>OU015494.1:202063490-202233490 GCA_907164885.2 Dolomedes plantarius
TATGAAGACACGCTGCCACATTAAAATGCAGTCGAACCTCCATATATCGAAGTAGCAAAATGCCGGTAAAAAATTCGATCTATAGAAATTTCGATATATAGAATTGATCTTAGTTTTATCATAATTCTCCTAAAACATTAAAATTAAAGCTAATTTTCGTATACGAAACTCCATTTCTAATTTATATGCGAATCACATTAAATGAAAGTTAATAACTAAAAAATGAATTAATATGAAAGATTTATTGAGAACTACATACCTTAAAAAAAAAACAATAATCCAGATAGTGGTTACAATGATCACAGTTACATTCTTTTAAAAAACTACGAATATCTTGCTGAACAGCCAGTTTTGCGGAAAGTTCATCAAAGAAATGTTCGCATTTATTCAGTCCACTAAAAACTTCATCAGGGACATTTTCCACGAATTGAAGTCCACGACGTATTGTTTCAAACTCCAAAAATTGGGAGATTTCATTCTAAAGGGGAAGAATATCTCCCAATATGTCGTGAAAAAAATTTCGATATATAGAGATTTTTTCGATATATAGAAACAGTTTTTCTATGTAATGAACATGGAGATTTGCTAAGAGTTCGATATATAGAAAATTTCGATATAGGGAAGTTCGATATATGGAGGTTCGACTGTATGTATTATTTATGAAAATCAATTCCTTCAATTGTTAAAACATCAATTTATTATATCGACAAAGTCCTGAATTTGAGAAGCGTAGGATATTATTTAATAAACCAGTCTACGAATCTGAGAACTTCAAGATAGAAATATACTGATGGATTTTGAGATCTAATTTGATATGGTTTACTGATGGTTCTTGAACCCTTCATAAAATGTTTATATATTACTAATAATATAGGTTTTCACCTAGCTTAAGCAGTTTTTAAATATGAGTCATTTTCCCTCCGAGGTTTATTAACTTGTTCTCGTCTGTGCAGTAAGAAATGCGTTAAATAATTATGAACATATCCTTTTTCAAGATTATTTCCCTCGTTTATCCTAATTTGAAATGTAGTCAGGCAGATCATAAACACACTCCAAAAATTTTGATTCGTAAAAATTGAAATCAAGTATTGCTAACTTAAACTTAATATATCATATGCTTGTTGGAAAATAAGAAGTGTCAAACTTTCAACGACGTTTCGAACTGAAATATGTTGAAATTTTGTACAGTATAGAGATATGTGATAAAATATATGGATACACCAAGGAATTCGACGGTCAAGTCGCAGAATTATCCCTTCGAACTTCATTTTCCTTGAAAGAGTTATAATTAAAAACTTGTGGTTTTTATTTGACAAATAGCAAAAAACGCTTTGCTTGTTATATCTACATGATAAATACGTAGTTTCTCCAAACCAAATTAACCCTACAAACATATAAGCACATAAGCTTTTCTTAAACTTTGTACTGTGGGGCGTGTATAGGATCGTAAACGAAAAAATAAATAAATATGAGACCTCTCTGTGACAGAACCTTCAAAGGTATAAAGAAGTCAAAAAATGTTTTATATAGGAGGAGTACTTTATATTTGAGAAAATATAAAGTATGCTGTAAAAATAAATAAGCTTTTTTGCTACGTAAATAATGATTTTTCTTTTTTAAGGACGTAATTTTTGAAAACTGATATATAAGAATTCTGTACATTTTCCATATATGATTTTAAGGCGTAATAATAGATGTTACAAAAAACTCCGTACTTTATGATTTTGGTTAATTTAAAAAAAAAATTTTGTTTGCTATTCCCCTTGAATAAATAGCTTGGGGTGGTTATAAGGGAAGAGTGACACGACTTAGTGCTGAAATGGTCATCATGTGTCCGGACATATCCCGGATTGCCGAGCGAATTGGAATGGTAGGAAATTCATTAATGAGTTCCAGAATGGTCGTTACAATCCATTTGTCTGAAATAAATAAATAAATAAATGATTCAGATAGGCTGTCAGAGTCTTACCTACGTATACGAAAAGGAATGATTGAATCAGTAGCAGACTGGATGCTTTAAAGTTTAGATGTCTTTCTTGAAAGTAGAAGTTAACTTATTAGCAAAACTAGGAAGTGAACGTCATTGTTCAATGAAATCCATCTCAGTCCCTCTGTAATAATTCACGTGACTAGAGATGTAGTAGAAATCTCCAGAAGCTTCTTTTACAAATTTCTGGGCGTCCCCAGAAAAAAACCTTCTATTCATTAATGAGCAGAAATTGATCCATAGTTTCCTCCCTTCAGAGAAACATGGACTGGTGTTTCATCCAGAACAGTTTCATGACTCACGTATTTTTCTTTTAGATACTGATTATTCCTTATTGCACAGATTATCGGAAACGAATGGATATCCTCCACAAAGAAACAAAGAATATGGAAACACTATCCCTGACGAAATCAGAAGCTGACCGTTTCAAAATCCCCACCCGAGAGGAAAGCCCCTGTTTACCCTAATCTCTCCATTCCCTATGCACGAACATTGTTATTGGAGTGAGAGAGCGAGCTATAAAAAATTTTTCATTTGCTTACAGTGCTTAATACTGTATTCGACCAATTAAGGCAGAAAAATATTGATCATTCTCTTATTCTCTTATGATTCTGTGATTTAATTTTATATATATATATATACCGCTGATGAAGAGATACTGTCTAAAACCTCTTTCATACTTTTCTTTTCATGTTATTTGTTCCTGGCTGCAAGTAGCTTTAGGACTTTTACTGGTTTTCTCTATCATTTATTTCTTTTATATATATATATATATATATATATATATATATATATATATATATATATATATACTAGCTGAAAACCCGCACTTCGCTACGGAGTACATTCAAGTTAAATAACGGTCAATGTATACAATTAATGCCAAAAAAAATAAATATATACATACATATATATATATATATATATATATATATATATATATATATATATTTATAATAAATGGGACGATCAATCTATACAATTGATGTAGAAAAATATATATATATGTTTATAAAGAAATCGTAAGGATATTTTTATAGGCAAAATAATGTTCGATTGTCTGCTGCATTAGCAAGAAAAAAAATATTTTTTTTTGTCTATTTAGTTGTTATGCACGTGACAATAAATTTATTTAAAGTACCAGAAAAAGAAATCACGTGATCAGCATTTAATAAATTAAATTCTAAAATTTAATCTTTAAAAATTCACCAAAAATCTGAAAATGGAGGTAAAGATTCGAAAAAGATTTCATTTTAAAGGAATTTTTATGATCTTTCTCGTGATATAATTTCATAACCCTCAAATTATTATTTTAAATGCAAACTTAAAAAAAGTTGCAAAAAGAGCTTAAAAATTTAATTTAAAAAAAATCTATGAAGAATTTTTGAAAAATCTTTCTTAGTGCACCCCCTACACCATAAGAAGAATCGCCATGCAAAATTTCAGCCCTTTAGGTCCAGCGGTTTGGTCTGTGCGTTGTATGTCAGTCAGTCAGTCAGTCAGTGAGTCAGTTACGGAACTGTTATATATATATAGATATGTGTGTGCTGTTCTGATTTATTGCTCTCTGACTACTTAATCCTAATTTCTTATCGGCGTTAAAAATTTGAATTACAATAACACCTGGGTTTAATGTTTAAACTAGTGTTCCCACAACCCTCAAGTGAATATCATACTTGGATTAGGGCTATTTCAGAATTTAGCAATTTTCTTTGCATTGAAATACGTCATTTAAATTTTTTTCCACATCATTTTTTTTTATTTCCAAAGTGGACATTACTGAAATAATAGTTAAAAAGAGGACTAGCTATTTCATGTTCACTCACTGACTACATCAAATGAATTCTATATATAATTACTAAAGAATCCATATTTATGTAATGGATAGGACTTGTAGGTAGTTAATGAGAGAAAAATTGAACGAAATCTTCATCACTCCATTGAAGTGTAACTAAGAGGTTCATGCATTTTCTCTCCCTTTCATTAATAGAAGCATTTGCTGCATACTGAAAAGTCTTCCAATATCGTTTACAAATTAATTTAGTAAAAAATTCGTAGTGGGGACTGAAATTTATTCGAATAAAATAGTAAGGATTTTCGAACACAGAAAATGTCTAAACTTTTGATGATCAGTCAGTGGTTTCAAAGAATAGCTGACAGAACTTTGATACAGAGTTTAAAGTGACAGTCATGCCGTAGAAATGTAAGTAGCAGAGTGAGAAATTATGACTGAGTTTCGGTTGAGAGAATAGAGATTTAATAACATAGAATAACATAACAAAGTATAACATAACAGAGATAACTTATCTGTTTGCAGATACACCAAACTGGCGTTGTAACAGGGAAAAAAAGCAGCGAAGGATAGAAGGAACGAACTTTAATACAATGCGGCTAGCTTTTATAGTAATTGCCATCCAATCAATTACTGCGCCACATATATTTGAATATGATTCATGACATATCCGCATATGCGGGAATGATTCACTTATAAATCTCTGAATATTTTACAGAGTATAAAATTTAATAAAATAAGATGACGTACTGTCATTACGATTGTAGTTAGCAAAGTGCTGGAGATTAAAATAATTAAGGATTTAATCTTTAAAACCCAACATAAACATAATGAATAGTTATTTTGTTTGAAATGCATGCTCATCATCACGGTCGGTGTACATTTCAGTTATTACAACTTTTCCCTCTCAGGGCTATGAGCACAGAATCACATGTTCCCTGTGGAGGATAAATCATTCATAATTAAAAAATAAGTATTGGTGAAATAATAGGCTTTGTAAAATATGTAAAATACTTAATTTTGTAAAGTCATTTTAATGGTAAAAATCTTTACATCCTTTTACAATCTAAAACATTGATTAGTGTGCCGTGAGATTCTTGAAGTGTGCCGCCACATGAGTACTCATACATAAATAACGTCAGACAAGAAGTTCAACCAGTTCTACCTTCATAGCGGGGACTGGTTGAACAAATGCGCATACAAGATGTATTACAGTTCTGGACTGGTGAATGGTTAACTCTGGACTGTTACAGTTCTGAACTTTTAAATCTGGATCACGAAATGAGAGTAGCGTTATTATTTTTACGCCCGAATATAAATGAAGTTATCAAAAAACAACAAGTTCAAACTTCGCCTTAAATGTAATTTGTAGTTAAATAAACATTTCGTTTATTTTGTAATGCAATTTCCTTTTATATTCAAGGAAAATTATTTCGTTTGATATTTTTTCAAAATGGTACATCAATCAGTTATCCAAGTAAAATTCTTTTTAATTTATCTTATTACTAGTGTGCCGCCAAATTTTGAAATTATTAAAAGTGTACCGTAACGAAAAAAAGGTTGAGAATCACTGATCTAAAATCATATTATTTTACTTTTTCATTCTTTGCACTAGGAGAAATTCAAAGTAAAAATGTCAGTTGTTACTTAATTTTTTAAAATAATTTTAAAAAAAATCTTTGTAGCAAAGAAGAGATAAATTGGCTGATGAAATGAACAGCATTACTTTATTTATTAAATATTCTACATTTATTAAAGTCTGTACATTTATAAGGTAGTATTAAAACCTATTAAAATTGAAGAAGAAACACAGGAGTTCACATGTTGAGTTGATTGTAATTAAAAAATTGACCCAAACAACAAACCCAGATAAATGAGTTTCAACAACTCTCAGAATTTCATTGCTTTTTTTAGTTAGCTATAAAAAACAAAACACCTATCTTCAAATGTGTTTTTGAAACTCTTTTTCCCTGAAAGCAAGTATCTTCCTTAGCTGTCTGTCGGAAGTCAGTTGTCAATCAGGGTGTCTTAAACGGAAAAAAAAAAAAATGCTTTAACAAGTGTTTACTCTATAACAGGACGGCCCATGGCTCGGCAGGAGCTCAATATTTATGGAAATCATTTAGCTCAAATTATTTCCTTTAAAGAAATGAGCATATGTATGTATGTATTACTTGAAAAAATCATCAAATATTTTGTTTGTATGCTGCAACTTAACGAAACTATCTTCATCTTAATATAATTGTCATTTTTAAGATTTTAGTGAGTTAACTGTAATATATTTTTCCTCAACTAAATGTATATATTAACATTCCCGTACTAAGGCATTCAAACCTGCATAAATAATAAAATTGCAAATGGAAGACAAAAACTTCCTCTTTGACACAGTTGTATAAAAAGGGGAAACGTGAAAACACGAGTTATTTGAATGATGAATGCCGAAAGATAAATTTAAAAGTAGACAATTTAATTTTTTGGCATTGTTTTCTCGAACACTTTTCTTTCCCAATTACCATGCTGTAGTCTTAAAATTTGACTCGTAAATAAAACACTTAATATTTGATTTTTAAGTCATTTACCGAAACTGACGCTCTCCAACTATTCTGTCAATATGAACTCAGTAAATTTAATGCCCTGTATAGCAAGATTTTAATATTTTATATTAAAGCAGGTGGGAAAACTTATCGTCAATTTATGTCTCACAAAATAAATTATCTTTGCTCTAATCTATCACAAATGAATTCCTTTCCTGTCTATAAGACGCGAGTTTTATGTATGGAAATCCTGGTTTAACAAGGGTATTTGTCGTACCGTTATATCCCAGACTCATCTTTAGAAGGAAAAAAGTAAGGAAAAATCTCTTTTTTACGGGTCATTTTAATCAGGAATGTCGAAGAATTAAAGATTTTTATCCTAACAATTCTAAAATTAAAAATTTAGATGCAGTTTTAGTTAATTCTGAATTAATATCGTGTTTGTCTCGCTTTTACTTCAATACACACGCACAAATCTTTCATATAACAAAACGTTTTTCTGTGACAGGCTACAAATTATCCAAAACAGTTTAATTAAAATTTTTCGTATTCATAATGTATCTTTCTCGTTACATCCCAGTATTCACCTTTTAAATTAAGACTCTTAAAGATGTTTAACACACAATTAAACAATGAATATTGAGATGCAAATATCGTTAATACAAAATTTATATCTGAAAACCCCAATGCGCAGGTAGATATCTTAAATTGACCAAGAAAAAGGTATTGAGTAAATTACTCTTCTCAAGTGCAATCGAGATTCTAATTACTATATATATATATATATATATATATATATATATATATATATATATATATATATATATATATATATATGTGTGTGTGTGTGTGTGTGTGTGTGTGTGTGTGTGTAAGTAAGTGTGTAAGCATTCCTCTATGTAGGGTAGATTTCGTAAAATGTCTGAAAGGCAATACGAAGGAATCAAAATTTTTTTCTGTTTTCCTTTGGGTGGAGGTGTGAAGCCTGTATATATACACTGCGATTAAATCTTTCTCAACAACAACGAATTTACTGGCAAACAATTTTTACTGTGATTTTTAATGTATAGTTCTACATTTGATGAAATATCTCTTTCTTCGCCCAAATTCCCATCAACAGTTTGCATCGCGTGAAAAATGATTCTAGAGTTAAAGAACTAAGCTGTTAACATATCATGAGAGTCTTTCTTGCTGACAAAATGCATACAGCCTGCCAAATGGCCGCATTAGGGATTCCTTTCACTGTATAGTGAAAGGAATCGTATGTCTTGCTAAGATCGGTATGTCTTGCTAAGCAAGGGCGAAACCTAGTCCAAGGCTACCTGTACGCTGAGGATGTATATTTCTGTCTTTCTTGCTATAATTTTTTTTTTTCAGATTCAGAGGCTCATACAGCTATTCAGATTAAATTATGCCTATCTCCGCAGTGTCAGTAAAGATTTGTTCTTAAAACAACATTCTATTTATACTCACTACTAGGCGACGCAAAAACGCCAAATTCCAGTTCACGCATAGTCTGAAGTTTTACACACTTTTCATGGGTATTCCGTTTAAGAAATCTTTAAACTTACGATCATAGATTCCATATTCTGTTGTAACTGATGGATGTAGAATTTAAAAAGAGTTTAGTACATTCCCAAATTAATATATATATATATATATATATATATATATATATATATATATATATATATATATATATATATATATATATATATATTCTTTATCAAATTCTAGAAAAAATATTCCTAAACGGACAACTTAATCTGATACTTTATATCTCGAAAAAGGTGTGTTGAGCCTAACAAGTTAGTAAAAAAAAATGCAAATATTTAAAGTAAAATCTTTTATTCTTCGAAAAGAGGATATTTTCATGTTTTCGAAGAGTTCCTTTAACAAAATCTAAAACTTTCTCTCGTACTCTCTTAAAAGGACGAAATTTGTTGTTTTCCCCCCTTTTTTTACTCCATTTTGAGTCAATTTTCAATAGTTCTCTTTGCTCTGCCCTTTTACATAAATCTGTAAGAAAGCAAAGTATTATGGCAAGGAAAAAAAATCAGTGTATTTTCCGGGCAAAATTTCTTATTTTAAGGGCTAAAAAAATTTAAATGAATTTTCCCTTTAGATAACTTGAATGTACATTGGAATTTTCTTTGGAAATCTATCAACTGATTATTAAAACTATTTATAGTGTCCAAGTACATTGATAATATACTATCTGTCTATGGCCAGTGAATGAAATTAACTTCAAGAGAATTTAATATCGTGATGTTGAAAACTATGAACTGATTGTTATTATTATAAGAAAAATGAGTTATTTGAACGTTCGTAAAAGAAGACTTGAAAAAATTTACAATTTGTTAAGCAAGATTTGTTTCTGTGCAAAATTTTCAACTTTTGTCAAAGATTGATTTAGTAAAAAATAATCGCATAGCATAGGCAATCAGCATTTTCATGGTCTCTATAGAATTTTATTTATCTTTTGAAACAATTCTTTTCTTTCTTCTTAATTCTGGGCTGTTTCTAATATTGCTGAAGATTTAGTTTTTTAGTACATTATTATGTTAACGTTGATTTTTTTAAACTCAAGATAGGAATTGGGTTATATTAAAACTGTTTGGCAAATCGTTTGACAAAGAACCTTAAAGTTAGTCGTTAGCAGAAAGATTGGCTTCCGAGTGTTCCGAAGGAAGAAATAAAAAATAAAAAAAATGAGAGCATCCCACTTCGCCGGGACAGTTCAGTTGGTTAAACAGTGGTATAGCGATTAACATATCGATTTCCGTTCAGTGTCGGAGCCTGGTAGATGGCTGATAAAAAAAATTTCAAAGCCTTTTAAATACCAAATTTAGTTTTTTTCTTTACATATTCACTCAAACTGCGCTATGTTTTGCAATTTCCATCGAAACGTCATAGAATTAACAAAGTTTGTTGTTTAGGACGAAATGGAGTAATTTTCATAAAACGTAAGCTGCATTTGTTATAAAAGTTAAGAAATATTAGTAACACAAAAAATATAATGAATGAGGGCTTTGCCGACGTTCTAACGGGTTCTCAACATGACTGCATTATACTTCAATTTATTTCACTGTCTGATGACAACAGCTCCCTGTAGTCCATATTCCCTTTTATAACTTTTATCATAGTCATCATAATCGTATTGGAAGACATAAAAGACCATCTGAAAAATATTAAAAAGAAATAAGGCTAGAGGTATCGTAAAAATGGATATTGGATAAACATCATATTATTTATTCTAAAACTTTGTGTTCTTTAAAAAACCACGAGAAAAAAAAATTTAAATGTGGATCTTTTCTTCTCATGATTTATTTAAATACAGCTCAAAGTTCAGAAATTTTCTAATGAAATAAATTTTGAGGGAATATTTTTGATGAATAAAATATCACAGACATACAAAATACTGTACATAACTTATATCGGCAAATGCGGTGCCCGCGAGACAATTTTAAAGTGCCCGCCGTTCAAATATCTAAATTTTAGATATTTCAACAACAAACGCTCGTAGATAAAATGAATAATTTTAGTAAAAGCTCCTTTTTCCTTCTCTGAAATTAAACTCTCTTTGCGCGTTGACATATGCTTGTGAATCTTTGCTTTCCAATAGGAAATACTTAAAATCAAAGTACCGATCAAGCTTCACTGACACTCGTATGGACCAATGCCTGAGAACTGGGAATTCAACTTATGTGCCCCATTACAATGAGTTGGCCGCAGATTTGCACTGTCACATATCGTATTAATTATCAGTTTTAAGATTCTTTTGTTTAAACCAAAATTTGAATTTATGTATTAAAAATTTAAGCCGCATTAAAATGTTCATGTTTAAATATCGAACCCCCCCCCCCTCTCCTCCTCTTAACTCCCGCATTTCTGAAATATGCCGTCCTAGTAAAAAATGTTGCCGACCTCTGACTTATATTATAAACAGTACATAACTTACATTATATAATAGTGCTACAGGATACAAGCTTACTACATTATAAGGATTTCTCTGAGAGTTATATCTAAGCAAATAAGATCTTTGCATTAATTTGTTATAACTTTTCCCGTTTCAGGGATATTTTTCAATTCCTACTATTAGTTCACACTCTCTCTATATATATCTTGTTCAAATATTCAATCGTTAATAAAAGTACTTTTTATTCATCCACTCAAGTTCAAATACATTTTTCTAAACTTGTAGTGGATGACACTTGATGTTAATACAGTTTTTCAAATATTAATTCATTAATTAAATTTAATTAATCAATTTTAGTTTTAGACCTAGAGCGTCTCTTGCTTTTGAATAGTAATTTCCCTCTTGTTACTGTGTAAACGGTAGCACTGCGGTATCGCGGGCTTCTCCCGTCCTGTAGGTTGCGAGATGGAATCCCCAACCTGACAAACTTTTTCTCTCTCTTTCCCCCCCCCCCTCCCCTCCTAATCTCGCACAGTAGGCAAGGTTCTGGCAGGCAATCCTTTTTTTCAATTTCTACTATTAGTTCACACTCAAATTTTTCTTTGTTGACCTAAGTAGGAATTGACTTAAATTTTTTTTTTTTTTATATATTACTTGTTATATCTAAGTTAAGAATTTTATTATTTAAGGTACATTAACAAAATTTTGTCTTTCGATTATTAATATGCAGGGTTTTCATTTTGAGAACATTATGTTACATACATTCAATACCTTGAAACATTCAACTCTCATAAATTTAGGGGAATTTTAGTATTTGCAAAAACTTTCGAGGTACTGTAATAGGAGTGGTGTTTTAATGATTATGTTTACACAGTGTAGGTCATCTTTTATTTATCTTTTCTTGAAAAAAATTTGTCATTTTTATGCGATAACATTTGAAATTTAGACTAAATGTAGCATATTAGTTACCTTTTATGAGATTAACTGTGGTATCCGACCACTGGAAATGAGCCATAATAGAACGCTGCGAATAAAAGTATAATACGTTCATGGTAAAAATTGATGCATCCTGGGTTAATTAAAGTAAAATTAGCGAATAAACATCAATGACCAGTACGCTGAGCCATTCAAATAAGAGTTGATCCTATCACCACTGATGGTCAGTGAAAGTCCACGGCTCGTATCTCATAAGGTAAATCATAAATCTCATAAAGTAAGCCCGAATTTACTGCAGGAAATTATGAAATATTCTTCTTTTATTAACAATTTAGAGTAGAATGCAATTTTTAAATATTCCGTTTCTTAATACAACATTGATGGTGGTCTATAATTTATAGGGGAACGTAAATTTCTTATAAAAATATCGAAATTTCGTAAAAAAATTACAATATGTAAAATTTCACATTTATTCACAATAAAAAACAAAAAATATAAACACAAAAATTTCGCATTTATTTAAAAAAATCATAATTTTACTTACTTAGTTAGGTAAGTATCAAAATTCTTATTTAAAAGCTAACATTGTAGTAGTCTCCATATTATCTTCCTTTAAGTCTTAGCAATAAGTAATAAACAAATTTCGAGAGTGAGATCTCGTTTAAAGACCGTGGATGATGTTAGTTAAGCAATTACGTTAATAAATTATTACTATTATTACCTAATTTCGTTAAAAAAATCGTTTAGCCCCGAGTTTTCGCCGAAAAGTAGCAAAAAAAAAATTTCGCATTAATTGTCTCTATTTCGTAAATACGAAAATTATGTATCCCTAATAATTTATTTATTCAAGGATGGGTCTTTAGATAATAAAAAAAAAATAATTTACATATATTGAGGGATTTTGTAGAAATATGTACATTTACTTTAGTTTTTTTTTTTTTAAATCTCTCGTTTGAAATCCCATAGATCATAAAGCGGTAAAAAGTTAAGCGTTATTAAACTAATTTTTCCCAAATTACAAAAGAAAAAGAACTGTTTGTTTTATGTATGGTTTTTGAACACGTATCAAATATTTTTAGTAAAGGTATAATATCTGATACAGATTAAACAATTTGATTTCAAAGTGTTCCGTTTTTTGTCAGTCTAAACAGTGTCAGTCTTAATTATATCTGAGTTTGTTTGTTGTTATTACTTTATGGGGCAGACAGAAAGTGAGTTACCTAAGCTACTGTGTGATGAGTTAACGAGCGGCCGGATATGTGTTTGAGACTTCTAAATAAATCACGATTGGCATAACGGATTAGATACTTGAAATTTACTCATGAACAAGAAAGAACTTATAAAAATTTTTAAAAAAATATTTTCTTATAAATAAGAAGAGTGAAACCTTTATAGTGTTAATTTTAATTGGAGCCAAGTCTTTGAAAACTTTTCTGCAATATAATAACTTTTTTAAAGATTCAGTTTATGGCTTTAATTCTTTTTATCATAATTAAACGAAAAGTGTTGATAGCACCTTTACTTTCAAAATACTTTAAAAAATATATATTATCGACAAGAGTAGAACATATATTTCTTTCATGGATTCCTAAATATTCTTCTCCCCACTGGAATGTGACCCTTAAACCCGCTATCCAGCATTAAGAACAAAATCTCTTTTTACATTCGATTTCATGATGAAGTGTTTCTACCCCGATATATGAAACATAAAATACTGGGTACAACCAAAGGGAGCTAACACTTCCTAATCCAAGGTTCACGGCGTTGCGCACATAACTCTTACAGCGATAGAGATTGGTTTATAGAAATACAGTAGATAAAATAGCAGGTCCCTTTTTCAGCAAAGAAGTTAAACAAAGTGTTGGTTTATTGCTTTTATAAACCGTGACCCCTGAATGATACATGTTTGAAAAGGTGGCAAATGGTCGTTACATAATGCATGAGAAGACCGCGTGCCAAGAAGTTGCCTGTAGTCTAATTTAATGAGCTATAAATGAGTATATCTGAAGTAAAAAGTGTTCATATTCTCAGAGAAAAACCTGTTCTTAACGATTTCACAAGTGGATTCGTGGCGCGAATCTAATACACGATAATGGAATGAAATATGGGATTACACCTGCCATCGCATTTGTAATAAAGAGTTGGGTGCATGAACATTCACTGATTCTTTGATCAGAATAGACGCATAAGTTTAAAACAATTGTTTTGACATAGCTGAGATAATTAAATCATGATGTATGTATTATTTTCCCGTGGGCGTTTGCTTAAGTTTATTCCATATTTATTTCAGAGTGATTATTTCTGGAGAAATGTTCATTTAGTAACTATAACCTTCAATTAATAAAGAGTAAAACTTTTACCGAATTTTCAGAAATTTTGTAGATTTTAGCTTACGCAAGTGTCATAAATTTTTCTTGACTTTAATGCAAAGCACAATTACCTTTTTTTTCTTAAATTCAGCTAATGCGAACATTTCATAATTCTCTAGTAATCTATATATATAAAACAGTTCCGTAACTGACTCATTCATTCATTCACTGACTGACTGACATACAACGCAAGACCAAACCGCTGGACCTAAAGGGCTGAAATTTTGCATGGCGATTCTTCTAATAGTGTAGGGGTGCACTAAGAAAGATTTTTCAAAAATTCTTAGATTTTTTTAAATTAAATTTTTAAGCTGTTTTTTAAACTTTTTTTACGTTTGCATTTAAAATAATACATTGAGGGTTATAAAATTTATATCACGAGAAAGATCATAAAAATTCCTTCAAAATGAAATCTTTTTCGAACCTTTACGTTGATTTTCTGATTTTTGGTGAATTTTTAAAGATTAATTTTTAGAATTTAATTTATTAAATGTTGATCACGTGATTTCTTTTTCTGGTACTTTAAATAAATTTATCGTCACGTGCATAACAACTAAATAGACAAAAATGATATTCTTTTCTTTCTAATGCAGCAGACGATTGGATATTATAAAAAAAAAAATAAATATCCCTTACGATTTATATATATATATATATATATATATATATATATATATATATATATATATATTAATTACATCAATTGTATACATTGACCGTCGCATTTATTATAAATATATATATATATATATATATATATATATATATATATATATATATATATATATATATATATATATATATATATATATTGGCATTAATTGCATACATTGACCGTTGTATTTAATTTGAATGTACTCCGTAGCGAAGCGCGGGTTTTCAGCTAGTATAACATATATTGAACAAACACCATTCTGTGGTAGACAAGTTATAAAAGGCCAGTTATAAAAGGCAGAAAAAGCCATGACAGAGAATTCCTATGTTAGTTTCTGATACGTGAAAGCTACTAAAAAATTACGATGTTGACATGTTTAAGAGCAAGTTAAATCTTCTAGAACAGAAAACTCCCAAGACATAGTTGTCAAAGAAAGAGGGGTACAGAACATTTTTTTTTTTCCCGGTGGCAGGGTAAATCATTCTCGCTTAGAGTTTCGGAAAACTAATTAAACAATGCCAATAACAAGCAGTTGAACCTCGTATGTTTTTCATCCCCAATATATACCATATATACCATATATCCCCAATATATACCATAGAAAATGTGTATGAGTAATGGAGGACGACAAACAAACTTCTAACGCTATTATTTGTATTCTACCATAGGATTTTTTTCAGTTGACTGTGTGAGATTTATCAGAAAAGAATACGACATGTTGTTGGGGAGTAAAGGTCAGCACGTCTTTACGATGGTTAAGGGAACAGTGAACCTTCAAACCTAACTTTTTTTGTTTTGAATAGATTTGCTTGAAATTTGAATATGTGATTGGTACTATAGATATGTAAAAGTGGTTAAAATTTAAAGATGAAATATTGATAATTTAGGAATTAATAATTATTAATTATATCAAAAATTGGCCTAATTAAAAATGTTCCATGCACATTTCTTTTGCATATAATATGGTAATTTTTATTTAGAGGATACCTTATAGAACTGACAACGAAACTTATTGCTTATTTTAAGCATTCATTACAAATATAAAGAGAAAAAAATAATAATAGTGAAAACAACCTTTTTATTACGCAAAATGCCTAAAAATCATCTTTTCAAGTACAAAATTTAGAAATTCTGAGCTACGAAGCATAATTTTTTTCAATAAGATTTATTTGATATACAGTTTAAATTTCAAAGCAATACGATCATTAGACATGCGCCTGGAGCAGTTTGAATATTCGAATGACATGAAAATCTTTATTTTGAGAAAATCACATTAAAAGTTATTGCTATTAGTAACCACATAATATCTAAATTAAATACAAATGCCTATAACTAGGAAAGTAATCGCAGAAATTAAAAATTCTTTTTGCAACACATTCCTACTCGTCCGTAGTTTCACAATTCAATAAAATAAAAAAATCGAATTTTTGGACAAATTTCACAATTTTGAAAGTCCACTATCCCCTTAAAGGTTCCAAATTTGAATTCTAGGTTAGTCAGTTGTGTTTTAGGATAAGAAAAAAGTAATAAAATTAAATATGTTTGGGCAGAGGGATTGTTATAACAATAAATTTTCACTATCTGTGGGTCTTCAATATCTAGTCGGTCGTAATTCTAAATCTTAAAGTAAGCTATTGCCTGCAGACACTTTATTACAGAATCAGTATACATACGGCCATTAATTGCTATTTGTGCATTGATTTCGGGTTTTCTGTAAAACTTTGACAAAACGTTGACAGAGGTGAAATGCAGGACAGAGTTCATATCAAAATTACATTTCTAAGCATGATGTTGTTTAAAATTAATAGTTAGAAATATTAGCAGTTTACGAAAATTTAGAAAAAATGTCACTATAACTGAGAAAAAAAGAATAAAATTAATAAACATTAATAATAGCACAGGTCTATATCTCTGTCTGGAATGCTTTTTCCTTTTCGTTGCCATATTCAAATGTACTTTGATTATTACCGTGTTTTAAAAATAAAATAAATTGAAATTAAGCTTTAATTGTTGAAATATTTTAATATTATACTTTCCTCTCGATCAAAATATATAAAAATATTTTTTAACTTGTAACATCTTTAAATGAAAAATACCGAACACATCAATGGTTTATATTTGGCACGTGTTCCTTTATGAATTAAAATTATGAAACAATTATGAAACAACTAAGTTAAATTTTTCCACCGCAGTTAATGTATTAATTATTTAGCGTTACTGGAAAATTTATTTTAATGCGTTTACTGATTGCGTTTGATACTGTTAACAGATAGAATTTAATATTTCATAATTAATACATGTAATAGAATTAAGTAAAGTGATGCTATTATGTAGAGTTCAGATTTTATTTAAATTTAAAAAAAAATTGCATCTTAAATGGATCATAATAGTGCTGATATTGCATAATTTTAAATAATTAAAAATGCGTATAAATTAAATAAAAGAAAGTAGAGAAGCTATTAAGAATACAAATAATATTGACTTTGCAGATGGAAATTGATAAAAATTAAAATTAACACGTCATTTTTGACGGGCTAACCACTAGTGTTATATTAACTTTCTTTGGATGATCATGAGGGAAATTGCTTTGCCCTTCTTTTTTTTTGCTTGCTTGTTAAGTATATAGTTACTGATATGCAGTATAACATGTTTGGTACATATTTCATAGTTTGTATGATTCAGATGAAAGCAATTTTAAAGCAATTGAATGAAAGCAATTTTAAAGCAATTTTAAAGAAATTTGTAACTGTTGCAACAAGTTTGGAAATCCTCATCCTAACGTTGAAATTTTGAGAATGTTCGTCTTTAACATTGCATTATTTGTTGCATCGATTTACACTCCTTCATAGCAATTTTAATGGGTGAACATTATATCCATTTAAATTTTACTGATATTTATAAGCATTCGCGCAGTCATAAGATATGAAATTTAACTGCCAATTTAAAGAATGCTTTATGTTAGTAAATGAGTTATTGTTTCCATGAAAATGAAAAAAAAAAGAATGCACTCTTTTAAAAAAATTCTGTATATTCCCAACACGAGGCTATTTATTACATGATTTTTATCATTTCAGCCATTTTCGCGAATTCAATTAATTTATTTTTGCTGAAATATCTTCCGAAAAGAAACTCTCCCCCCATTCTGTTGAGGTTTCCCTTTGACCACAATTTTGAAATTAGAAATGAGATGTTCCTCAGAGATGAATATAATACTCATAAATTAATTCCACGAATAGTTCTTTTGAATACTTTTTATTGATTTAAAATTAATAATTGAAGATATATGTTTTATTATTGGATTGATATGAAGATCAGGAATATAATTTCAAAAAAACTTCATGGGGAGGTTTAAGTTCCTTAAAACCTTTTGATCGTCGTGTAAAAGAACTTTGATTTCTTCTCTATCTTTGGTGTCAACAGCTTTCCTTTACTTGATGGAGAAGTATGGATATTTGAAACAGTTATTCAAACTTTCAAAAAATTTATAATCATGTTAGGTAAGATAAAATTTGATATGTTTTTCTAAAGAAATCTTCGATGGATAGCAATATTTCTCAATTTTTATTCTACTGCAACTGGAAGGTAAGTGTCCAAACACATTTAAAAACCATATCTTTTAAATACTTTTTTCATTGCTTCCCTTCTAAAGGTAAGTTTTATGAAATGAACCCCCGAAAAAGTAAAACGAAATGTTAGCAGTCATTCAATACAGCAAAATTGTCTAAGCTACGTACTAAGTATTTCTTCAATGCATCTAAATTCTTGTAATCGTCTATAAGAAATCTTTTTGATTTATAATTCTTTTTGCTGTAGGCATGGTAAAGTTCTGGTAAGAACGTTAATAAAAATTACCAAAACCTGTCATGTATTTATTCACTTGGACATCGAGATATACTTACATACATATATTTACATACATCTCTATAAATACATTAGAAGGACCTTACTAGCATTATCTATATTAAACTTTAAACGAATAAGAGTAGTGGCAGGTTCAGCATTAAAAGACTGTAATGTAATGGTGCATATTGTTTTAATAATATCGCGTGAAATCTTTTTTAACTCAGTGAAAAACAAAATCGATGGATTCAATTCCAGGTAAACAATGCATGTCCTCCTTTTCTTACACGTAGGTCCTGATTTACCTGGGTTCCTCCTGCCACCATTTCGTAAAGCCAAACGTATACGCACAGCATTTTCTGCCTCTCAGTTGATGAAATTGGAAGGAGCGTTTGACAAAAATCATTATGTCACTGGAAATGAACGCAAGCAATTGGCCGATAGTTTAGGACTCACGGAAACTCAGGTAAGGGAGAGACTATGATTGGTCTTCAATTTCTTTTCAATTTCACTATTGATTACTTTTGCAATTATCATCTGATAGTTTGGGGTAGTTCCATAACTGAAATGAAGAATAAAGACTAAATGAAGTAAACGTAATAAAAGTACCAAAAAGCCTTTAACTGAGCTTAAGGTAAAAGGAAGCCACAAAGGAAACTTTTCATTCTTAAACGTGAATAAATTTGTTGAAATAGAATCCTTCGATAATATGACCTCACAAAAGAAAGTCTAATATAATAATATAGAGAAGTTTTTCATTAGTACAGGAGGCATACTGACGCATCTTAAGAACTTATCAGTTTTATCGGGATGTTTATTACAATCAACTGCTTACGGAACTTTTTAGCGTAACTTAGGTAAGTCGAAAGTTGAGCTGTACTACCCTGAATATACCTAACTGCCAATGTAATAAGATATTTAAAATAACTAATTGGAACAAATAGAAAATAAAACTTAGCTCATGCAAAACAAAGCTATATATATATATATTATTGAGGCTTACTTTTTATTAACGTATTAGTGATTAAAACTGCGGAATAAAAGCTTCATTTGCATAATGAAAGAGAGGCTTCTTTCCAATATTTAGGAATTAAATACTTTGAACTCTCACTGAAACATCTCTTTCGCGGATTAAACAATAAATATGGATATTTTATAGTGACCTTTTGTGCAAAAACTTTTATTCATGTAATAACCGTAAATTTTAATAGTCAATATCATAATACAATTTTATCTTTTTTTAAGATTCTTTATGTACTTAATTTATACCATATTTTAGCTAGTATAAGCAAAAATAACATAAAGTTAGTATCCTTCTAAAACAGATAAAAAGTTTAACAATATATTTTTTTTATCTCTTATATTTAGGCCCTTTATAAACTTTAAAAAATGAGGCTAAACTTGAATTTTTTTATCACGATAAATTTAATAATAAGAATTAACTTTTATCAAAAGCAACCATGATTTTATAATATACTGCACATAACATACCTCTATTAATAGGTTCCAATTTTATTTGATAAACATTCTTTAACATTATATGTTGGTATGTCTAATGAAGAGTGATTTAATGAAAAGAGGTTTTCCTTGGTTATAAAAAGGTCTAAGGAGAATTCATTACAAGAATTCTAATTATATATAATTGTTTCCTAAATTTTTTTTCTTTCAAGCAGGAAAGAGCTTTTTAATGTGTATTGAAACATTACTGAATTTTTCATAAAAATTAAAAATTCTGTCTTCTATAAATGTCATAAATCTGGTTGTATGAAATTATCGAAAATTCATGAAAGGCAACCGTTTGATGAATAAATTTCTTATACTTCTATTTTAAGTATTTTTGCTACGTCAAATAATACTTAATGTAACAGTCATAATGTAACACTCATAATTAATAACTGATTTGCTACTAAAAGTTGATATATAACGGAGCGTGTATAGCTACGTTTGTCAATTTAAAACTAGATGTACAACTAAGCCAAACGAAAGAAAGCAATATTATGAATTATGTACTTGTAGGAAGGTAAAAGCAATTACTTCCTTCACTTTTACGATGTGAAAATATTGAAAAAAGCATGAAGTTTTTAACAGGGGTTTTCAAAGCATTTTCTGCAATGATACTGTCAAGTATGATTACTGATATAACAAAGAAATACGAGATTATCCTAGTAAATATGAAAATTAAGTAAATTAAAAAAATTATGATTGAAATTCTGTTAACTGAACTGGATAAATGTGAAAGTGGTAACATAAACTTTCTTAGCTTCCAGTAACGTTGATACTTTTGTGTAAAGCCTATTAATGTCGTCATTCTTCCGAAATAGTGGAAGACGGAGCTAAGAGCGAACGAAACCGCAAAAATTGCCATTCATAATCTGTAATCATCTTTGACACCAATCGCATTATTGTATGAAGTGATTAACAGACGTTGCATTTCGCACATAATTTTAAAAGAAAGATTCCCATTTTATTGAAGATTGAATGAACTAAGGAAATGTTTCCTTGTTGTTTTAAAAAGAGTGGGTATTCCATTTTATCTGCATTTGATGTTCATTCTAGATTGTTTTAAATAAGGGGGGGAAATTATGTAAATATTAATCTTACTATGTCGTAATTACAATGTCAACTTTCACTAGTGATAAAATGGGTAAACGTGAAGTTAACTTTTTTTTATTTCGTATCTGTGAAATACAAAAGAAAATTTGTAAATTTAAAATGTACTCACTATCCGATACGATTAACGTACATTTTTTGCCTGTTAATTTGTTCTCCCTATTTAAAGTTTAACACATTATGTCGAAATATTTTTCTTTTTCGTGGCAGAGGGATGAAGGAAGGGGAAATCCTTTGGAAAGTGTGTGAAGGATTTCCAATTCTTATATATCACGTCGGGTTTTTCTTGATTCCCAGCAGACCTCGTTCAAAAGAGGTGGCAGTCAAAATTACTATTCCTAATCGCTCCCCAAAGCCGCGATTGTGTGGCGACTCGACCCTAATAAGAGTACTGTGTGGAGATAAACGAGCGCGATTTCGGTGACGCTTCCCGTGGTGCGTAAAATATCCTTGTCTCTTTGTTAGTGGGATACTGTGCTGTCTCCTAAATAACCGCAGGATTTAGAACCGCGCAAAAGTGCGACTAAGAACTCACCTGGTTCGAAACCCAACTGTGACAAGTACCTGAGATAAGGTCTTCTGCCGAGGAATATATATTCCTCGCGTTATCTGCCAAATGCAAGAGAATCAACGCGCTTGGCGAGGGTGTGTAGTCATTTAATCGTTCTTTACTTCGTTGAAGCTACTTACGGGGGACCTGGCTTACAAAACGATCATATGTCAAAGATAAAATCACGATTGCAGCCTCACCTACGAGTAAACAATCGAGTCAGTTCGCGTTCCATCTTGTTCCGGAGTTAAGAACGATTGGACAAGCACACACACACGCACGCATTCTTGGCAGCTGTTGCTACAGGGACCTTTATTCATTTTGACACAATCTGGGAGAGCAGAAAAGTGAACGCGATTCATATCTCTTTCAACTTGAATGGGGATGGAACCTATTAGATACACCCTGCTAGGAAACTTTTAACTAATCGAGAAGCCCCATACCTTTGGAAAATATTAACTCCCATTAGTCTTTGCTTTATCTTCATAAAGCCTACCTTTCGTGTCAAAAAATGTTTCTATTTTCTAAAAATTATCTGCATAAAAAGGGTTATGAGGCGATGCTAGAGTGTTATTCAAAATTTAACTGCCTTAAGGGAATGGTGGACCTTTATTTCAGCGAATCTCGTCATTGTAATACTGATTGTGTTATTGTAAATAATATATATATTTCTGTAGATTATTAGTACCAAAATAATTTTTTTCAAGTAAAAAATCATTTATGAAGCTTCTACAAAGTAATTTATAATGGGTAAGTGTAGTAATAAATTTTAAATCTGTATTTCTCAAACCAGATTTTTCAAGGTTTTTTGATTTTTTAAATGCTCCACGCTACTTAATTTTTCTTCAAAATTCATGAAATTGATAAGGAAGAATTCTGATGCTATTTACAAAAGAACTGGGTATGCATTTTACAATTCGACTTCATTAAGGTAATTAAATTTGATTTATAACTTTTCAAAAGGCAAAATTTTGATGAAAATCGGGATGGAATTCAGAAAAAAAATCTCTCAAAAATTAACTATTCGAGGGATTAAATAATTGATACCCCGATTTGTTTGTTATACAGTTTAAAGAGATTAAAATGCAAAATCGAGGAAATATCTCAAAAATTAAGTAGCAAGGAGCATTTTAAAATTTTGTTTATAAATTTAAAATTTTTTAAAAAATCTTAAAATTATAATGAGATTGGAAATCTCTTTTAAGTTATTCTATTTATTTATAGTGAAATGTGCATATGTACAAAATTTCGTATCTGTATGATGAAAAGTAAAAAAAGTAAATTTTAATGTCCACCGTTCCCTTAATGATGCATTTGCCTCAGAAGGCTTGTTTAAATGGCAAAGATATATGCTCATACTTATTTCCTCTTATATTTATACGCTTATATTTAATGTCGAAAAGACATTTTTTTCTGTATAATTCTCTAAGTATGAATGCTAAACAGAATGGTGTAGTTTAATCCTTTTTAACATTATGAAGAAGGTTTGTTAAATTAATATTAAACAAACGGTAATGTTGCTGCGTTACCGTTAACGATTTTGTCGATTACGATTTTATCGTTTACGGTTTTGTTTAATTACGGATATGTTTAAATAAATGCACGTTTGAAAGATTGAGGTTTCCTTTAGTACTTACTTTACCTTCATAAAGAAAGCATTTTAAGTAAGGAATACTTGATTTTCTAAATTTCTTTGCATTAAACCACTGTGCTTAGCATTCAAAATAATTATCACATTTTCCTGGTGAAAATAAACCCGACAGTAAAATTTAAAAAAAAAAAATTGTTTTTCAACTGTCTTTTATCTTATCTTTAAAAAGGTGCATCGTTTTCCCTTGCAGCTGTTCAGGATGTTCTTATTTTAAATTTAATAACCTAAACATTCCAATTCGAACCTTTTAAATTCCTGTTTTAATAGCTGATATTTGTCAACAAATCAGCATCAATTAATATTCCTGTTTATACACTTGCGACAGTGATATATTTAACATTGCTAAATTTTAATAATAAAAATTACATAAAATGTATTTAAATTTTATTTAATTTAAAAAAATGTTTTTTTAATTAAATTAGGTTAAATAACTTTAGGTAAATAACTTAGTCGTTACGTAAGTAATAAAACCAGTGTTGATGAAGATCTAATTAGGAGAGTATTACTCAAAAAATATATGTTTACATGGAAAAATATAAATATGGATGATTTTTGTAATTTTATTTTTATTTACTGAACGGATATGAGAATGATTGGGAACTAATAGATACATAGCTGAGAGAGTTTAAGCAACCAGTAGACACATATTTATACAAAAATCTTTTATGAAGGCAAGAATGCCATTCCTCTATAGATAATGGCACTGGACGTGAGCAGTGTATTTTATACCTGCGTATAAACAAGACCATAGCATTTTAAAATGAACTGTTGAGGAAATTTTTAAATGGAACTCCAATTAAAATATGCGAGCAAGCGTTATGTATTAAAACTTTTGATAGCACAAGTCTACTTAGTTAATTTTCACTGAAGGAGACTCATAGATTAATTGACCGTATGCCAATTAAATTTACTGGTAACAAAAGACTTTAAACATGTATAGTAACTATACGGCCTACTGTTCAAATATTAAGTAATCAGTTATACTTATATACTTAAAAATAATCACACTCTCATAAACAAATACATCTACGCACACACGCATTGACAACCACTCGCGTACACATACTAACACAAGGAATATCGGAGATAATATTTTACACTACAGAGAAAGTGGAAATAATATTTGTAGATGCTCCTTTAGAGTGATAGGTCTAATCGTTAAGATTTCATTTGTATGTATACTCATATGGATGTATCCATCAAAAAAATTATTTCTAACCTAGATAATATAACTAAAAGTAAATGATTCAACAAAGCAAGATAATTATTAGCAAGATAATTATAAACAGAAATCACACACTTAGGGCTCAACGCACCATAATGCAAGATTCTGTAGCAGTAAAAGAACTAAACCATATATCGAGGTAACCGACTGGTCTCGTCATCAGGAGGTCTAACCAAATCAGTTACCTCAAAGGGGAACTTTCCGAATAGGATGCAGGTCTAACCAAAAGACATCCCAATGCTCCGAGATCCCCATTGAAACAGATAGTCAAATCAAAAGAAAATAAACAGACAAAAGTAATTCTTTAATTTTTTGTGGCTTTAAAACTTCAATGGGGTGTGGCTCTGTAGTCTTGCTACAGTGGCGTAACTCTTAGGGTATAAAATGGCTGCTATTTGGCTATAACCGTTACTCACGGGAATAGGGTGAGTGCGCCTTTTGCATTTCTGTCTTTTCATTTGTGTTCTTTAAGGATTGTATGTGTACTTGCATCTATGGTGTGTTGAGCCCTAAGTGCACGATGCCTGTTTATTTTCATTTGATTTGACTATATGTTTCAACTAGCTGAAAACCCGCACTTCGCTACGGAGTACATTCAAATTAAATTCAACGGTCAATGTATGCAATTAATGCCAAATATATATATATATATATATATATATATATATATACATATATATATATATATTTATAATAAATACGACGATCAATGTATACAATTGATGTAATATATATATATATATATATATATATATATATATATATATATATATATATATATATATATATTTATAAAAAAATTCTTAAGGTATATTTATTTTTTTGGATAATATTCAATCGTTTGCTGCATTAGAAAGAAAAAAAAATATTTTTTTGTGTATTTAGTTGTTATGTACGTGACGATAAATTTATTGAAAGTACCAGAAAAAGAAATCACGTGATCGGCATTTAATAAATTAAATTCTAAAAATGAATCTTTAAAAATTCACCAAAAATCAGAAAACCTAGGTAAAGGTTCGAAAAAGATTTCATTCTAAAGGAATTTTTAGGATCTTTCTCGTGATATAAATTTTATAACCCTGAGATTATTATTTTAAAAGTAAACTTGAAAAAAGTTATAAAAAAACAGCTTAAAAATTTAATTTAAAAAAAATCTAAGAAGAATTTTTCAAAAATCTTTCTTAGTGCACCCCTACACCATAAGAAGAATCGCCATGCAAAATGTCAGCCCTCTAGGTCCAGCGGTTTGGTCTGTGCGTTGTATGTCAGTGAGTCAGTTACGGAACTGTTTTATATATATAGATGGGGATCTCGGGGCCTTGGGATGTCTTTTGGTTAGATCTGCATCTAATTCGGAAAGTTCCCCTTGAGGTAACTGATTTAGTTAGGCTTCCTGATGACGAGACCAGTCGGTTATCTCGATATATGGTTTAGTTCCTTTACTGCTACATAATCTTGCATTATGGTGCGTTGAGCCCTAAGTGTGTGATTTCTGATTATTTTTGTCTACATTCTTCCTGCTAATAACTATCTTGCTTTGTTGAATTATTTACTTTTAGTTATATTTGTCCGTTTTCAGTATGAGGATTTGTTGCAGCTGTGCGATCTTTTATTGAAAAGTTAAAAATTTCAATGCTAGGGTATTTTTTCTGTTAATTTGTTCGGCTGTCTATGCCCTCTCTATACGTTTTATTTCATGCTGAATTATTTGCATTATTTGTGTTAACCTAGATAATGGAATTTTGTTTGATGATTTCATTGATACGAAACTATTCTTGCCTTTGTGTTCAAAATTTCAGCACCTTCCATTCGCATTATGAGTAAAATAAATTTTTGTAGAAAAACAATTTAACAGGATTATTAATATAAACTATTAAAGTAATGATACATGGGAAAGCGGAAAACAAAAAACAAACAAAAAAAACATGTCATTAAATCCAAACATAACAATTTGCATCAGTCCTAAATTAATTTCTAATTGCTATGAATGAAATCATTCTATAAATATTATATAATATTACGTATTAAAATTCACTTATAAAGTAATAAAAATGGATCCCCAGTTGTATAAAATTTTAAATTTTAACTCAACTAGAAGCATATATATAAACTATATTGCCGAAAAGAGAGATTGGACATCTCTGAATGTGTAGATATAGGTAGACGCGCATGCGCAAATTAGGTATTAGACAATATATATAAACGGGAACGACTAACAAAACTGCTATGGCCCGAAACGCCGAATTTACGAATCTCCAGAGGTATGATCATAGGTTGTTACTTTAGCTAGGTTTTTACTTACAGTCTGTACTTACAGTCTGCAATTGCTACTTACAGTCTGCAATTGCTAGTCTTCAAGCTATGCAGAAATTAGCTGTGGAAGATATAGTTCAATGTGGGATGAGTCGGCGTTTAGAACTATATTTTCTCCTATTAAAAATTCATGAATTTTAATTTTTCAGAGACGATTGTTTAAGGGCATGATATATACAGAATTTTATTAAAATAAGAGCCTGAAAATCTGGACCAGAGAGATCATCAGCGATGTAATGAGGGGAAGTCATTGGAAAATACACTACAATGCAGAAACTGTGAAGTTGGCACGATATCGGCCACACGGTTTTATCCTAACCCCTGCCAAATCAGCAGTTAAAAAGTTTATCTACTGCTTTATGCGTATACAGGAGTGATAAATTTCGTGGGTCCTGTTTTTTTTTATTCATTTACATCCTGTTCAGAATTCTAACATACCGTGTGTACTTTTCGTTATTATATGAGGAAGATCTGAAAAATTTCAATGCGTTGATTTAGTCGGCAAAGGAAGACAGGCCGTTATAAGCCAAATTTAAAAAAAAATAAGAAGGATTGTATATGCTGAGGGAAAATACAAAACAGAAAAACCTTTGAGTATCAATTTCTGATTCTGTCTGAATGGATGATGTCTGGAGGTGAACATGCAAATGAGATTCTTTTTTACAGTGGATAGTTTCAAATGCTTTTGAAAAGGTGACGAGGTAATAACATTCTTGACCTCCTGTTATACAGATCAGTTGAGGGCTTCTGGTAGAAACCATTTAGTAAAGAAAATGCGTTTTCATTACTGAATACAGCGTTCAGTGTTGTGTGATGGTAATGGCTGATGAAGCTGAATTGGGCACGAGAAAAATTTACCTTTTTCTAACCTATTTAATCTATCCCTCTTGATAACGCTATGTGTCTGGTAAAAAAAAAAAAAAAAAGGTAAAGGGTTCTTATAAAAAAAGAAATTCACGTCCTTACTTTCCAACTATAAAACCTGTTTATACGAGTTTGCATGTGCTTTTGAAATCCCAAAGCTTAAACTCATTTAAACCCAAACATGTCAGAAAGTACTGACTGTTGTGGCAATCCTGTTGGATTTCGACTGCAAATTTCAGGCATTTAAATGAATATAGATAATGTACGTACATATTACAGCATAGGAACTACTTTATTCATATTACATTAGGAACATTCACGCACACATACGTTTAAATTAAATAACTACACACACACACACACACACACACACACACACACACACACACACACACACACATATATATATATATATATATATATATATATATATATATATTAATTGAATGTAAAACTAGGCAAAATGTTCACCAATCTATTACTGTAGCAAAACGAAGCTAACCAAAGGGGTAATTTTATAAATTCCTTTAATTTTAAAGGGCAAAATAAAGTACTTTCAATGAAAAAAATTAATATATGTATAAAACATTAAAATGAACTCATGAAAGAAATCCAGATTGAGAATACTGATAAAGTAACGTTTAATGATAATATATTTCACTTGTAATCTTAACCCTCCAGCCGCGTGATACGGCAAATGCGCGTTCTACTAATTCCGTCAATTGGCCCTCGTGTAGCAAAAAGTTGACAGTAGTGCTTCAAACCAGACGAAACCAAACTAATTCCGTTAATTTTAGCGGGTTACTCCACTATAGCTTCGTGTTGAATTTTGAGTCTCTCCATGACAAATGAATTTTATTATGTATTTGAATTTAAGGAGACGGCATTTCCCAAACTCTTCGTCCAAGTAATAGTGCCTCTAAAAATGCGTATCTTTCTAAATAATATTCTTCAAGGAAATGTTTTTATTTTATGTATAGTTTTCTGTATATTTGTTAAACGCGATATCCGTAATTAAACTTATTTTGATTATTATTTTGTTTGCCGTTAAACGTCTCTTTACGATCAACCTATACAAGATTTTATACGCTATTCTGTACCGAAAAGTATGAGAATCTCCCACGGTTAGAGGGTTTATTTGGTTTCCGTTTTATGTCCATATTTGAAGTGTCCATCGTTTTGTATTTTAAGAAAACGAAGAAAAGAATAACACATACATGTTGTTGATATCAGAATCATGGGCCGTTTATGGAAGAACCTCAACTCGCTTAAGGAACACAACTTGACCCAAAAATATGTGACATTTTTATGTTGCTAACATATTCCAGTTATGTCGAAATATCGAAACAACAAATGGGAATTCTAAGCATGAATAGAAACAAGTGATGAAAACGTATTTCAATTTTGAAATACGTAAATGTATCGTACGATAGGATTGCCCCAATCTGATATAACATATTGTTCAGGTACCTTGATACATATGTTTATTGATTTGTATGTGGAAACTGTAATCTAAGTTTTAATGTGATCCGTATAATAATATACTTATATTTAGTAGAAACTTACATTAATCACTTAAAATATTATTTGTTTTAATGAGTTATTATCATTAAAGGAGACAGACTGGAGTGTCATGTAACGTCAAAGTTTAGGTCTTGTGATACAAACCTTCAGTCGTTGAATGACCGTTATTGGTAGATTATCTGCAAGCAGTTAGTTTGAGTATTTGGTTCCATTACTTGAAATCCATATTCTTCTCACCGTGCTATTTCGTTCCAGTCGTGGTTGCGAACAGAAGGCTTATGGCGGAATTTCTGCCTCCTACCCTGATAACCATCGCTATCATTTAATGGTCTTATCGAGGCCGAGGCAGTTAACCAAGTTAAAAAAAATAATCAAAGTGGGTATGAAAAAAATCGCAGTGAGGTCTTTTTGTCTGTTTTAATTCCATCACTTGCGTAGAATTACGAGTGCAAATTCTAATAATTCCTAGCCATTATCAGGAGTTAGATAAGAACTCGTGCGTCTTGGTTGCACGCGTACAATTAATTGCTGATGGGCTCTTGGCGCGTGGAATCATAGAGCGAGGCAGGCATCAATAATTATTGCCCTACTGTCAATAGGCAAAAAACAAAGCCCTCTAATAAAAACAGCCAAGAAATGAATTGGTTGACTCGTCCCATTTAAAGGTCGACGGCTACTTCCAATTACTTCCAGCCTACAACTTCCTTTTACCATCTGTCATTCATTATTCGCAGTCTGACGATTGGTGGTTTTGTTCAGTTTTTATAGAACTCCACCCTAGCAGTTCGAAGATACTTATTCAGTGAAACATAGTGTTATACTTTAGGGAGGAAAAATTGAGCGATGTCAACGTTTATTTGCATTAGCTTATCATGCAGCGCCCATTTCAATGTTCTGTTTTCTTCTTTATTTATTGTCTTCTTTATCTTCTTCATTGTGATGAACAGGATTTGATGAGAACTGTAGGTGTTACTAGATCAAGAGAAGGGTTCAGCCTAGATTTTCTGGTAATGAAAATACCAGAAATTAAAGATGGCTTAATTGTCACTTAATGCCTTTAACTTTTTATAAAACTGAGAGGACAATTAAACTTTTTGATTAATGGAAAAGATAGAAAGACTCCATTTTATCATACACAAATATCCATTAACATTTTCATAATTATATGGCCAGACAAATTTTCTTTCCTTTGAATTTAACTTGTGATGTCCTCAATTCATTCCAAATCATGAAGAGTATTGAATTCTTCAATGAAACCAATATTATACTTAATTTTTAATAGTGTGTACAGTTTATTAAGCTAGAATGCGTCTAAAAATATTAAATAGGTATCAAATGTTTGGTTTCCAAATATTTGGTATATTAAAATAGATCCTGTCCGTATATATTTGTATCGCGCGCTCTTCAATATATTTTTCTATCAAAATGTATTCTTCATAGCATTCGATATCTTAGTCAGGAGGATATAAAAATTTCAATTCTGTACGTCCCGAATCCTAATATCTCTGAGGTAAGTCATTTACGGTGTCAGAAAGGAATGAATTTTTGTGGAGCTAGATGGTTGTGTGGTTCAGTGCTAAGGTCATATTTTGCTATAGTAGGGCTAAACAGACCGTTAGATAGTTGGAAATGTACTTTTATTTAAGTCATGTGGAATGCGAAAATAACGTTTTAACCTTTCTGACAAAATTAAGCTGTGTTATCAAAAATTAATTATAACGTGTCCGGGAATTCATTCTCTATCGCTGGAAAAAATTTCAATAAATAATAAGTTTTATGATGACATCATCATTTCGTTACAATCAACATTAAATGTTATAATTTATTTCAATATTAAGAGTCGGTAAAAAGCTACTAAAATGAGTGTTTTGGATTTTGTGATATGACTCTAACTCATCCCTCAATGATCAGAGTTTTCATGGATTTTCTGAGCAAACTGATACCCATTTCCTACTCAAGTTCCTCTTTCCGATCTCGCCATCAAGTTCATTTAAATTCTTATCTACGCGTGTCATAGATGTTTCACAAGATGCTGAGACTGATACAGAAAACTCCTAGTAAGATAATGCAACGTTGCATTCCGTAACCACCATTCAAAATCTTAAACTTTCAGAATTAGGACCTGAAAAGTGTTCCGAAATCATTCATAATGGGAAGCAAACTGATTTTAAAACTAAGAAAATGGATTAATGTTTTTAATGGATATAAGTGTGGGACTTACATACAGTATGAGGAAAAAAAATAGAAAAATAATAACATTTTCTTCTTTTTCTAGAAAAAAAGCATACATAACATCCTATATGATAAACATTGACTTATAGGAATATTTCAATTTCGCCAATGAAATTTGCCTTTTTGTACAAAATGCATAGTTCGGAAAAACAGTTTTTAGCTAGAGACGTAAAATGTTGAAATAGAGAATCTGATGAATAAAATCGTTGACCATTTACTTTTTAAGTTTGAAATCAAATATATAACATGGGATATTTTACTAGTGACTTTCTCATTTAAAAAGTTAAAGATTTAAATAGATGTTAGACCTCGGTATGAGTTCAAATAAGAATTCAAATAAACTATTATAAGCAAGAAAAAGAATTTTGAAAATGACACATTAACTTCATTAAACTAACATTCATTAAACTTATATTTCTGTTGAAAAGCTGTATCTGGCAACTCCCCCCCCCCCCCCCCCCACCAAAAAAAAAGCCATGAAAACAATGTTAAATGATAGTACTCACGGAATAATTAGACAAATTCGTCCTTAATATTATCACTGTTTAGAACAAGATATGATCCTCAAACTGTATTTCTTTCAAGTCATCTTTGAAGTTTGAGAATTCGTTTTCAACTTTTTAACAATTTTCTTTTTCCATATAAAATATCTGCGACTATGCCTTACTTTGAAGCTTTTATATTACTATTCATTACAGTAAACTATTTTAATTTTCTTCATTTTTATTCTTTATATCCGCTTATCTTCCATAACTTCTTGTTTTATAATGTCTACACACACATTATATATATATAATAGCCGTTGTCTCTGTATAACACTTCCGGGCTGTACTCAACTTTCAATTGAAGCCCTCAGTAAACAAACGGCCGGTTAGGCCTAATTTCAATTTCAGATGTGGATCAGAATTTTTTCTTACCTAAAAACTAATATCTTCTCCATCCAATCACGTTTGTTCAGCCTATTTTTCTATAAAACATTCAGAACTAAAAAAAAAATGGATGCTTTTAACTGTATATTTAACAGTTTTTAAAAATCTGTTTACTATTGCGATGAATTCTGAAAGTAAACAAACTTGAATGTGAATGAATCAAGTAGCTCAAGTATTCATATCGCGTAGTGAGCTGTAAAAAACTGGATGGCAGTCTACTACTCCAATCGCATGAAAAACTAAGTAAATAAAAAATAATCAAAGGGTTTTTTACCACATCTTTTACAAGGTGTGGATTAAATGCAATATTGTTAGATAATTCGGGATATTTTTTAACTTTCATATACTTTTTCCATTATGAAGTCATTATTAGTATTATGGCGTCAAAATGACGGGTTACCTTCTAGTATATATATATGTATATATTATAAATTACATTTTTGAAACATATTTTAACGTCAAGAGATCAGAGGGCAAAGATATATTATTCAGATAAACGTTTTAATAAACAACGTGATTTGCGAGAAAATTAATCAATTGTGAAATTGATGGTTTTTCTTTTAAGGTTAAATTCACTTTCATTTTATAATATGCTTAGTTTAACATACACATAATCAAAAGTGTATTACATCCTCATACGCTATCTCAACTATTTAGTGTTCGTGTAATTTATTTCAGGGATCTTCCTGTGTGGGAAAATCGGAAATCCCTCCATGAAACTCTTTGACGTGTGGGGGTGCGAAATGCTGATACGTTTGTTAATTGAAGAACATTTGTTGGCAGACCGTCGTTATTGTTTTGTTCGTCACTCGACCTGCCATCGATAAGGAACCAACAGCGGGGGTTGCAGGAAACCATTAACTGATATTTGATAATGAGTACTCGCTTGACGAGGTTCTCTTAATTTTGTTTTCTCTTGTCTTTCAAGATTTGATAGACACCTTTTCACTATTCCTCTTTCGAAGCTGCAAGATTGGGAAGTGTTTTGCTTCCCAAGTTGGCCTTCAAGGAAAATATATTACTGAACTCTCAGAATTAAATTAATATTAAAAGATAGCTCTGACAGAAATTTACACGTACGTCATTCAAAGAAAGATACAGTTGTTCAAATCGGAATAATTGAGCGTAAATGGCCTCATTATAAGGCCAATTTGTTTGACGCGAGTTTTTGCGTGTACATTTAACTATATTTGATACTAAAACTATATTTTATTAATTATTGCGTACTTAGCAGAAGTTTGAGAATTTATTTTACAATCAAACTAGTGAATAAACCTCTAGAAAAAAAAATTATAAATTTCTGTTTCTTTTTTGTTTTATTTTAATCTATATTTTGCGTTCGTGTCATTCTTTTCTTTCTTTTTCAATTCCTACTATTAGTTCACACTCTCTTTATATATATCTTGTTCAAATTTTCAATCGTTAATAAAAGTACTTTTTATTCATCCACTCAAGTTCAAATACATTTTTTTTAAACTTGTAGTGGATGACACTTGATGTTAATACAGTTTTTTCAAATATTAATTCATTAATTAAATTTAATTAATCAATTTTAGTTTTAGACCTAGAGCGTCTCTTGCTCTTGAATAGTAATTTCCCTCTTGTTACTGTGTAAACGGTAGCACTGCGGTATCGCGGGCTTCTCCCGTCCTGTAGGTTGCGGGATCGAATCCCCAACCTGACGAACTTTTTCTCTCTCTTTCCCCCCCCCCCCTCCTAATCTCGCACAGTAGGCAAGGTTCTGGCAGGCAATCCTTTTTTTCAATTCCTACTATTAGTTCACACTCAAATATTCCTTTGTTGACCTAAGTAGGAATTGACTTTAAAAATTTTTTATATATATTTCTTGTCGGTTTATTGTATCCTTAATAAGATTTGGTACTTTCAAATTAAGTTCCACCCTCCTTCTATAATAGGGCTCTCCATAACGAACCCATTGGGGTAGGCGGAGTTAGATTGATTTTAGGGGGTTATGGGAAAATTCAGAGATATGCGTGACGTTTTACTGAAGCCGAAAAATTTGTGCAACCACCGATAGCTATACGACGTCTCGCGAGGGGCAAACAAGGCTAAAGGTCCATTTTCATTTTCACCAAGTAAGATTATTTTGATTCTGTCGAACTACGTCAATATAATATTCATAGCTACAATGCATATTGATAAAATTGGTAACCTAAATTTGTTATGTTTGAAAAGGGATATTGTCATGGAATACTTGCAATTTTCTTTTAAAAAATAATCACACTTCCTCACAACGTCAGGGTAGTTTAGCTGGTAGAACACTGGCTAGAAGTTAGACGACCCAGGTTTCTATCCGCGGGCCTGATGGGCTGCCATTGAAAAGAATAATTATTTACTGTTAGTGAAACATATGACAAATATTCACGATGCAAAAATATCCAATGTCGTCAATAATATATATATATATATATATATATAACTTTTTTTTTCATGGAAACTCTTTCCCATGTCTTCCTTAGTCCCTATATCAATTTTGGTGGAATTCCGGTTGATAGATCGCGCTACAGAAGGCTCTGAGTAGTATCAGTTAAATAATAATCATCCTGTATATATATATATATATATATATATATATATATATATATATATATATATATATATATATATATATATATATATATTGGTCAACATTCTGTACTGTTAGCCTAAAATACGGAAATACACATGCTCACATATTCATGTATAAAATGACATAAAATAATTTAACTGCCGAGCCTATATCTACTGTGGAAGTGAAAAGGAAGAATATTTTTCTGCAGTTTAGCAAAAATCTGACATTTTCTGTATCAGACAGTGTACACCTTTGACATTACTATAAATAACACCATTTGATTCAAGTCCATCCTAATAACGATATCATTATTTAATGACAGTAAGGCTTCATAGTTCTATTTAATTGCTGTGTATAATAGCGGAATTGCAAATGAAGATTCCCGTAAGTGATACACTATCTATCCTATTAGAGGAACTTACAAATCCATTTCTGTATTTATGAGCGACAGCACGTCTGACATCCTGCTGCATTTATGTCGGAATGGGTTTAATAGAGGTCCTTAGACAATCAGAGGAGTCATTTGTTGGTGTTTTATGTTTGTCTTAATTAACATAAAATCTTTTTTTGTTCTTTTCCTTTAAATGCTTCCTGTTCTTGACGGAGAAGTATATTTAATGTCTGATTTAACAGCTATATTTAGTGGCCCGAATAAATAGCACTTTTAAGTGCTGAAATGGGATAACAACAGCAATTCTTCAAGGTCTTTGCGATGTAGAATATTAAAATAAGTGTTCATTTACGTAACAAGCTTTTCATTTGGCCTGCATTTCTTCTAATGATGTTAATAAACTTTTTAAATTTACATACTAACCTTTAAAAAGTTCCCTAAATTTTTTTAGCAGTAATTTAAGAAACTGTTAATAATTTGTATCGAGAAATATAAAGCTTTCGAAAGCAGTTTAGTTTAATGCAAGTACATGCTTTATTATTATTAAATTTTAGTTAGATGCGTTAAGAAATGCAATATTCAATCATAACAATGCAAAACTATGACAGACGTCTGACATCGCACTTTATTCTAAGTTAGTCTTGAATGAAATCAAAAACTTTTCAGGGAAATTAAAAACAACTCCCCAGGAACAGAAATTTAGCGAAAAACAAATTTATAAATAACAACGAACTTTCGTAAAATTAGGTTGTTCATACTTATTGCAAACTGAGTAGATTTATGAAAATTATTAACGATTTCTGTTACATTTTTGAAGTTAAACTTTTAAAACTATACCTTTCAAGTAAACGCAAACATCCTCACATGCTAACGAACATATATGCTCTCTTTCTTTCCTATACACATTAAGACTGCATTTCAAAAGATGAGCCCAAACTATAAGGCAGTGGATAGCGAGCACGCGGAGCATTTATACATATTACCATAAAAAAAAGGAGAGAGTAATTATACTGGTTATCAGAGAAAAGTAACAGCATTACACCAGCTATGTGTATTATTGTAGTAACTATTAAGTTTTGTTTCCAATATTATATATATAATAGCCCTTGTCTCTGTATAACACTTCCGGGCTGTACTCATCTTTCAGTTGAAGCCCTTAGTAAACAAAATGCCGGTTAGGCTTAATTTCAATTTCAGATGTGGATCAGAATTTTTCTTACCTAAAAACTAATATCTTCTCCATCAAATCACGTTTGTTCAGCCTATTTTTCTATAAAACATTCAGAACTAAAAAAAATTGGATGTTTTTAGCTGTATATTTAACAGTTTTTAAAAATCTGTTTACTTTTGCGATGAATTCTGAAAGTAAACAAACTTGAATGTGAATGAATCAAGTATTCATATTGCGTAGTGAACTGTAAAAAACTGGATGGCAGTCTACTACTCTAATCGCATGAAAAACTAAATAAATAAAAAGTAATGAAAGGGTTTGCTTTTACAAGGTGTGGATTAAATGCAATATTATTAGATAATTCGGGATATTTTTTAACTTTCATATACTTTTTCCATTATGACGTCATTATTAGTATTATGACGTCAAAATGACGGGTTGGATGGCAGTCTACTACTCCAATCGCATGAAAAACTTAATAAATAAAAAATAAGGAAAGGGTTTGCTTTTACAAGGTGTGGATTACATGCAATATTGTTAGATAATTCGGGATATTTTTTAACTTTCGTATACTTTTTTCCATTATGACGTCATTATTAGTATTGTGACGTCAAAATGACGGGTTGCCTTCTAGTTTCTAAATATTAGCCATTTATCCCTTTTAGCGGAATTTGAAATAGGTTAGTAATGACACCAAGAAGGTTTTAGAAATCTAAAATTTTTAGGTGATTTACATTTTATTTCCTTCAGTTTTTAAAGCGGGTTGATATATATAACCAATTTATTCAAATCTTTTCAAAATACAACGTGTCTATTCCCAGTTACTGTCTATTATTTCCCATCCCTTAACTGGTCAGAAAAGCTAGAATAATGGTCTACGACAAGAAAAGCAGCAGGATAACAACATTAGATGCGAATAACAGAAAGTTACTGGTACTGAAAGTCCATTGCACTCCCACTGATACTCATTAAAGCACATTTACAGTTTTATGGTGGTTTTGGTGGTGTTCAGTCTGTTGCTCTAATAATATAAAACCGTTATGTTGGTTCAGTGCACTCCGAACTTACTTTTCAATGAAACTATCAAGAAAAATTCTAGAAAAGCATTAAAGATTCTGTCGTCAATGGCATGTTTTCAACAACAGCTTTTACTGTAGTTAATATCTACAAGATCTTAAAAGAAAAGAAAAAAAAGATTTTAATTCAGATTTCATTTTCATTTTGCATACGAGAGTCAATTAAAAGCTACAAATCATATAGTAAACAAATAATAAATTTGTATCCACTCTAGATCTGGAAAATTTATTTCATGTTCTCGAATTTCTAATAGACGCCAAGCACTTAAACTGCGGTCTACAAGAGAGAAATTATGAAGCTATTTTTTCGTGGAGGGGGTTTTTTCGGTATGCCATGAAGGAACGTAATGAGTACAGTCGAACCTCCATATATCGAAGTAGCAAATTGCCGGAAAAAAATTCGATATATAGAAATTTCGATATATAGAATAGAGCTTAGTTTTAACATAATTCTCCTAAAAAAAAGTGAAAGCTAATTTTTGTATACGAAACTCAATTTCTAATTTATATGCGAATCCCATTAAATAAAAGTTAATAACTAAAAAATGAATTAATATGAAAGATTTATTGAGTACTACATACCTCAAAAAAAAAACAATAATTCAGACAGTGGTTACAATGATCACAGTTACATTCTTTTTCTAAAAAAAAAACTACGAATATCTTGCTGAACAGCCAGTTTTGCGGAAAGTTCAAAGAAATGTTCGTATTTATTCAGTCCACTAAAAACTTAATCAGGGACATTTTCCGCGAATTGAAGTCCACGACATAATGTTTCAAATGCCAAAAATTGGGAGATTTTATTCTAAAGTGGAATACAATCTCTCAATTTGTCTTGAAAAAAATTTCGATATATAGAAACAATTTTTCTATATAATGAACATGGAGATTTGATAAGAGTTCGATAGATAGAAAATTTCGATATGTGGAAGTTCGATATATGGAGGTTCGACTGTACTCGATCATATGCGTATGACATTGGACATGCCAGTTTCCAGCCCCAGATTATCGGCTGAAACCACTCTCCTTTTCAGAACAAATTGGCAAGCTGTTCTAAGGCTGATGAATTATACGCTTAAAAACTACCTAACAAAGTTCAATCTGTTGCCAATTTTAATATTCCCTGTTGTTTGATTCAAACTGAGCAAAAATATTAACCGAGAAATATTCAAAATACTTCCGTATAACGAGGAAGCACATTTATAACTAGCTCTATTTCTGGTGAATTAGTCCAGTGTGATTTTCCCAAGTAATCCGAGTCAGTTATGATACAAATAATTGTTCTCAAAGTCTTCACGGGAAACTACACATAAAAGGGTCAAATATATACTTCCGTAGAATAATATTCAGGCAAATCCATGAATTCCCATGAATGACTAACTTCGTTTACCGTTATTAAAAGTAAATGCTTAATGAAATATGTGACAAAGCACTGTTCTTAATTGGGACACATTATTTCCTCTGCACTTGTTATTGCCACCATTTATTTTTGAGATCCATTTCCCATGACCTTGCGATCATCAGAACGTGAAGTTACTATTGTCCGGAAGGCCTCCACAAAAAGACAGCTTCCTTTAATTAGAGATTTTTGAACACATTCACCGTAACTCATTCAGTCCGATTTTTACAACTGGATCTTTGTTTTGGGTTACTGATTTGGCAGAATCGAGATCATCCGTCATATACAGCTTCAATGTACTAAATAGCGCATGCCATCCTAGAGCAGTGATTGAATAGTTACAATAGGATTCAATTTTTTTAAATAAAATAAAAGGCTATAAATAAATTTTCAACACACATAAGTTGAGTTAAATATGCTAGTAAAAGTTTCACTTGAAACCAATGCAAAATATATGAACCATGGAGGAGAAACTCGTATAGATTCTTTTACAAAACTCAAAATACAAAGAGAGATTGAAAAATTAGTTTATTTCCATATAGAATACTTTCAAAACAGTATCTGTCAGTTATGGCATAAAATAAAGATTGACAGTTTTCGTAAAAATTAAATAAATCTTTCCTCTAAAATGTATCATCTCATTTAAAGAAGTTAATGCTTTTAACAATGTCTTTTTTCTTGTTTTAGACTAATTATAAAAAAAATTTAAGCACTCAATCATAGAAAAAAAAAGAAATATTGTAGATGCCATGAGGTGGTAAAATAATTTTGCAGAAGGAAAATATCATACAAGGGTAAATTAAATCGATTACGCGTTTATTTTTTTTCCTAAGGTTACAGGCACTTTATCGTGTGGACCCCTATTTATTCTTATATGGTATAAAAATATCTGAGAAGCTTCTTAATTGGTTTAAGTTTATTTATTTAATGTAACATTTGACGACACTTACAAGATTTCGAATTCCAAAATCCCGTTGTCAAAGGTAATATAATAAAAAACAATGTGTTGATATCAACACATAATCTTATCGTGGGGTCTTAACACCTGAACTTAAGTCCCCATGATACATTAATAAGACGAATAATTAATAAGACGAATACCTATCAATGTATCTGAAGAATAAGACTCTATTGTCATGGTCGTTTGACTTAAGTATATGTAATAGGTACTGGGGAAACATTACACACACACATATGCATATATATATATATATATATATATATATATATATATATATATATATATATATATATATATATATATATATATATATTCGAATATCTTAAATCAAGTTCAAGTTATTCGAAAGTTTGATTTACGTTAAGAGAAAATTTGAAACTCCATTGTCCTGTTTTATAAAATAAACTAACATATGCGTTAATTAAACATTTAAAATGAATGTTCCAATTAGACACTTCACCTTGAAACACCTACAGCAACTCCTATGACGGCCTAAGCTAACAGGTTGTTTTTTTTCCTCAAAATTTTAAAAATCTAAAGTTATATCGAGGATTCTGCCTGTAACTGTTTTTTACTCCTGTTGTAGGAAGTCTTTATCTCCGTAAGTTTTCCCATAACGAGGCGATAACGCTCTCTGATTTTGCAGTTCTAAAGTGTTTAGTTTCCCACTCCTCGCTGAGCTCGTTTCAATTAAAGTAATTAACAAGCGCGTGCCGGCTCCTCCATCCTATTATCAAGCCTATTATCGCGGAGGAGGGATAGAAGCACAGCTGGTATGCTTGTTGTTAAAAGAAAAAGCCATCAATGTATCTGCCAGCGGATGTGTTTAGATGGATTTTTATTTATTTTTGATTCCAACTTCCTGCAGGTCATTCGATCAAAGGATTGAAATTAGACTTTCCTTACTGATATTTACGTTGCCCGATAAACCGGTTTACTTCTAATTTTAACTTGATTTTGAATCTGTTATTATCACTACATCAAATGGCTTTTGACGTAACTTTATACTGGTGATAATCTTGAGGAATTTTCTGGTGATCTGGCAGGATAGATGAAAGCCCAACTAATTCTGTTCGGACTTTGATTTTCTTAGTTTATCGTCCTTGTTCCAAAAAATCCTTTAATGTTTATATTTACTTCATTTATGAGTACAAATGAAATAATAAATCGGGGAATGCACTCCTTACTCTTCTTCATTTTCAAAATTCATTTAATTGTAAAATTACAACGTTTCACCCCAATTTTCGGGAAAATAACTATCTATCTCGGTTGCAAAGCATTAGATAAAAACACAAGGAAAATGTTTTGAAGAAAATCCAACCGTATCTTCTGCGCTTCAAATTTCACATATATAAATTTCATATAAAAGTTTTGCATAAGTCATCCTGCAATCTAAGTAATTTTGAGTGTAACTTTTTTGATAATTTAATTACCGTATAAGCGCACATGATTGATTGGAAGGAAATTAAGTAAACCTTTAAGTTGAATAGTTTAAAGAATACACCGTGAGAGTTCAAGTGTTTTATCATCTTTACTCACGGGGAACATAAGGTCTTTCATTTGATTCTTTTACGAGGAAATTCTATTTATCCGAATACGAAATGTCTGAATGTTAAGCAGGAAATGTCTGAATATTTAGCTGACATCTCACCAGATTTCTTATGCGTCTTAAACATTCAATTCCTAAAGGTCATATTTCTATAGCAAGGAAATTGCTTCAAAATGACTAGGTTCATAAAACTTCTTTCTGGAAGCAAAGGTCATATTTAATTTTTATTATAAAAGATATTTAATATGTAAATTCATTTTTCCATTCATGAGTATGCATTGTCAGAAAAATTCCTTATTAACTTTTTTCCGTAAAATTATTTGATTTAATCTAATTTTTTAAATTATATAAAGTGTCAATGATTCTTCGTACAAACTTATTAGGAGGCTTGTTATTTCTGTTTGTGAATGAATGTTTTATGATTTAGATTAAATATCAGTTGTCTTCAAGCATTTTTTTAATTCTTTTGTTGGAGTTACTTAAAGTTTTTGGCTTTAGACACTTTAACTGATTCTACCCGATATAAATAAAAAGAAAAAAAAAACTCTAGCTTTTCAACAAACGTTAAGCGCTAAAAAAATTTAAGTGAAAGGAGAAGAATGCAAAATAATGTTTCATCTTTTAAAATCTGAAATTACTTTAGTGATGCACGAATAAATTACTTTAGTGATGCAGAATATACAAAAATTTTCTCAAAATATTTATAAAAATCATTTAATGATAATAAATATGATATCACACTTAAATGGAAGATATTTTTAACTAAGGTTAATATCAGTGTTTGATGCAGTTATTCTTTAAAAAAAGTTATAGTGAAACTGAAAAAAAGTAATTTTAATAAAAATGATCTGCCTGTTTTGAATGCTACCCTTCATCCTAATGGGTGTTTCGATACTAAGAACTTGGTTGTCGGCTGTAAATTGGGATTGAACTTGTTTTGGAATTAGTTGGCTCGGTCTGAAACCACTGCTGCCGCCAATTAGCTTCGTCGAAGAATAAGTTTACCACACACAGACATTTCCCTCTTTAGTTTACCTCAACTGCAGTTTCTGTAATTTATGTGCATTGCGCAGAACAGGTGCGAACTAATGCACTCTTCACGGTCAAATCATTAGCTAAAAAGCGAAAATACAAGCATTTCAAGTGGATTTAGACACCTTATAATTAGGTTGGCCACACGAAGGTATTAAATTTGTTTAGACGTCGATTTAGGCAAGATTTGGGACGTAAATCTTAAAACTCAAATCTGTAGCCACGATATCAACGTGCTTTAAGTAACATTTATACACAAAACTCCTGGAATCGAACAGCGTTTGTTTTTGCATCCGGGTATGGAGGTTTTACTGTGTTTGCATTACGAGCGTGTTCGACCGGTTTTGCCCTAATAACAAATGAGATCAGCGTCATAAAGTGATATTTACCGTTGAACGTGGTTAAAATTGATGGTGACAAAACTCAACTGAGCGTTATTATGTAGTTTGGGGGGTGATTTGATTATTCAGCTACTGTAAAGAAGGAAAAAAAGGGACTTTGAGCGGCGGAATGTAATTTTTTCATCGGAGGTCTGAGGTTTTTTATTTATTTATATATTTTTTTTTGGTTACGTCCTTAAATTTCCCATGTGAACAATAAACTAGTACCTCATTTTTTTCTAAATAAAGAGAATATATTTTGTTTTATGATTGCACTTCACTTACCTATTTAGTAAAAACAATATTTTGACAATTATCAGATAGCTATTTTGTATTTGAATAATAGATGGGCTTATTAAAAACAGCGCTCTTTCATTAGATTTCATTAAAATCAAAGTTTTGTGTATATTAATGCAGTTAGCTTTTTCTACTTTTACTACATTAAGTTTCAGAGGCTTTCAAGAAAAAATAGTAATTCCTAATTTCTCTGAAAGAATAAAAAAAAGCAGCAGCTTATTACGCTTCAATAATTACAGAGAATAATTCTGTATTCTCTTAAAGGATACATCAAAACACGTCATTTAGTTGATCATTGAGTTTTTTAAAGACATATCCTTTATGTTTAATTTTTATTCAAATAATTCATTTTGGTAGTGTGTTTCATGTATGTCATAAAAAAGGGAAACTGATTTTCTGGATCAAGAGGTATTAAAGTAAATGGACTCTGAAATATACATTGTTGAAAACTTACCAATAAGGAAATTATTGGTAATTACCATTAAGGGTCGCGTTTACAGTCCATTGAAAACATAAATTGTATTCGAAAAATGTGTAATAATTCTATTGAAGAACAGTGGTTAATATCGATAAAATCGTAAATTATCATGGAAAGAGTCTCAGAAAAGCATGCAACAATAAATCAAGGTGTGATGAAGAGTGTTCCCCCCAGAAGTGGGATATTTTGCAATTTTGGACGTTTAAAACATAAAATAAAATAAAATAAACGCTTTTTCAACCAAGTGTCATTATTTTTAGAACAGACTACTACATATCCATTATCATATGTAAGAAATGATAAGAATGTTAGTTATAGTCGCTTTAACTTTTGTGGTGATTATATAAGTATTAAAGGGAATAAAAGACGAATCATGCTATAAAATTTTTCCTTTTAGTACGGAAAACGTGTTTAATACTAACGTATTTAATACTTTTTTTACCCTCAAACTTCATTTTTTTTTTTCAGGACGACCGCTTTGTGAATATGTAAAGTGTTTTTCCCCTTTTGAAGTGAATAGAAGGAAAAAATAATTTATCTGTTAATTTTAAAACAAATAAAATAAGGCATAAATCATATTTTCTTTTTATTTGAGATGGAAATGATGGATAAAGGAAAGAAATCCCCTAAACCAGTGATTCTCAACCTTTTTGTCGTCACGGTACACTTTTAATAGTTTAAAAATTTGTCGGCACACTAACAAAAAGATAAATTTAAAAGAATTTTTACTTGGATAATTGATTGTTGTACCTATAATATATTTTGTAAAAATAGCATACGAAATAGTTTTTACTGAAACATAAAATACAATTGCATTACAAAGTAAACAAAATGTTTAACTACAAATTTCATTTAATGCGAAATTTGAGCTTGTTGTTTTTTGGTGATTTCATTTATACTAGGGCGTAAAAATGATAATGCTACTCTCATTTCGTGATCCAGAAGGGCCCCGGGTTGCCCCATTTGGTCGGCAGATCTGCACTGTCCGTCCGGCGCCCAGGCCCTTATAAATGACACTGTTCACCGAACATGGGAAAATCAACCCTCGGCTGCGTATACAGGTTTTGCTACGTAGCGGCCGATCTTCAGTTTCACGCGCTTATGGTCTCACGACCGTGAAGCATTATTTTGTGAATTATTAAAAGTCCAGAACTGTAATAGTCGAAAGCTACCGGTTACCAGTCCAGAACTGTAATAGTCATGCGCATTAGTTCAGCCAGTCCCCGCTAGGAAGGTAGAACTGATTGAACTACTTGTCTGATGTCGCTTATGTGTGGGTATTCGGAGTGGCGGCACATTTCAAGAATCTCGAGGCACACTAAAGTGCCGAGGCACAGTGGTTGAGAATCACTGCCCTAAGCTAATGTATAGTAAATTAATTTTTTTTTTTTTCAAGTTACAAGTGTTTTAATTCTGCTTCAAAATAATTTAACAGATGATGAATTGGATCCTATTGTAAACAGTGAAATCAATGTGATTTTTTTTCTCATCTAGGTGAAAGTGTGGTTCCAAAACAGAAGAACAAAAGCCAAACGTCAAGTGATAGAGGATCGCGAACGGGGTGAAAAAAATCAGTCCCTACCCTCCAGTAAAGAAATGGAACCTCAACACCATTCTTCCTTATCAGATCCTCCCGAGCAAAGGGACGACAGTTTGTACGACGATGATGACAATGAGGACTTATATTCCACGGAAGGACGGAATGAATTCAAAGACCAATGAATTGGATGATCACCAAGTCCTTCGATGTGTGTGCTGACTCATTTACAAACTTAGTGATGCGCTGGTAGTAAATTGGTACGTTTTTCGCACAATCATTTTTTTCGCTCTGACAGAGGGGTATCCCATGATAGAGGATATCCATTGTAACTACAGTTTTCGAAACAATTGAATTATGTACCCCTTTCGTAAACAAAATTCAATTGAGGGAGAGATTTCTGAGATTATGTACATACAAAAACACATAAGAATGCACGGACATGCGTTGCGATAAATTATATACTTGAACTCAAAACTGTGCCTTCGAAAATTTAAAATTATGAAATTTTATCTCAATAATACTTGGGAGTCAGTAGAGTAATTTTGTTTTCTCCGTTTTGTTTGTTATCACTACTGACACAGGGCACATTCATTTCAAGAAATTTCGGTTCAAAATTGTTTAATCATCAGATATTAGTTTTGTTTCATTGAACAACTTCATCTCTGGGTCATAAATAATATTACTGTCTCGAGTACACTGCAAGAGAGAAATTCGAAGTCAAAATTACATAACTGAAAATTAATATTTAAATTTTTGTCGGAACACTTCAGACTTTTATAACAGTTAACATCTGCATAAATTTTAAGATCTTTTATTTTAATTTTTGTTCTGAATTTAGACATATTTTAAACTTAAGATCTACACTGTAACTAGATCGTAACTTTTAGTTTTGAGTAAATATACTTGGGGATATATGTTGACTGCTTCCAAGCTATTCAACACTGCAAATTTAGAATGCAGAACTGCAAAGCACTTAATTAAAACAGTTAACTTTATGTAGGAAAATATTTGAACAAACTTCAGTTTTAAATAGGAAAGCAATGAAATCATTTCATTTAAAAGATGAAATAACATTAAAATCTTTTTAAAAAATTGAAAAAAAACACATTGTTAAGTTTTCAGAAATTACGGCGACCCCAGCTTTCGCTTATACGCCTTGTTCAAACTGACAACCGGAAGCTACGTAGCAATACCCGTACTCGCAGCTGAGGGTTAATTTGCCAGGTTCGGAGCCATTTTGCATTCATGTAGGGCCCCTGGATGCCGGATATACAGTACAGATCTGCAATCCACTCAAGGCAGTAATTTAAATTTTCAATTTCCTGTTATACATAAAATGTAAAAAATGTTGAGAAAAATGACCATCAGCTCGATTGCAAAGGATTTTTAGAGTATGTAAGTCAATCGCAAGTTTGCCAGTTCAAGTATGTATGGAAATCTTTTCACATTCCCAGTACGATAAACACAGCTAATCGTTGCTGCCAAAACTAATAAATTCATTTCAGATAAATTCACATAAAGTTATTCTCCTATTGGCACAGAGTTGTTTTATGTATGTATCTACAATGCCTTTTTATCAGATTAGAGTTTTAAATAATGTATTATGCCTGAATTAAGTAAAAACGCTGTTAAAGAGCTTTAGGAGGAAATTTTAATGTCACACAAAAAACTATCATTTTGCTATAAAGCCATATTAGATAAATTTTTTATATTCAGTAATTGACAAAATAATATTAAAAAGAAATAATTATTAATGTTATTCAAAAATATGAATAATTTCATATCTTTAATATTTATAATTCACATCTAACGTAAAATTACACAAAAATTCAACTTATATTTCACAGATAATAGAAACATTCATTTATTTAACTAGTCTCTACATGCCAGAAAAAAGCGAAACTTTGAATAAAAGTTTTAAAAGTGAGCAACTAATTATGCGATAGCAAAAATTTTGTATCCGAAAGCGTGTTACGAGTGTATTTGAAAACTGTAGTTACTTATTTCACTACTTCCAGTCATTAACGTCCAGGTTAGTTCCTATTATGTTGTCATTTAAGATATTTTACATTTTCCTATTCACAATCCTTTTCAAAGGACTTCTCCTCTTGAAAATTAGAATTCTATCACGCATAGAATGAATCATTCATCATAGCACTTGCAGAGCTTCGTACTTATAGTCAGAACTGTGATTTATGGTGCCTAAATCAAATTGAACGTTTAGAACATTTTGAAGAGTGAATATTTCTTAAGGTTGGGTCATATACAGTCAAGCCCAATTCATGTGTTTCAGCAATCGATACACTGATTGAAAGTGGAGTGAGAAGAATGGAATTGGAGAAACATTCACCTTTTTTCACATCCATTGCTGGAAGGATTTTATCCGTTGTGCATCTTCAAAAAATATATATCATAATGCAATCAGGAATAGAACATGGTATATATTTATAGAAAAAAAACTGAGCAGCAGGACTGTAACAGAATGAAGGATACACATTTGCAAACTAAAAGCAAACGAGCATAAGATGCGAATTGAAAAGCATCAGTCTTGGATGAAAGGGTTGTTACAAGCCAAAATTTGTAATATCAGTGCAATTTTAAATGTGTGTTTTATGAGCACTTTGATGTATCTTGTTCTTATTTATTCCTTGAAAATTGGTTTACCTACTTGGATAAACTGAAAAGCAGAAAGGTTTGCTTTTCCTTTCATGGCAAACTGCGAGTGCTATGAAAAGTTGAATGCTGAATCCAAATGGATTCATTTTTACTTCTTCAAACCTTTCATGCAATGTTGAAATCCATAGTGGAAAGTTTGCCAAATTTTTATTTATTTATTTTTTATTTTTTGCTTATGTCAAAAAGTTGGGATTCACCTACGTTCATAAAAGATTGTATGAATGCAAATTCGTACTGTTTAAATTACTTTCAAAAATTCAGAGAATCTGTGAGTCCCAGAATTCTTTCATCGTGAAATTGGAAATCAAGTATGCATGCTAGGTACATGTGCCTGTTTCGAGCGAGAAAATGTATTACCTGTACGGTTTAGTACACAGAATCATTTGAAGTGTGTGAAAATGCATTATTTGTACGTTTTAGTACATGAGCATGCAAGCTTGCTGTCAATGCATACCACATGCATACGGTTAACGATGTATAGGATCAATTCTGTGTTATGGCTTACATTTTTATCATCAAAGTGTGAACGATGATATCATTTCATTCATCCATTCTTCATTTCAAACATGGAATCCTCATATAAGTTATTTATTTTAGTTGTTCATACTGTTATAGTTGAGTGGATGTTGTACAGTTCAGAGAATGTAAATAGTGTGTTAAACATTTTTATGTTAGAGAAATTGATATCAGAATCACAAGGATATGCATCTGTTATTGTAGTAAGAAAAGAAAAATGTGGATACTACATCTGTGCCTTCCATTCAACATAATGTAAAGTTGTTCCTTTTAATATAATAAAATATATAAAAGTGTGTAAATACTCTGATTTCTTTACTACAAAAACCATCATGACCAATAAGAACAGGCATGGGATACTAGAGAATGCAAATTATTGCATGTTCAGTGCTTTCTCCCTGCTTCTGAGTATAAATACTTCCTTTAGAAAGGAATATCTATCTATCCCCCTATCTACACACACACACACACACACACACACACATATATATATATATATATATATATATATATATATCAGTGGCGCACCCAGGGGGGGCCAGGGGACCCTGCCCCCCCAAAGAAGTAGAAATATTGATTTTGCATTATAAGTATTTTTATTCGTTCATCTCGCCCCCCCCCCCATGCATTATAAATATTTTTATCCGTTCATCTCGCCCCCCCCCCCAAGAAAAAATCCTGGGTGCGCCACTGATATATATATATATATATATGTGTGTGTGTGTGTGTCTGTGTGTAATATGCGCAACCAAGTAACAAAACTCTACTAACAAGGACGAAAAGTGTAAAAAAAAGGTTACGAGGTTTTGACCAAAGATTGTACACAAATATTTACCTTTTTTACATTATGTAAAATTTATACAAAACTGCATGCCAACTCACTTTTGATTATAATAGATCGTTACTAGATCCATTACATACGAACAACATTTTTTTTTAAATTTAAGAACTGTATATAGCAACTAAAATTAGCTTTATAAGAAAAATTAAGGAGTTTAAAAATTAAACTGATCAAATAAAAATTGGTTATTTTGTGAAGAAACTTATGAAGGGAATATAAATCGAGATTTTTAATTATACGTACCAACAGAGAAAGGCAGTGATTCTTTAATTGGAAAAAAATTGTATTTATCATTCATTAGTACATTAAGTGAAACTAAAATTTCATGACTGCAAGAGAAGTCTGTGTAGAATAATCTGGATGTATCAAATGATTGTAGACAGAGTCAACGTCAGTTTTATAGGTGATAAGACCTTTACATACTACTATTTAATTGTTTGAAACAGAGGATTAAATATATGCACCTTTTAAAAAGCTGTACCATATTTAACCAAGGTTTAACTAACTGATTTTCGAAATAAAAATATTAATTTATGTAATTACCGTTTAAGTTTGAAAATCATTTCAACTAATTTCGTTTTACGTACACATATTTAATACACAGTACTACATAAATCTGCTTAGTACGAAATCAACATTTTTGGAGTATTCTTCTTTTCAATTTCGAACGAGAGAAATATTTAAGATCAAGAATTGGCTTTAGCCAGTTGATAGTTGCTGCCATCTACCGGATAATTTTTAAACTAGTCATCAAACTGTTATTGCTTTCCCAAAAATATGTGATTAGTAAAATTCGTTGAAGGATCGACACTGTAAAAATGGATACTTTATATATTCGTAATACATGTTATCTTAAGCAGATACAACTTACCGAATTCTCTCTTTGCATTCCATTTTAAAAATTTCATTACAATATCTTATCCCAAGCGCGTAATGCTCAATTAAAAGTAATTCCGAAAAGCGTACAAATTTTTCCAAACGTATATTATATGACTATAACTACTGAATATTCGATAACTATAAATACTGAAAATCATAGAATTAGTTCTGACACTGATATTTCAATCGAACGAGATTTAATAGCAACAAAACATATTAAAGGTGATTCAACAATTAAGAGAACATATATTTATTGAAACCAAAAATTCACAAGTACAATTAGATATATTGTCCCATAAGTTATGTCCCATAAGTCACGTTAGAAAGAAGTTTTACTTTTAAATCCCCTTTAAATTGTTTAATTATTATTCTTTTTCTAAAATATTCTTTACACACACACACATATATATATATATACCGGGTGCGTCATAAATTCGTTCAAAAATTCGTAATAAAAGAAGTAATGCTCGGAAAAATTTTCTTAATTCATTGTTTTTAGTTCGCTTTCCGTGTGAATGTCGTGTTTTCGTACTCGAACCTCCAGTTCTCTCCAAATATGTTCTATTGGGTTTAAATCTGGTGATTGAGGTGATGTTTTCAAAACTTGTGGACAATTATAGAGACACCAGAGGCGAATGTTGAGAGCCGTGGGCTTAGAATCGTTATCTTGATAAAAAAGAAAGTTGTTTCCAATACCCAAATTTTGGCCTGACAATTTTAAATTGTCTCTTAAATTATTTATACGTATAAACAGCATGATTCATTATGCCATCAATAAATACCAAATTACCTAGTCCTGATGCTGACATGCACCTCCACACAAGGACACCTCTACCGCCATGCTTAGCTGTTCCTACTAAGTTCTTGGGATTAAGTTCCTCATTTTTTCTTCTCCATACAATTATACCCCCATCGGAACCAAAAATGTTAAACTTGCTTTAATCGGCAAATAAGACATTATTCCAATACGTTTGGGGCTTATTTATCATTGCTAGTGCGAAGGAAAGCCTAAGCTTTCTGTTTTTCTCACTCACAAAAAATTTTCTACGGGCAGAACGCCCATGTAATCCAGCTGCTCTGAAAACTCGTCGAACAGTTTCAGGTGAAATTGAAGTAGAAAATGTTTCATTAAATTCTGCAGAAACTTTTACAGCACTGAAACGTGGATTTTTCACAAATTTTCTAATTATAAATCTCTGATCACGTTTTGTTAACTTTGCCGGACGAGCTTTTCTTACGTTGTTTTCGATCCGATTTTCTTCTTTAAAGCGTTTTATCACATACCGCACAGTAGAATGGGATAAATTAAGTAATTTAGCAATATTCCGAACTGATTTACCACTACCATGATGAAAAATAATCAATTTTCGAATGCTGTTTGTTGTTTCTTTAAAGACTACGAGCCATTTTTAAATAATAAATAGAATACTAAGGAGTAGGCAAGCAAAAATTAAAGCAAAGCGATATTTTAAATGCCACCACAATTCAAAAATAAAAATAAAGCGCCAGACGATAATTTTAATTATGATATTATCCGAAAATATTTCAGTGTACGATGACTTTTGTGAGATAAAGCTTTTGTTACTTTTTGATTACTGGTTTCTTAAAAATAAAGTTTTACTATGTTTTCAAAATATTTCCTGTAGTATTGTTAAGAATAGATTATAGATCTTATTATTAAATACCCATTCTGAAATATTCGTTTTAATTAATGGATAGACCCCCTATTTCATTGAAAATCGTAAGTGTACGAACAGTTTTGGGAGTCACTGTATATCATGACTGATATTTATTTTAAATGCTAAAATTGTAAAGCTATATTTTCTAATATTTTCAACTTATCTGCTTAAACACTAATAAATACCATGCTATCGACATTTTTCATTACACATAAAGAGATTTTCTCCTCGCCTCTGTGAAGAAAATTATCTTGAAAGACAGGGATTTTTTTTTTTCGTAACATATCATTCGCTAGATACGGCATCGGTGTTTTTCGTGAAATTTCCACATCTTTAATGAATGCAGTAAAATGAAACTATGGATACTGGTGATAGAAAACTGGGTTTTTCTTTTGCGATTATTTTTATATCGTATTGTATGTTTTGAAAATCTGTATTTGCATTTTTCATTTTTCTGAAATAATCTCCCTTACCTTACTTATTTTGGATGTATTTTTTACAGTTACAAAGCCAGCTGAGAAATTTCAAATCTTTCAAGCCATACGTATCCGTCACCTTTTAGTTGGGACGTCAACTGAAATATTCCCCTAATTCCCCTAATATTTGCCGTGTTCTGTGTATGTATCTGTCATGTATCGCTTCCGGAGCGACCGCTTCATAAATAAATCAGCCTATGGCATCCATTTTGTTTTATGAGTTAGTCTTAACAAGTTAAAAGTAAAGTTCAAAAAGATTATTTGCTATCTAAACCCAAATCATTTTAATTAAAACAACGTAATACCGACACAAATCAACTTTATTTCGATTTTTAGACGGCTGTAATACAAGTATTCATTTTATACACTCATATCTTGAAAATGTAAACACGAGTGAGTCATTCATTCACCGTGATTCATTCATCATCGTTGAAAAATTGAATCAGAGAATCTTCGTCACAATAAAACAGTTTTTCATTATATTATTACAGCTGGCTCTCTGTTTAACGACGCTCTACGTAACGACGATCTCTATTTAAAGACGATATTTCCCAGTCCCGGCCCCTCCAACGTTATGGGAAATGTTATTTTTTCACAAATTCTGTTTAAGGGCGATCTCTACTTAAGGACGATTTTTCACAGTCCCTTGAAAGTCGTTAAACAGAGAGCCAACTGTATTTTAATATATATATTTATATTTTAACCATATAATACATATATATTTTAACCAAATATTACAATAATGTCAAATTTAGTATTTTCGGTATGTTGCAAACTCGACGCATGCGTAGTTATACGTTCAAAACTGTGTACGGTAGAAATGAATGTTTCTAAGTTGCCAACCTACGTGGCTGTCATGTAATTTTTCGTAAAGCATTCTATTCGATGATAGTGTTTTGATTTCTGTTTAACCTTTACTTTTAATAGTACTTTTATAACGGTTTGTATTCTATCCGATTTCTTATTTAAACGGTGTGACGTAACATATCGGCCAGCCTTTTTTTTTTTTTTTAAATTTCGTAATATCTGAATGATTATATTTGGATGTAAATTTCAAGCTAAGTAACTGAAATTAACATTTTAGTTGTGTTTAATTGAATATTTATTTGCTTAAAATAGTTCTTTTGTTCATACCGATTTTCCTTAAAGCATTCTATTACGATGATAGTGTTTTTAATTTCTGTTTTTATTGTATTTTTGCACGTGAGTAATTTGTACGATTTTTTATCTGATTTTCTTTAGTTTATATACTATTTTATTTTTGCTTAATATATTTATACATAGCATATTTATACATATATATAGCGTAATACATGAATATATAATATATTTATATTAAATTGGAATAGATTGAATTAGATTGTTAAATTTGAATTTATTCTTATTTATTGAAATAGACTGCAAAAATTTTTTGCCCGTGAGTAATTTGTATGATTTTTTAATCTGATTTTCTTTAGTTTATATACTTTACTTTTGCTTGATATATTTATACATAGCATATTTATAGCACATTAGTTAGATTGTATACATAGCATATTAGTTAGATTGCGCAAGTCGGATTGAAAAATCAGCGGTAAGCATACTTTTTTTTCCAAGAAGAAAGACGTTTTTTTTTAATTATAACATCTCGAATTATTATAACATTTTTAATTATAACATCAGATTGAAAAACAGCTAATATTCTGTAAAAATTTCTATTATTTTAACAAGGTTATGAGCCTATTTTTTATTGGAACTGTTCAATTATTTACCGTCAAGTTTTGAAGGGTACTATCTAGTAACTGAAATATAACCCGAATATAATCTCTCCCACCATTCCTCTTAACCTCGGTTAACCGGCTACCACTCATTATAGGAGAAGGTTCGGTGTAGTGCCAACATCAAATGGATGTGTTGAAAGCTTAGTAGTGAAGTAAATCAATCCACACGATATTTTTAAAAAGATACAATCTCAAGTGTATGTTGTTTAACACTTGATAATTTAGTTGTCTTCATCATTAGAACCAAGTGAGAAAGTTCAAAGTTCTCAAGCAATTCGTATCCTACCAGAAAATATAAATGGATTTTTCGCTTTCTACTAGTAGGGCGGAAGTTTTAATTTGGTTCGGTTTACCTAAATCAAATCCCTTCCAAAAGCAGACAGCGGCCCGCTAATTCGAATTCCCAAGCGAGATATTGACCTCGGTTAACCTGCTACCAATCATTGAGGAAGAAGGTTCGGGGATAGTGCCAACATCAAATAGATCTGTTGAAAGCTTAGTAGTGAGGTAAATCAATCCCTCCGATAATACACTGCTGGCCACCCAAATTGCAACACCAAGAAAGACAAGAGATATCACAACAAAATTTATTTTGTAGATAACATGTTGACCAATTATCAAATGATTAAATTTATAGACTTCTGTGAAGTGTGGTTCCTGCCAAAATCAGTAGCCAGAGTAGCCGCCATTGTTGGAGATCACCGCTGCCACACGCCTCGGCATTGATTCAAAGAGACTTTGGATGAGTTCTTCGGGTACAGCAGACCAAGCAGCTTCCACACGTTGCCAAAGTTGATCTGCTGTGGCAGCTGGGGATGGAATCTGGGTCAATCGTAGAGCAACCATGGACCACATGTTTTCTATCGGCGAAAGATCCAGAGAGCGAGGCGGCCAGGGAAGCAATTCAATCTGGCGATTGACGAAGAACCGTTGGACAATGCCCGCCACGTGTGGTCGCGCATTATCCTGTTGAAATATGGCTGTGGGCAAGCCCTGAAGGTAAGGAAGGACAACTGGCTCCAACACCTCGGAGATGTAGCGCTGGAATGTTTAAAGTACCGGCAATGCGTACTAGAGGTGTGCGAGAGTGATATCCAATACCGCCCCATACCATAATACCCGGTGCAGGACCAGTGTGGCGGTGCATAACGCAGCTGTTCAGCATCCTCTCTTCATGGTGTCTCCAGATTCGAATGCGACTGAAGCGTGACTCGTCAATAAAGACAATTTCATTCCATTCTGCCGTCCACATCCTTCTGTCATCGCACCATTGGCGGCGGAGACGTCTGTGGTACTGCGTCAAGGGTAGACAAAGCAATGGACGTCTTGCGGACAGACCACTCTGCTGTAAACGGGGTCGAAGGTACGCGCAGACACTGGATGATGCATTACAGACTGCATGTGCTGTGCTATGGTTCGTGATGTGACTGAGCGACCCGTCACTGCCATGCGCACAATTTGCCTGTCATCACGTGAAGTGGTGCGCTGAGGTGGATGCGATCGAACACGCCGGTCCGTCGTACCCTCCTGCATCCAACGATCACGTATCCGCATTACAGTTGTTTGGTTTCGTCCAACACGACTACCGATTTCCCTGAATGATAATCCACAATCTCGGTAGACCACTATCCTTCCTCTGTCGAACTCGGATACTTGATCAAAAGATGATCGCTGTTTTCGACGAGGCATAATTGATCGTTTTTTTGAAAAAACCACAAGAAAAACACAATTGCCGATCTTGAAATCGTCGAAATCTCCAAGCCTTAAATAGCGCTTTGAAGTGGCGCCACAGGCGCGCGTGATGTGCGTCTGCGCTGAAATTCTAATCATTTGCATATCTCACCTCCACTAATGCATGTTGTAAATTTCATGTTATTTGCATGTTTCCTTCAGGGTGTTGCATTTACAGTGGCCAGCAGTGTATATATATATATATATATATATATATATATATATATATATATATATATATATATATATATATATATATATATATATATATATATATATATATACAGAGGCTGTTCACACATTTTTTAGACGATGTATATTGTATTCACAAAACTAAATTACATAAAATTATTGTGTTTTAAATGTTCTATTTGACATCCCTTATTCTGAACTATCTTTCGACACCGCAATTTCCAAGATAATTATGCCTTTTGAAGTGTCAGAAGAGGTATTCTATCCCATTCCTCCTGAACAGCTTTCCAGAGTCCTGTAAGGATTTTGGGGCGACGTTTGGATAATGCAGATTTTAAAAGTCCGAAAGCACAAAAATCCATAGGTGATACATCGGGAGATTTAGTAGGGATATCAGTGAAGGGTATGGCCTTGATACCAGTTTTTTGTTCCATTTCTTTTAGGAAATTTACAGTGGATTTTGATGTGTGACTGCTAGCTTTGTCCTGATGGAGTCTCACAGATTGATGGCACTGTGGGTAAAGCGATGGTATTTCATTCAGAAAAATTGGCGATAAAATATGTTCCTGATAGTATTTGGAGTTAATCTTGACATTTTTTCCACTCTCTTTATTTTTTACTTACCATTATAAGAAAAACCAACAACAATCATGAATCCCTTAGAAAAACTTTCTTTCGATTCTTTGAACCATGTACTTAAATTTTTTTCTCCCCTTTTATGATAATAAATGGCTCTTTTTGTTGCAATCATTTAACTACACCCATGATTCATCTATTGTGACAATTGTTTTCCATTTTTCTTTGGATAAGTGTTTCTCATATAGAATTCTGCAGCGTGTCCTGCGTTCAGCGATATGATTTGGAAGAAGACGATGCACATTGCGATTTTTCGCTTTCTTAAGATTTAAATCAACGTTTATCATTTTGTTTACAGTGGACACCGAGCATTTTAATGATTTTGCAACTGTACTTTGACTAGGGGTTACTGTACTATTTTCTTTTAACATTAAACAACGTACCTTTGCAATAGTCGAAGATGTCCGTTTTTTCCTTGGATACTTGTTTGGAATTTTTGTCCCACTTGAGGCTCCAATTTGACGTTTTTTTTTCCTTTCTTGTTGACGATGTTACCTATCGACGCTTTAGATATCACAAAACCATGACTCTCACATCGTTTTGGGACAACGGAGTATGCATATTGCTCTTCGGAAAGAGCATAAATGTAGCCTTCGAACCACTGCTTTGTTAAAAATGCCATTTTGAATAAAAACAAAACTTTCAAGCCGCAGACGATAATTTTGACTTTGAAAAACATAGTACAATTGCAATTATTTCTTTTGCAGCAAACGATTTTTTATTACCGCTTACCAAAATCGTCTAAAAAATGTGCGAACAGCCTATATATATATATATATATATATATATATATATATATATATATATACACACACAATCTCAAGTTGTTTTAAAATTTGATAATTTATTTGTCTTTCCCATTATAGCATGAGCAAATAGATTTTTTATCGGTTTGTTTTCACTTTAGGCACATATATTCAATTACATTATCTACCAGTTGATAATATAATCCTATCCACCAAATGATAATGTAATTATACCTAGCAATTGATAATACAACATTATGCTAACCGAATAACTGCCATTATATTTTTTACACTGGTTGTCACTAGCGTAACCCATCCTGTAAGAATTATTTATGGATATATCCTTCTGGACCTACAGTTGCAAATGAACTTCGGGCTATTATGACGATAATTTTTATAATTATTGTGTTTTTAACTTAAATTGTGCATATGTTGATTATTTTGAGCCATGAGACTTTCTTTTTTAAAAAATTTCTTTTAACGACGTAAAATATAAACACATTTGTCATCGCATAATTAATTTTGATTTAATTTTCATTGTTAACTCTATATATATATATATATATATATATATATATATATATATATATATATATATAAACGCTCATATTCACAAAATTGAGTGTGCAAATAAAGTTAACCTTGCGTGTTGGTTTTTGGTAGTCAATACACTTTTCCTCTTTCAACGTATACTTTTGACAGTACAGTGTTTCTGTATGATAACCATAATCTTTCTACATTTTCGTCTAAAGTATTGATACCAAAACTATGATTTCGCTAGAGAGCGTCCCAAAATAATTCCCCTCGTATCTAAAGTTCCCTGTTGGTTGTTCCTCTTTCTTTTATTTTCGATAATGTAAAAGGGAAACATTTTCAAAACCAGCAAACTGATAAAAATATAACTGATAAAAATTCTATGGATAAATTCATATTGCAACTAAATCGATGCAGGCTCGTTTGACGCATGAAGAGCTAAAATTGAGGTTAATCTGAAAATTAATTTTCAATCGCAAAAGGATTTTAAAAAATAAGCTACTCTTTCAACTACAAATATACCTTTGTTAGCGTCGAAAATTTTGACTTGCATTTTCGATTTTAAATTTGATTTCCAGTCAACTAAGTTTGGTCTAAGTAATCAAAGGATTTTGTCTACGATAATTCAACACACGCAAACTAGCATTGCAAAGGTTTTCATTCCTTTACACAAACAATGAAGTGTTTCAATCAAAGTCATACTTAACACACTGCAAACTTGTATACATTTGCGAAAATTATGCGACAACGATTTCTAAAACTATTAATTGCCAACTTGATTTTAAGGCTTCTTCTTGTCCGAAACACAAGAACGAAAAACATTTATTATAAAACATTTTCCGAGAACATTTCTAAAAAAGAGTATAATTTAATTTTCTCTAGAGTTTATGAAGTCGGAGTCAAAGTAGCTTTCGAGACTGTCACAAATTAGTAATTAAGGATTAAGTTTCAATTAAAAAATTCTGGGATCTCCTGCCCCGAATCTCACAGAACGACAAACGAGGATCTAAAATAACTTGACAAAAAATCTATTCATTGGATGCATTGAGCATAATACAATCAAATGAATACACAGTTTGAGTTTTCAACACATTTCAGAAACAAACTTCTAAAAATCCGCAATATAACTTAAGAGATGGCTATAGGTTTCGAACTAAACAATAGGTCACCGTCGGACGAGGAGAATTCGGTGTGAAATATTTACAAATGTTCATAATTCATAGCGACAATCACACATAATGGCGATAAACTATTATTTATTTCGAAACCTGAAGCCATCCCTTTAGTTATATTGAGGATTTTAGGAAGTTGTGTGTTTATGTTAGTCACCATTTCATAGTTTCTTAACCAATATTACTTCGTACCAAAGGTAAAGAATCATCTCTCGGCTTTTCGCATAATTCAGACTAGAAATAAAACCCGAGATTCTTGCATTGCAGACGTAGCTATTCATATGATCATTAATTACAAGATTTGCTCTTTACATGTCCATGATCAAGGCCCACTCATTTTGTGCCATGGTTCCTTTCTTTTCTTTTCATACATTTTTAGTTCAAATGCCACTGTATATTAGTAAATTTTCTTCAATGGGGGACATTTCATGCTGAGAAGAGAAATCAGGATATCCAGCTCTAAAAAGTTCTGGCTTTATTGGGTCCTCGCGTTGGCAAAGATTATAACAGCCCTCCCCAAATCAACCAATCCAAAAATTACAATGCAATGTTGTACAAACTATTTGCCAGAAGCAGCATTTTCGTCTGCAACAAAATTTACGTCGACTTATGAATTTATTAAGTAAAAGAGGGTCTCGCTTGAATAAGCGTAACCAGGGAAGTTGAAAAAAAAAAAATAATACATATTTTGGCATTGGGAATTGCCCAGCATTTTAGTAGGTACTAAAATTAAGTAGGGCAACCCAAAAATTTAACTTACAAATAAAAGAGTGGTACTAAAATTTGATAGATGTAAAAAACTTAATAAATTTTATTAATATGCTACGGAAAATTTTAGTTCCTGTTTTACGTTCTTATAATGTGAATATTCAAGAATTTACCAGAAGGGCCTTTAGTTCCTTATCCCGTTTTTACTGGTGTAGAGTCCATATCTCTCGGGGCTGACCCCTCTCCCTACTCATAAATCCCAGTTTCACCTATCCTCGCTTGAAATTTGAAAACTCCAAAAAATATCCCGGATTTCTCTGAAAAATTCACTGTTAAACTATACAGAAGGTCATTCGCACTTTATGGAAACAATTTTGTAATTTGTTTTTGGCGTTTGCATTTTGAGATAAAAATTTGGCAACTTCAGAATAATCGTCTGCTATTGCTTTGCTTTGATTGGAATGTAAAATAAAAGATTTATTTTGAAAATGGCTCCTAAAATTGATAGATGGCTCGAAAGTTACGTAACTGCACTTTCCGGGGAGAAATATTCGTATCAACAAATTATTAAGCGGTGTAAAAATTGCGGTTATAGCATTTAAAAAATAGGTATTTATAATATATTAAATTTGTAAGGGAAAAAACGTCTAACTGAAAGTAAAAATGAAAACATGACTACTAAACCTCATTTTAAGACTGTTCGAGTAAATATCAAGAAAGTGAAGTCTCTGATCCTTAAAGAAAATCCACTGACTCAAAGATCCATTGCATCGAACCCAGGAATGTCTGCTGGCACTGTAAGTAAAATCATTTATAAAGATTTGAAGTTAAAAATGGTTGTTTAAACCTAAAGTTCATCTGCTTTTGCCAAAGCATATTGCTGAAAGAAAAACAAATTGTAGAAAATTATATGAAATACACCTAGCTGCTGAAAAATGGAAATTTGTGGTATCATTCGATGAGGCATGGGTGTATTTAAGTGACTGTAATAAAAAAAAAGATCAATTTTCTATTGCTCAACTGACGGGAATGACCGTACGAAATGGCTACGTCAGTGTACAGAAAAATTCTCAAAGGAGTTCATGATAGTAGCAGGATTTTGTTACAACGGCAAATTAAAAGTAAAAATAGTCTCAAGTAAAGCCAAAATCAATTCACTCTACTATCAGCAGAATATTTTAGAACCAATTTTTGAAGAAGAAATTCCAGCCTTATATGGAAAAGGCATTGATAAAGTTAAGCTTATTATGGACAAAGCCTCTAGTCACACGTCTAAATCAACTGCCGCTTATTTAGCAAAGAAAGAATCACAAACAGGAATAAAATGTATCCCATTTAATGAAATACCTGTAAAATTACCTGACTCCTTTCCAATGGACTTTTGCGATTTCGTTTTTTTAATACGAGCCTTAGAAAAATGGCATCCAAGAACATTGGACGGACTTTGGAAAATGGTCTAAGAGGAATGGGGTAAAACTGACATAACAGTACTAAGAAAAAAAATCCTTCTTGGAAAATTCGAGCTAGAGCTTTTGTCAAGAACCATGGCTATCAGATAGAAGGAAATCCCCCCATAAAATACGGCATTTATAAATAAAACTTAACTATCAAAATCGTTTCCATAAAGTGCGAACGACCTTCTGTACTCCTATGGAGCTACAATTACAAGAAAACACAAGCAAAGGAATATGTTTTACATCTTTAGTAAAAATAGATTTAAAGCCTCATATATAGAAGAAAGAAATATCAAATTGTTTGTACGGCACGTTGCAACTTTCCCGCGAAACATTTCACATTATCGTCTTACTCTGGAGGCAGGAAAGAGAAATATTTATTTTATTTTGCTGTCGTGCTCCATGGTTTTTGAATTTAAGGAACTGAACTAACACAGTTGTGCAAGAGCAGATGAATAATAATAAAATACCCGCATAAATCAAATTTCCCCTTCCTAACAAAGTGCACATTACAGATTTTCTAGAGTGTATGAAAAATGACGGGGACTTTTCCGCTCTTTTCTGCTATAAATATTATGCCTAATGCGTTCAACATTTTCGAATCACTCCCATTTCATATTTGTACCCTGTTTACAAACACGCTCCCAAATGCTTTTTCATTGTATGTATTTATGTCAACATTTGCATCTTAATGGATCCTAAACGGCTAGAGAGAGCTGCGACTAGGACCTACAGCACCCCTCTGAACGACGGTTTCGGTACTTGAGCACATTGTTGACAGTGTCAGGGCAGACAATAAAGCCGAGAAGGCGTTTTTGTGCCATAACAGAATTGGCCATATATAGTTAGCACCCGTCAATGGCCACAATGACTTCGCAATGCATCACTGATAAGCGATCGACGCTCTCCATTAATCGAAGAATCAATTGCGATAGGATCTCCCTCAGGAAGATCTCCCATTTTTGATATCTTCACTGCTCGGTTACGGCTCAATACTGAATAGGAATGCTATTTAACAGGGTAACACACCGAAGCACAAGCTGTATCGACTTTTCCCTTTAGCTAACAAAAACGATGTTTAGATAAGTTACGCTAGACGCGCACCGTGTAAAATATGGCATTAAAAGTTTACAAAGAGTAATAGACGTTTACAATGTATATATAACGGGGGATATGGGGATCATGTGGTATTCGTCAGTTTAGCGCTCGATAGGATAACGTACGGTAAGAACAGGCGGGGTACTTTCAGTAAACCAATGACAAAATTTCTAACACAGGTACAGAGGCTCCCAAAAGTGTTCGTACACTTACGATTTTCAATGAAATAGGGGTCTATCCATTAATTAAAATGAATATTTCAGAATGGGTATTTAATAACAGGATCTATAATCTATTCTTAACAAAACTACATGAAATATTTTAAAAACATAGTAAAACTTTATTTTTAAGAAACCAATAATCAAAAAGTAACAAAAACATTATCTCACAAAGTCATCGTATACTTGTAAAAAATCTCTACATATTAGTAAATATTCTAATATTTCGTTAAATTAATATTTAGTAGGATATCCTTTAGCATCCATAACAGCTTTTAAACGTCTGGTAATAGATTGCACTAGTTCTTTTGTAATTTCTGCATCAATGTTCATCCATTCTTTCATCACAATTTTTTTTAGTTCGCTTTTCATGTGAATGTCGTGTTTTCGTACTCGAACCTCCAGTTCTCTCCAAATATGTTCTATTGGGTTTAAATCTGGCGATTGAGGTGGTGTTTTCAAAACTTGTGGACAATTATAGAGACACCAGAGGCGACGTTGAGAGCCGTGTGCCGATTGTTATCTTGATAAAAAGCAAAGTTGTTTCCAATACCCAAATTTTAAGCTAATAATTTTAAATTGTCTCTTAAAATATTTATATAAACAGCATGATTCATTATGCAATCACTGAATACCAAATTACCTAGTCCTGATGCTGACATGCACCCCCACACAAGGACACCTCCACCGCTATGCTTAACTGTTCCTACTAAGTTCTTGGGATTAAGTTCCTCATTTTTTCTTCTCTATACAATTATACGCCCATCGGAACAAAAAATGTTAAACTTGCTTTCATCGGCAAATAAGACATTAATTATTCCAATATGTTTGAGGCTTATTTATCATTGATAGTGCGAAGGAAAGCCTAAGCTTTCTGTTTTTCTCACTCACAAAAAATTTTCTACGGGCAGAACGCCCATGTAATCCAGCTGCTTTGAAAACTCGTCGAACAGTTTCAGGTGAAATTGAAGTAGAAAATGTTACCTTAAAATCTCCAGAAACTTTTACAGCACTGAAACGGGGTTTTTTAACAAATACTCTAATTATAAATATCTGATCACGTTTTGTTAACTTTGCCGGATGACCTTTTCTTACCTTGTTTTCGTTCCTATTTTCTTCTTTAAAGCGTTTTATCACATACTGAACAGTAGAATGGGGTAAATTAAGTAATTTAGCAATATTCCGAACTGATTTACCACTGCTAGGATGAAAAATAATTAATTTTCGAATGTTGTTTGTTGTTTCTTTACGACTACGAGCCATTTTTAAATAATAAATAGAATATTACGGAGTAGGCAAGCAAAAATTAAAGCCAAACGATATTTTAAATGCCACCACACTTCAAAAATATATAAATAAAGCGCCAGACGATTATTTTAATAATGAATTTATCCGAAAATATTTCAGTGTACGATGACTTTTGTGAGATAAAGTTTTTGTTACTTTTTGATTACTGGTTTCTTAAAAATAAAGTTTTACTATGTTTTCAAAATATTTCCTGTAGTTTTGTTAAGAATAGATTATAGATCTTATTAAATACCCATTCTGAAATATTCGTTTTAATTAATGGATAGATCCCTATTTCATTGAAAATCGTAAGTGTACGAACACTTTTGGGAGCCACTGTATATACTTTTTAAGTAGCAGTTGCATTTGCTTTATCCTAAGTGGTAATTCTCAGAATAAGTTTTTATAGTTTAAGTCCAAATTGTTTTGGTAGATCGACAGATACAAGTATACTTTGCCCTGTCCTCTCACTAAAGAATAAATCTATGATGCCCGGTTTAAAGGGCTTAAGACAAAAACAGTGATTTTTAGATACTTGTTAGTATTTATATATAAAAAAATATTTTTACTGGTATAAAAGGCTTAGGTCTATAAATTTTGTATACAATATCACATTTCTTGTTTCATAATCATATTTTCATTCTAGTCTAAAGATTTTTTTTTAATCAATACTAACAAGTATCTAAAAATCACTGTTTTTGAGTTAAGCCCTTTATACCGGGCATCATAGAAATATTATAGGAAATAATCCTTTGCCCACATTCTTGGTAATTTACTTGTCAGATTACCTTATAATATTACAACAGCTGGCGTTCAACTTTTTCTTTTCAAATACCTTTCTATTACCTAATTTTCACTTTTTTATGTTAGTTGTTTATTATTAAAATGTCTAATTTCTGATTTGAAAAATAAAACTTATTTTATTCTTCAGGGCCGTGGCGGCCTTGTGGTACAGCGCACTGGTTTTCGGTGTTGAGGGTGCTCAGATCGAATCCTGAAGAAGCGCCACTAAAACGCCTCCGTTTGTGTCGTCCCTTCATAGGGGGCAATGCTGATCTGCCTATATGGCGCCCCCGTAATAAAATGGCCAGCAAAACTGCGGTGACTTATAGGTGAATGTCTTCGAGACAAGTGCCTCCGCATTGAAAAAAAAATTATTTTCTATAACAACTTTCTCCGCTATTCATTTCATTAGGTCATTAAGCTTTTAGGACCCTGTGATCAAAGTGTTTTGACGTAAGTTATCTCGATGATTCTCTTAGAGTTTTAGGAGTAACAGCTACCTAATAAATTGCCCCTTTACGTACATAGTATTTCCAATGTATTCAGTAAATACGTCTTTAATCTAAGAAGTATACGATATTTTATCAAGTCTTTTCTTCGGAAAGAATTTTAAGAAATGCACCATCTAGGTTGAAAACATTATTTTGACAGAAAAATTGATTAACGACTGGTTATTAATTATGAATATCTACCTCATTAATTCTGCTTACCACATACCTGCATTTAAGTACATTTTATGATGTAACATGTGAAAGGGGAAAAATTTTAAATATTATGAATATTATATGTATTCTTGTAAATATCAGAAATAAAAGTCTTGCAATAATCAGACCTATGCATCAATAAGCTCAGTATCTCGTACTAAAAGGAAAAGAATAAAACAGTATCTGTGTCTACAATACATGACGATAAAACAGGAATTCTGTGAAATGACGGAAGCAGCTAAATAGAATAAATAGTCTTTTGGAATTCTTTCGACGGCACTATTGGTAATAATAGCAACAGAGAAAAAGATATTTTTCGCTTCAATTTCTAACTATTTAGAGAACTTTAAGCTTGAGCAGAAAAAAATTCCCCATGGTGTTATTGTCGTCCAGAAATAACGTGATAATTAATTAAAATTTATTATTGGAGCAGTTTTTCTGAAAACTGTCTGAAATACGTAGCTAAAAGTGAAAAGAATAAGTGAAAGAACTTAATTTCGAAATCGAACATTATAATTTAACTAAAGATAGAATATTACACAAGAACGTCGAATTAAAAAAAATGTCATCCAATGATACAAAGATCAGTTGCGGAGAATTAAAAGTTATTCTTTGGGCACTTTCTCCATTAAAACACAGTAAAAAAAGATTATGCTGAAAAATGAACCGCAACAAAGTACTCGGTTACTTTTCGTGCGAGATTACATACTTATACATTCGAAATGCCTTTAAGAAATACCGAAATATCGTGGTTACTGAAGAGCAAAACGAGCATTGGAATATTTTAATATTAGGGCCCAGATTAGTTTTCCTTCGGGATCTCGAAAGTGCAACTTGAAGTAAGTGTTATTTCAATCTTCCCGTATGTACATGACAAATATTTTGAAACAATTCTCATACTCAAAATTATTAAATCCAAGTTTACGTGATGCGTCGATACTCATAGCGTCTAAATATATATATATATATATATATATATATATATATATATATATATATATATATATATATATATATATATATATATATATACAGTGGTACCTCAACTTACGAGTTTTTCGAGATACGAGCATTCTCTTGGTAGATTTTTTGCTTCGAGTTACGAGCTAAAATTCGGGTTACGAGCAAGCTTCAGATATCGTACCGCTAGTTTGATCAGCGAATGTCATGTTACGTACTCAACAAATGAGAACACAAGAAGCACATAATATTTACAACCTTTATGTACAATTATTATACAACTGTATAATATTATTCTGAGACTACTATCCAGTATCAAACCGTGAGATTGGATTTTGAGAAAACGTTCTTCGGATTCTCAGAAAGAAGAATCTGGACATTACATTATACCAGATGTAACGATGCAACAATCGCCCAGCTTCCGTGTCTCACTCGTTCACTAAAAGAGTAGCCGGTAATAAAAGCGAAAGTCAGGAAAGCGGGGAAAAAAGATAAAAAATAAACGAATAAGATTTAATTTTTCAGTTCAACCTTTGTCCTCCTCTTCCATCAGCATCGTCAAGTATGATCTCCAAGGTAAATGTTGTACATTACACTTAATAAAACAAATTTATTGCAGTACATTCTATTGTATTGCGTTTTTATACAACGTTCGTCGTTTATAAGCACGTTTTTCTTATTTAAAAACATGTAACAAAACATTTGCGGTGTTTGGGGGGAGCCTGGAACGAATTAATAGCATTTCCATTCATTTCAATGGGGAAAACTGATTCGAGATACGAGTATTTCGAGTTACGAGCTAAGTCATGGAACGAATTAAACTTGTAAGTCGAGGCACCACTGTATATATATATATATATATATATATATATATATATATATATATATATATATGTGTGTGTGTGTGTGTGTGTGTGTATGTGTGTACAGTGTGACAATTATTAAGCTATATGGAAAAAAAAAAAATTCATAAATTTTGAACCATTGGCGAGATTCAGTAAAAACTTGGTTGAATGCAGGGCATGTTGGGATTTTTTTCTTTTTAGCATGCGCACTCGTCTTGTTGTTGTTGTTGTTCATTTTCTGTTGAAAAAAATCGAAATACAGCGTTTTTGAGCGTATATCCATCGTCAAGGCCTACTATTTGAGCAATAACAGCCCGATTGCGGCTCAAAGGAAATCATCGGTGCGATATTTATTGAAGGCACGGAGACAGCTGAACGATAAGTCAAAATTTTAGAAAATGATCTCATCCCTATTATCCAAAGTGATCCAAATTTAAAAAAGATGAGGTTCATGCAGGATGAAGCACGACCCCATTGGACTAATAGAGTGCTTGAAGTATTAGAAGAGCCCTTTAGAGAACGCATTCTGTCTTTGGGGTGCCCAGAGGCCACTGGAATGGGAATCGCTTGGCCACCATATTCTCCTGATCTCAACCACAGTGACTCATTTTTGTGGGGCAAAATTAAAGACGAAGTTTACGCAAATAACCCAGAAACCATCGTTGAGCTCAAAACAGCCATTCAGGAGGCCATCGAAAGCATCGATGTCTCAACACTTCAGCAAGTTTTGCAGAATTTTGCTCTCTATCTGCGCCACATCATAGCCATTGATGGCAAGCATATCGAACATGTCATAAACTAAATTCGATTATCTGTAGTTATTTTGAACTCAGTAGTTTTTTAAAATTTATTTCATACAGGTCAATAATTGTCACCCTGTGTGTATGTATGTATGTGTGTGTGTGTGTGTGTAATATATCCATTACATACTTAAATTATAATCTGAAAAGGATAACTAGCTCATATTTACATGGCTGGAGCTAGACTCAGCCCGAAAGGAATAAAATTTTGATGCAGTCTGGGCGAATTGTTTATTAGAGCGACAAACGTATATCCGTCCATTTCAGAAGACGGCTCGGAAACTAATATCACCTTTCAACCTTACGCACGAGAGTGCGAAAAAATAAACACATGTGGCTATTATTTTGAAGGGTCAGCAAATATTGGGGCTCGCGATGCGAACTCACGCCTCTGAATCCGGAGATGTACACGTTTAGAAATGAAAAGGCATGCGATTCATGGGAAGTTCTGTTGCTAAGGGTTTTAAAGCGATAAAGTAATGTTACTGGGGATTGGACTTAGGAAAGGGAATTTAAATGCTAGAATGGGGGGCATAATATTTAATTTATTGCATATACAGTGGAATCTCGATCGATCGTTTTCCCGTATGTATCGTTTATTTCACCCAGTCCCGAATAAATTCCACAGAAAACAAGCAAAAAAGACCGTATGGATCGTTCCTCGATCCATCGTTTTCCCGCAATATTCGTTCAGATTATCGCAGCTTTACATTAATTTATCGGATCGATCGTTTTTTCATAATAACTGAACCTGAAATATAAATGTCTGGATTGAGCTAGAATGACGCTCTAATTAAACTATGAGCAGAACATTTGAGATGCACGGTCTCGTATTTTTGTTCTCTCTTGTTTAGATTTGTTTCGCTTTATTGTACCAATCACATTATTTGTTCGTCGTTGGTGTTCCTTAATTCTTTAGTCCCTGGAGTACCCTATTTTCGGCAACTCATTCCAAATTCACCGACTATTGAACATTTCTGTTCTTATCAGCAATGGCTCACAGTCAGCTTTTTTGTTGGCCTTGGGATGGAGGCGCCCTGGTGTTTGGTCTAGTGTATGAGAAGTTTCTTATTACTGCAGTTCTACACTGGCCGATGAGTGTTCCACCCGGAAGCAGAACTTCCTGGTGGTCTTATGTCGGACCCCAAGTGCAATGGAATGGTTCTAGTTGCAAACAATTCACGGCTGCCGCTTCTTTACTCTCACACAATAATCGATACCGAAAAGAATGCAATTTGCAACACAAAAAATATTGTTTACTTGTGGAGAGAAAACCGCCAAAAATCAAACGATGATTAAGTACTTTTATTTGAATCAAAATTCCTGTGTATCTACGTGTATTTCTTTTTTTTTTATTATTATTATCTTGGATTTCAGTAAAACTTTGACATTTTATCTTCAGTTACACTACGGGTATGTATGCATTTATGTATGTGAGTAAATATATTTTAGGGATATCACACTTTAAGGTATGTTAACACTTTTTTGTATGTTCCCGCATCTATCGTTTTCCCACATCCATCGTTTAGTTCAGTCGGTCCCTTCGAAAACGATAGATCGAGATTCCACTGTATATATATACACGTTTAGATGCCTTTTCCAAATGGAAAGCAACGCACATATCTTAATTCCCGATTGACTTAAGTGATAAGACAGATGCCTTGAAAAGAGACTATTTATCCTTCAATCTACAGTTAAAGGAGGTCAAACAACATATACGCGCTTAACCAAGAACAGGACAGCGTTGCGTATCAACCATAACCAAAATACGGGTTATTGGCTACAAATTCAAGATCTAAGGTAAGTATACCTTCAATATACTAGATATTCATCGATTACATTATTTTCCCTCATTCCGCTCACAGACCTTCAATCCCAATGGTTGAATTTTTCTAGCCACAGATTAGCAAATACATATTTCTTTGCATATATCTATACTAGCTGAAAACCCGCGCTTCGCTACGGAGTACATTAAAATTAAATACAACGGTCAATGTATGCAATTAATGCAAAAAAAAAATAAATATATAAATTTATAATAAATGCGACGATCAATGTATACAATTGATGTTTTATATATATATATATATATATATATATATATATATTTATATTTATAAAAAAATCGTAAGGGATATTTATTATTTTTTTTTATAATATCCAATCGTCTGCTGCATTAGAAAGAAAAAGAATATTTTTTTTGTCTATTTAGTTGTTATGCACGTGACGATAAATTTATTTAAAGTACCAGAAAAAGAAATCACGGATCAGCATTTAATAAGTTAAATTCTAAAAATTAATCTTTAAAAATTCACCTAAAATCAGAAAATCGAGGTAAAGGTTCGAAAAAGATTTCATTTTAAAGGAATTTTTATGATCTTTCTCGCGATATAAATTTTATAACCCTCAAATTATTATTTTAAATGCAAAGTTAAAAAAAGTTACAAAAACAGCTTAAAAATTTAATTTTTAAAAAATCTAAGAAGAATTTTTCAAAAATCTTTCTTAGTGCCCCCCTACACCATAAGAAGAATCGCCATGCAAAATTTCAGCCCTTCAGGTCCAGCGGTTTGGTCTGTGCGTTGTATGTCAGTGAGTCAGTTACGGAACTGTTTTATATATATAGATTTGAATAAAGAGTGCACAGTTTTTAAATTAAAAAATTTTTGTGTAAATTCCTTATTGGGAATTAAAGTAGAGATGTTTATCGCAAAATATTTAAAATCTTTTTTTTATTATTATTAAAAGAAAAGAAAGATTTTTTTGATAAGCATTCGCATTGCATTAAAAGATTTTATTTCAAATGCAGAAAACAGAATTGAGGCGCATGCATTTGTTCATCTGTGAGTACGATTCCCTCTTCTGGATTGAAGATGCGAGAGAGAAATTGATGAACCTTACACCGATCTCCATCAGGGAGAAATCTTTAACTAAAGCGAGCATTTGGACAGGATGGATTTCATAAGCGCACTCGAACTTCAACTGTTGATGAATAATAAAAGATTCGATTTGTTTTCCGCTCATTTAAATGAACATATTCTTAAATCAGGCTGTTTTCATAAATGGAGTCAGTCACTTTCATTTGTTGTTAGGGGTGGTAGCGTACAATTAATTCCAGAACTCATTTTCAGGATTGAACAAATGTAGACAATGTTTTACGCACATTTTTTTCCCGATTAGTTGGGAAATGATGACAATTGACATGATGAGAATTCATAGTCTCCCTGCCTAAACTAATGGGAGAAAAATTCTGAACCAGATGCTTGTTCTCAACACAGGCACCCGAAAAATCTTTCCAAGCTAGAAAACGTTAGTAACTTCAGTTCAAAAATTATGCATAAATATACAATACACATATAAAAATTCCTTTCTCGGCACAGTTCTTTTCGAAATAATGACTGAATTGATTAAAAGCTTCGTTTGAATCTGCTAGAGCCTTTTTTTTTAAGAGAGAGAGAGAGAGAGAAACTTCGAAAATTTTCGTTCTCCGGATGAATTTCTTACAACTGAACAATGCAGTGACGCCATCTATGAGAAAATAAATGAACTAAAAAAGAACTAATACCACTGTGCGTCATAGGAATCGGACGCAATTTTTTCCGATTTTTGAGGCCTATTTCAAAAACTTCAATTCTTTGCTGTTGATAGAAAAATTTAAAGCTTCAGATCAACTAAAAAATAATTATAGATAATGAAGACTATAAAGTTAATGGGAGGCATCGACTCGACGCCGGGCTCATATTAAGAAAATTCGACGAGACACAGAATCCAAAAAAGGTTAGCATGATTTAAAAACTTTACGCAGACGGAGAGATTTACAACGGAAAGAAAATGACATAATTTATCTGATTACTCAAAATACTAATCAATTTAGGGCCTGTTCACATAGGAGTCCGTTGCGTTGCGTTAAGGAAAAGATGACGTTGAGACTATAAACCAATTATAGGCGTTAAAAATTTCATTGCTAATCGTTTGGAGGCATATGATTGGTTTATTTTCGTCTCAACGTCATCTTTTCCTTAACGCAACGCAACGGACTCCTATGTGAACAGGGCCTTAGAGTATGCATCGTGATTTTGTGATTCTACAGTAACACAACAATCAATGTAATAATGCCCATTTTTTCCTCTTGAATCTTTCCATTGAGGATCGAGTTTCACAAATGCAACTTAGGCTGTCCGCACACGGAGCGACTCAAAGGAAACTCAACTGGTTAGCGACTGAAATTGCTTATCGGTTGCAAACTCGTTAGTGATGGGGCTCCGCACACGGGCCGACTCAAAAGTGATTCAAATCAATAGTTTGCGACCCGTCGTGGAAGTAAGAACATCATTATTCCGGGCATTATTTTTAGTTAAATTATTATCAGAAATTAATTTATTTTAAAAAATTGTCACAATAGATTGTCTTTGATCAATCGTTTAAAAATGGACTGTATATATGGGCGCACATATTCCATACAACAAAAAACGTTAGAATTTCATTTCATCGCTAGGCAGAAGTCACGCGACTCGTGTACGTCATTTGGCAGCTTGCCAAAAGAGTGGCTGTAACATAGATTGTGTAATAACACGCACAACGCAAGAGAAACTGGCGACTGAAGTTGCTAGCGACTCGACACGTTGAGTTGCCTGCGACTGATTACAAACGCGTTGCTGACGGGTTTGTAACCATAGACCTGTAATATATGCCCTTATTTCAGCTCCATGTTTGTAACCAGTTGCGCCGTGTGCGTGGCTCCATTCAATTACATAGGTTATGACTCATCACGGACTGGTTTGTGATTGGAGTCGGTTATCAGTTTCTTTTGAGTTGCTCCGTGTGCGGACGGCCTTAGCATTAAAACTGAGAAAGGTAGGTCATGATCAAACTTAGCAAGAGTAAAAAATTTTGACTTGTCCGACAAGTCAGACTAACATCCCATTTAAAGCAGGACTATCATTCATGATATGTTTTAGACTTATTGGAGATACCAAATTTGAACATGAGAGACTCTTTCTTGATTTCCTGAAAATGTAAGATTCTCCATAGTGCATATCTTAATGAGCACAATAACTTATCTCTCTTATCTGTAACACAGAATAATAGAAATTAAATACTTTTCTATACAGGTCTAAAAAAGTCAATTTCAGAATATGCATAAATGATTGTCATGTTTAACTGTCTTTGTGGATCATTGAATAGATTTATTTCCTGTTTTATAAATTCTGTCAAACATTCTTCAAATAAAATAACTCATTCAAGTACAAATTTTAGACTTTTATTCACTTTAAAAAAAGTGTGTTACAGGCACTGTGTAGAGACACAGTGGTCTGTAATCACAGAGAATGAACATTGTTTGGTATTATAATATATCACCATAACTAATGATGCTTACAAAAATCACATTACAATACTAGCTATATAATGCTTTAAATACACTTTAAAATATACTCAATGCACAACTATGTAGTTGTCATTTTCATAAAATGATAATTTCAAGGATAGTAAATGATAAAAATCTGAATTACTTTGAGTCATAATGAAAATTTGACATGTTAAGTAAATATTATTCAAATTTCTTTCAAATTTATTTAGAAATGGGTATATATATATAAATTTCACAGTATACAAAATTTATTATGATTACTTCTCTAATATATATATATTACAATTCAAGTAACAAATATAGGCCACAAGATGAAATACTGTATCATTCATTACATTTAAAAATATTTTAACATCAAAATGTAAAGAGTTAAGAAATTTTTATGATACCAATATTCAAATTTTCCAACATTATAAAACTTTTGGTTTCTCCTTTAATAGAAACAAATTTCATATTAAAGAAAGTCTTTTATCAAACAATAAGAGTGTTTTGATATTCAGTGGTAGAAATTTCACATAAATCAGTCAAAATTTTTTTTTATCAAATTAAAAATTCTATAAAACATTATTTCACCCATACAAGAATACTTTTAGTTTCTGAAACTATGTACTTGTAACTTTTTCCATTTGAAATTTAGATTTTATGGCTAAAATCCAAATCATAAAATTACCTTTGACCATAAATGTCCCACAAAGTCACAATGACACACATCATTAGCAGAAATTGTTATGAATTATTATAAACTTTTACATATTCAAAATATTTATAGGTCATCATATACATGATCTCAAAATATACACTCACATTTTCTGCAGTACTAAAATCATATTTCATGAATTTCCAGACCCATTAGCATACCAATCACAATATTAAATGTCTGTTAGATATTAGACCTGGCAATTTATGAAAACTCATTTCTTACAAATATTTTAGAAACAATTCTTTATCTCTCAGGCCTGTAAAAGTACAGTTATCACTAATATTTTACAACACTTAGAAAAATAGTAAACCTATTAATATAATGATATAAATACATCATATTCATTTTTAGGATTATGCAATGTAACATGACTGCGATATAAGTAACTCTCATTTTATCTATTCAATTGCATCAAAATAAATTTTTCATAAAACAATTTAACTCTATCAAGATATACATATAAGCCAAGAAAATTATTCTAGAATGATTGTTTGTTTTGATAATTAAAGTACATTTTGCTGTCATAATAGCAGTGAGAACAAATCTATATATATATATATTAAAAAAAAAAACAAGAAAAACAATTAAGAGCTTGTAAACAATATTACTCAAAACTAAGACATCTGCTATAATATGTTTGGCTATATCCTCATCCTTCAAATGGTAACAAATCTTTTAAGATATAAATTAATTCATGAGACAGAAATCAAATGCTTGTAGAAAATGAGATTTGATATTAAATGTTTAAAAAATCTTTTTCTTTATACAGTTACAAATGATGCTGTAATAGCAAGAATTTCATTCAAAAAAAAATTATAAGTAAGGAAATGAAGCTAGTTTAAATTCAACTAACATAAGATTAAGACAACTTTTAGAGTACTACCAAAAATACAAACTTTACTTTACTACCCAAGTGTTTAATGGGTAAAAAAACCCAATTTATCATACAGGAGGTTTTATAATAATATAATGTTCGATTACAGAGGAAAAAATGCGGATGGATATTGCATATCTCATATCTAGTATTTTTTTAACTCACTTTTTCAGAATATATATCTAAAGACATTAGTTCACAGTATTTAGAGCCCTGAGACCATAATTAATTGATGCTATTATCCTATACATCTAAAAAATTGAAGTCAGTTGAGCACAAACATTTTCTCTTCAGTGCAGAACACAATATTGTATTTTCAGTTTGAAATATAAATTTGTTAATACACCAACTAAAAAAAAAAATTTTTTGGCTAAAATTATTACTTGTTATTTTAAACATCACAGTATTAAGACTTTTCATGGAAGAATATACAGTTGGCTCTCTGTTTAACGACTTTCAAGGGACTGTGAAAATTCGTCCTTAAGTAGAGATCGCCCTTAAACAGAACTTATGAAAAAATAACATTCACATAACATCGGAGGGGCCGGGACTGGGAAATATCGTCGTTAAGTAGAGCATCGTTAAACAGAGAGCCAACTGTTATTTCAAGAATGCATCATATTATATGAATGTGTCAAATAATAAAACTTATAATTAACAAGAAATCATAAAAATATGTGCATGTTAAATATTTTTAATTACTTCAAATAATATTTAGACTCATTTCCTTTGATATTTTACTCTGCCTGGACTCTAAACTTGCATAAAAATTAGCTATTGAGGAAAAGTTATTGGAAGCTAAACTGGAAACAGGAATGCATTTATTTTGTAACAACAAATCTTGGCACATTAGTTGTCTACCAAAGAACCTACGATACACCCAGTTCATTTCTAGACCTATTTTCAGAATAGAAATGAGAAAATTACTTAATTTTCACTACAAAATATTACAATTAGTTACTGAGTATTACTAAGTAATTTCACAATATATAACCACAATATAGAAACTTTCTACTCCTTTATTTCACAATATTTATCATCACTGCAAGATGAGGGATAGAGTTGAATATATCAATAGTCTAATAAATGTTGCCTCTAGCAAATGTAATATTCTTTCATAACAAATACCCTTTTAATGACATCCTTGAAGTAAAATACTGATTATTTTTTCTTTACAACACCATAAATAGAACCTTAATGTCTGCAAATGTTGAGCCTTATTATAAATATTTTGTAATTTTTTCAACAGCTGTTTGACTCTCTGGGAATAGTACATAACTTTAGTCCCATCATTAACTATCAAAAATCTATCTGCTATCACTCTAACATTTTTTTTTCTAAATAACATATCTTTTAAGTAGAACATTATCTGATATGCCTGATAAAATCATGAATGATTATGATTCAAACTAAAGTAAGAATGAAACAGAAAACTTGGACAGCACACAGATCCAAATTCCCTATCCGTTAAAAATTCAGCCAAATGAAGTTCTCTCCAATTCCCAAAACATCTTAAACACATATAAAATATGCAAAATTTTAAAAGGATTATCATATTTTAAATGCATGGCTAAAGGTACACATGCATGATGCCACCTGAATTATGATTTAATAGAGTAAAACCAAAGAGGAGCACAGTATTTTACTGTTTTTATATACATATATCATAAAACAATTAAAATTCTTAAGCTCTTTCAAAACTGATAAAACCTGAAGAGGACATCAAAATACTTTGTACAAAATTATCTAAATAGACTAATTTGGTGGGTAATCATCTCCCCCAATTTTTCAAGAAGACACTCCTCAACTAACTGAAATCTTTCTCTATTCAAATCTTAACCTATTGCAATTTTACCAAGTAATTCCAGTGGCACTAAAAAAATCTTTGCAGGGACATGCAGAGGTCTCAACTTTATCACTGAAATTCTAAAAACTTTGAAAAAAACTTAAGAAACAGGAAATATACATAAGAAACTACTATCCCTCAAAACTTACAAAATACAAGTACTTGTAAATTAGTCTGATTATCTAATAAACATATATTTCTAGGTCCCTACGATTTCTCTTCTATAGTAATTCCTAGAAATGCAGTGCAGAAAAAAAAAAGTGTGGTTCTCTTCTACATTATGTACAATAACTGGGCAAACTGACTTTTCTTAGCATTTTCTTATTTATATATCATCCCTAGACCAGTTTTAGCCTAGAAATAAATTTCTTCTAAGACATTCATCATAAATATTGTTGCGAAATCAAACACACTTTCTTATCAATATAATAATAATTATAAAAATATTCATGATACTTCATAGAGAACATGAATGGCAAATGAAACAGCTATTTTGTATTAAATCTGATAATGAAATATTTTTAGCACTGAAGTTGGAATATTAAAAATTCCACAAAAAATTTTAACGCTTAAAGATTACAGATATGTTTGAATCTGATGGTGTCACTAAAGCAGAGCATGAGAGCTGAGAAGCACAATTGTGAGTTAATGTGATTATACAAACAATTTTAAAGTTAACTTTTAGTTTTTGTTTTCAACATCTGACAGCTCCATATAGAAACTTACAGGCTAAATGAGAAAGGAATAGTAACTCAATATCATGATTTTTTAAAATTAAATGTAGTGGCTAAATATTTATTTTTACTGTAATATATTAAATTTATTCAAGTAAATATAAATTTCAGAACATGATAATTTACTAACATACAACCTCCACAGTCTCTATTTTTGTCAGTTTCTTAACTTTCATCTACACAATTAAATTTTTACAAGATAAATTACACCTAAAAATATGGTAATTTTGCTGAATAAAGTGGATAATTAAGGTAATAAGGGGAATTGTATTAAATGTAACAGTTGTTTTGCTGCATTTTATTTTGCACTTAAGGCTTCAAAGTAAAGTTATACTAAAAAAAATTTCAGCTGGAAAAGCAAAAATTCTCTATGTAAGAAATTTTTATTTATATAAATACCTGCTACTTATAAGCATAAAAGTACTTAGAAAACTTTTTACTACAAAAATACTGAAAGATAGCTCAAAATCAGCAAAATATTCAAAAGTTAGTATGTCTTTAGTGAGAAACAAAATTATTAATTTTTCTTTCAATTTCATCTAAATCTATTTTTTGCAGTTGGATTCTGGTTAATATGATAATACAGACCAGGAACAATACACCTGTGTGCTAGATTTGAGATAACTGTAAAATAGACACTATCTTTGAACAATATAATAATAGCAATTATCACAGGATTGCTCTCATAATTGTACTTCAAAAATTAATCCATCACAAAGCGATAAGTAATGCACAACACGGAAGGACATGATTGTTCTAAGTATTTATGTATGTAACAAATTTGTGAAAAACTGAAGTCATAAATAAAGAATAATCAAAAGCTTATTACAAAATCTACAAACTAAACAATAAAACATGAAATGAAAATATAATTTAGTGTAGAAAATTTAAAAACTTTTACAAAAGCTTCATAATTAGATAAATAAAGTACAGGATTAAACATATTTTGCATTTCTATCTGGAAAACTATGTCAAATAGAAACTTAGGAAGTGATTCCAATTACATAAAAAAATTCACAATTTAACCAGCTAAGGAATATATATGAAAAAAAAATAGTGATAAAATTTAAAACTGTGTAAACTTTACAAGAAAAGCAAAGAAGAAAAAAAGGATTTCAACAACCAAAAGTAAAATTATATAATATTGCATTCCAGATTTAGCTATTATAAAGCAAACACTTCTGACAATGTTCATAATAAATAGATCATGTGTGAATATTCTATAACTAACTAAAATCTTTAAAAAATATACTGAAAATATAAGCTACTTTTCTCATGTTGCATACAAGAGACTAAAATGATGATTTCACAGAATAAGTTTTTTCTCTTCTTCACACATCTTTTTCAACATTTTCCTGCTCACCTGTGACTTTATCAACCAGCATATTGACTGAATTAGCAATGACATCCAACTTTCGATCCATTGTCAAAAGCTGAAAAACAAAATAAATCCTCAGGCATGAAAGGAGGAAACATTCACTAAAATTTTACAAGTAGGACAGTACACTTTATGGATAAAAATACATTATATTATCTTAAAATAATCACTGCATAGACCTGAGATATTTCTGTGAGGTCCATTAAAATAGTTAAAAAAGTTAAAATTACTTTTTGTTCAAGTTGTTCTCAATTTTTATGGATGCACACAATTTATCAACAAGGATTTAGTTTCAACGCATTCACTTCTTATTCAACCCCTGTGACAGATAAAATATGAAGCTTTAACTTTTGTGTAGATGAAACTGTTAGAATATATTCCCTTGTAACACTAAAGAGAAAAAGCAGTTTTGCATATCTGTAAGGGACTAATGGGGTGAATTCCACCTCAAGGTGCAAATCTATGTGTTAAAAAAAAATAGATGATAATAGTCAAATCCAAAATCTGAGTCTTATGTCTGCATAAATATTGTCCAATAAAGTCAATCTGTGGGAGATTTTTCTTTTTATAGATCCACAGTCTTTCATATTAATTTTTTAGCTGTCAATGGAACATGATTTGTAGAAATTAAGTCTGTCAGCATCAAAAGTCCCACGAAAAAGGGCAAAATGGGAAACTAATAGAAATGAAATGGTAGTCTAAAACTCAAAACAGAAACTCTCCAAGTTATAAACTAGAGAAAAAGAATTTTTGATAATTCTGATTGTCAAGAATGACATCAGGTTAAGCTCAGAGAATATGAGACATTCTGTTTACCTGTAAAAATATTAACCTAAGAAATTATAAAAATCATCTCAGAGACTCCTTAGTATTATGTAAAATTATATAATGAATTATAATAAGGACAAAAAAATAAAAATAAAAAAAAATAAAAATAAATAAATTTAAAAAAAAAATACTCCTCTCAAATGTTTTTTAGAGGTATATATGTAATCCACTGCAAAATCTAGAGAACTGAAGTATATTTATAATTTTTAAATTTCCTCTTTTGAGTTAGTTTTGAACAAAACTTTTTCTAAAACCTTTCTTCAGAACAGAAAAATGCAGAGAGTGGTAACTACAGAGTTTCAGTTTGGTTAGTTTGTTGTAGGCGTCTAGTAGCCTGAGCTTCTCCTTGTCCCTTTCATTACAATCAGTCTTATAAAAAGGTGATAACATTAAAAGCTTCACGGAGATATGCATAATCTATTGAGTAGTACTATTCTGCCCTACAATAGTACTAGTCAATAAGTCCAAAATTCATTGCCATAGTATGAGAAAGATGCACTAGAGTATACAGATTTTCCTCTATGACATTTTATATACATCAACCAACCCAATATCCAAGAATATAATCACCTCCTCCCAAACTGAAATCCTGGGAATACTCCTTGAGTTGAGTATTTTATATATGACTAGCTGAAAACCCGTACTTGGCTACGGAGTACATTCAAATTAAATACAACGGTCAATGTATGCAATTCATGCCAAACATATATATATATTATATGATAAATACGGCGATCAATGTATACAATTGATGTAAAATATATATATATATATTTATAAGAAAATCGTAAAGGATAATTTTATAGACCAAAATAATGTAAAAGAAAATATTCAAATTAAATCTAATATAAAGAATACTAAAGAATATAGTACAGTTTGTAGAACATTTCTTTTACTGTATTTTAATATTTTTTTGGATAATGTCCAATCGTCTGCCGCATTAGCAAAGAAAAAAATTTTTTTTTGTTTATTTAGTTGCTATGTACGCGACGATAAATTTATTTAAAGTACCAGAAAAAGAAATCACGTGATCAGCATTTAATAAATTAAATTCTAAAAATTAATCTTTAAAAATTCACCAAAAATCAGGAAATGGAGGTAAAGATTTGAAAAAAATTTCATTTTAAAGGAATTTTTATGATCTTTCTCGTGATATAAATTTTATAACCTTCAAAGTATTATTTAAAATGCAAACATAAAAAAAAGTTAAACAGATTAAAAATTTAATTTAAAAAAATCTAAGAATTTTTGAAAAATCTTTCTTAGTGCACCCCTACACTATAAGAAGAATCGCCATACAAAATTTCAGCCCTTTAGGTCCAGCGGTTTGGTCTGTGCGTTGTATGTCAGTCAGTGAATGAGTCAGTTACAGAACTGTTTTATATATATGATAGGTACCTCCTCACAACAAAGCTCTCTTAGATATTCAAAACACTTACTTGCTGCTCCATGCGATACAGACGAGCACCAATGGTCATAGGTTTCATACCCTTTTCTGTCAAGTATGATCCTGGCTTACCCAGAGTATGATCTAACCTACAATCAGATAAGTAATAATAAAATTACCTTGGGAAACATGAACAAAAATTAACATGTTATTACAGTGTTAAATATTTGAATAAAACAAATTATGTTTATTAAAATGAGACCATTTTCTTTCTTCATAATTATTTATCCTTTTCCTACAACTTATAGAATAAATGCAGAGCCCGACTTTGACCCCATGGGGCCCTGGTAAAAGCAGACCTTGGAAGCCCCTCTACAAGGAGAGATCCAGAGGGAGGCACGTGCCCCCCCAGGACCAGATTTCTTCATGAACATGTGGGACACTCACCCACGCCCTCCCTTCCCCTAAATTCAGACCAGAAATTCAAAAATGTTTTGGCCAACAAGTCAAAAATTTTAAAGAATAATAATAATAATGGTTGATTATTTTACTTTTTAATGTTAACAAATACAGTCGATGTGAAGTCCATAGCCAGAAATTTTTTTCAGAAAATGATGGTTGAGGGTGCAAAGTGTAGACTGGAGAGGCTTTTTTAAATATAAAGACAGAATGCAGAAGTAAAATTTCATGACACAGAAATGATAAAGATAATATTGCAAAGACCCAAATATTGGACTTATTCCGTTTCTCAAATCACATCACACCTTTTTTTTTTGTGTCTGTGGAATGCAATATAATCCTGTACCCTCGATACGGACTTAATTTTGCAAATGAATTTGAAAAAAGATTTATAAACAAACTTTGGGGGTGATGGTAACAATCAAATGATCAGTATTTGAATCATTTTCAGCATTCATGTTCCTAAAAAAATAACCTAATATTGTTAAAATTAACGAAAATATCTTTTGCAAAAGTAGTCAAACAAAATCAAAACTTTAGAAACTAATTAGATAGGTCAAAATCTTTGACTGTTTATATCATTATACTTTCAACCATATTAATATGGATATAAATTTTCGATAAAACTATATATATATATATATATATATATATATATATATATATATATATATATATATATATATATATATATATATATATATATATATATATATATATATATATATGAGGAAATTTTCAAACATATGTACAACTTAATACTAAATTAGGGGGCCCTCGGAAAGTGCCCCACTTGCCCATGCAGAAATTTGGGCCTAAATAAATGGTATGCTTAAAACTGCAATTAAACTTACTCAAGATGTAATTGCAATAGAAAATTTTCCATTTTCATATCGAACTCAAAAGTAACCTCAAAAGAAAGGAAAAAAATCCAATTTACCCTTCAAATAATCTAGTATAGATATAAAATAATCACAAATTATTAGCTGCGCTAATGCCTCAGATCATATTTGAAGAGCACACTTTGCTTAAAAGTTTTCATAAATTATCCATGCTATTAAAAATTTGAAATTCATCAATTAACATAATTATACTACTTGAAAAAAAAATATTCCAGAGTTCTGATGAAGTAAGACCAATATCATTTAAACTACAACAGTGAATCTTTATAAACCATCTTAGGTATACTAATATTACACATGACAGGTAATGCAAAATATTTTCACAATTTTTGTCTAGATTTAAAAAATATAATGCATATTATAAAACCCATACATATAAATTACCATAAATTGCTGCCTGATGGTATTACATGAAATCAGTTGATATATCCTATTATGTGTCTTGCAGTGTTGTGTGCAGGGCCTTTTTATCGCATGGGCAAATCAGGACTTTTCCCAGGGCCCCCTGATGCTAGGGGGCCCCAAAACCCTCTTGGTGTATGCACCTAGTACTTCTAATAGTATGTATAGCCCATGGATAGTTCTTATTATTATAAATATTCGTAAGGGGGGCCTCCAAATAGCATCTGCCCAGGGGCCCCCAGCGTTCATAATCGGGCCCTGGTTGTGTGTCTTGCAGTCTACCCCATTTGGCTTTATGTGCATTCACCCTATGTTATCGCTATTACAACTACTACACTATCTACCAATAAGTATTTGGACACCCATGCAAACGACGATATCTGCAGTCCTGATATACATCACGACCTCCGTTGTTAAATATCGTGTAGGAAACAACATTCGCATTAATCGCATGCAAGATGCCACGAAGAGCAGAGTTATCTGATTTCGAGAAAGGTGTAATCGTTAGGTATCACAGAAATGGCCGATCCTTAAGGGACATATCTAGCAAGCTGAATTACCCAAAATCGACAGTGGCCTATGTGATTCAGAAGTGGAAGGCGAGCGATGATTGACAGAATGTGCCCCGAGTCAGCAGACCCACGAAACTGGGAGATAGAGAGACAGATGGTGCTGTACAGAGAAATTCGGAAGAACCACACCCAACCGATGACCCACATACTCCAGAAGTTTCAACAGGCATTTGGGAGTGTTGTTTCGATGAATATCATCCGTAAGGAAGCACATCTGCTTAGTTTTCATGGTCGTGCTAACGCCCATAGATCCCAAAGTCCAATCACGCTGCTCGGTTAATGTGGTGCAAAGCATGTCAAAAGTGAACCGTAGATCAGTGGAAACAGATTCTCTGGAGCGACGAATCAAGGTTCACCCTCTACCTTTCGGATGGCAGAGTCTGGGTCTGGCGTCTGCCTGGAGAATGCCTCCTGCAAGAATGCATTGTGCCCAGAGTAAAGTTCGGCGGAGGTGGAATTATGGTCTGGAGGTGTTTCTCCATGGAGTGGGACCCTTGGTCCCAATCCATGGTAAGCTTAACGCCGATGCCTACAACACAATTTTGGATGACAATGTGCTTTCTACATTGTGGCAGTTTTACAGGTTGGACCTATAATACTTCCAGGACGACAACACCAGCTGTCATGTTGCGAAGTCCACCATGGATAGATATGGTGACGATGGGGTTAACCGAATGGACTGGCCTGCCTAGAGCCCAGACTTGAACCCTATTGAGAACCTCTGGGACATGTTGGATTGCCAAATTAAGGGGTGCAACAACTGACTAAAATCGGTTAAGGAACTTACATGTCTTCTCCAAGCTGAGTGGAAGATTATTCCACAAGTCATACAAGGACTTGTGGAAAGCATGCCCCGGAGGGTTGAGGCTGTAATTGCCTCTCGTGGAGGCTCTATACTCGGGGCACACCTATCCTGAATACAAACGGGACGCTAGAGCAGTATAATTCCGCCATTGCAATATAGTTCGCACTTGTCCCTATTATCAGGGTTGATAAAAGGTACATTTCAGATATAAATCGTTGAAATAATGATTTAACTGATAAAGTGTTGACATATTTAGGCAACAAAAATGTGGTGTTTCATATATTTAGTAAATAATGTGCAATACAGCATGCGAGAGAGAATGAAACCTCATAGAATCATAGTGTCATTAGTGTAGTTAGTCATCTTAACACTATAAAGGGCAGGACTGGCTTTAAGCCGACTTGACCTATTAGATTAGGAAAATTTAAAAAAATGTCTAAAAGAAAATTGCGTTAACAGATGTAAAAATTATTCAGAATAACGACCAAATGAAGTGCGTAAAATATGCAGATGTATATCTCGATATGCTGGTTGAAGAAATGGAAGCATTAAAACATTCTTCCATCTTTATATTTCTGAAACCCATAAAAATTCTAAAATTCCTCGCTACGAGTGACAGAGCTGCTGGCTTTCCAAATAGGGACCGGGAGCAGAAGCTTTTCTAGATTAAAATTAATTAAAACATACCTGAGACCAACAATATCGCAGTAGAGACCAAACAGTCTTGCAATACTTTCTATAGAGCATGAGGATATTAAAATTTGATCAGTTTCAATTTTTCTGCATAAGCATTTTCTATAATGGTTCCTGCTGATGGTGCGTTTTCGAACCATTTTGTAACTTCCACAGAAATAATAATTAATTTTTTTGGTTTGCATTTATGTGCTACTTAGCACACATTTGACATAGAAAAATAGTATCTTGCAAAAATTTTCATCAGAAGTACGTGCAGCAGGGAAAGGGCTAAGTTACACAATAACGTGTGATTACACAGTTTATTTTATAAGGTCTGTCTACACATAACCAAATCACGGGACAAAATGGGTGATAAGAGAGCAGAATGCTGCCTAGTACAGTATACAATAGAGTGTAAGTTATTCTAACAATATGAAGTGCTCGACAGTTGGAGGAGGGGGGGGGGGGTCAGTTGATATGCCCTTTCTCACAGACAGCCACAGTATTGTTACTGTTAGTGTCAGTTTAGCATTAGCATAAACATGTGTTGTATATTCTACTGTGTCCTACTTTATTATACTGTTGTCTAACTTTGATCTTTCTTGTAATTTTCAGAAATATACTTTAAATTACTTAGTATCACTGTAGTTTTATTGTAACCTTAGTTCTTTTTGATTCTTGATTTCAGATTAAGCGGACGTTTGGATTATTGAGACTCCACTGTACTATGGTTTTACTTTATTACTTTGATAAATTTGCATTTCTGCTTTTTGAAAGTTTGTCAAAATTTCCAATAAAACAATATACTTCTATATGGTATTATAATAGTAGTTCTAAATGGAAACTTAAGATCAAGAATCACTCTAAATAAAACAAAGACTAACATTAAATATTTTTTTTTATTTAAGGAAGACACGTAAGTAAAACTAGTCTCTGATTCAACAACAAAAACAAACTATAATGAGTTATAGTTACCTTCTTTGTAGCTCTTTTATTCGCACCATCATATTTAAATGCCCTTGAGAATACTGTTCTATAACATCACGAACATCATAAGGCTTCCGGGCTTGCTAGAAAAAGAAATTAGACAAATAAACAAAGCAAAAAACTGTCTTGATCAGTACATCTAAGCTAATGTATATAACTCAGAATTCAGGCTTATCAGACATTTTAAAAGTCTGAAACATGTGTAATAAAATTAAAATTACCTGAAATTTCCTACGAGCAACGAAATATTTAATTTTCCTTATGGCTCGAATTGCATTTTTATGTGCTTCGGTGAGCCTATAATTGGAAAAAGAAAATGAAATAAACATGTAACCATACATATTCTCTACTCTAGATTTTGAGAAGTTATGTGCCTAGCTTCTCTTTTACTTCATGAGTGCATTAGGTATGCAGATTTATAGACTAAGTACAAACTTACATGCCTAATGATAAAGACATGAATTAATTAAGCAAGTTTTAGAACCCGCTTCTCATTTGTCTAACAAAGAAAAGGGTAGCTTCAAAGAAAAAAAATTTAAATCTATACCAAACTGAGTTTTGCTCTTGATAGGAGTAACACTTACTACAATCTGACATTATTTAAAACACAGCTTTAAGTTTTGACATGTACTGATAAAATATGCATATCTATCATCAAAAGGAGACTTATAGACATTTTGGAATCTTAAAATCTGTGTATATTTCAGAAAATGTGCAAAGTATATCTGATAAGGTTCGTAATGTTTTTAAAGAAATTAAGTAAAAAGAGAAAACCAGGGACAAAAATATAGCTATAATGGGAGATCAATAAGCATACACAATGGACCTACAGGATATTATAAAAAAATTCTCTAATATCAATGACTGATACATTTTTACTGCAAGAAGGGACTTTGTGTTCTTCACCAAATTCTGACAACCCTAAAAAATAAAATAAAAATACTTACACGGTAAGCATTGGAGGGTCATCAATATCAATTTCGATTTCATCTGACCCTAAATCATTACTTTGATATGATTGAGTCTGTGTTGATGTACACTGAGGTTTACTATCTCTTTTTATTGACCTCTGGGGAACAAGACCTAAAATAGATAATACACAAGATAGTAAATCGAAAGAATACCTGCAGAGTGGTTCTTAGGAGAAAATTTATTAATGTACCATGTTTCAATTTAAAAACAATTCTCTTGATGGTAGATAAAAATTGGACCTAAAGTGCAAAAGAATTTTATTCAACATTTAGTTGATGTTTTAAGTTGAATCAAATTCTTTTAATTCAATACTTAAATTACAAACTGTTTAAAAGAATCAGACACATTTTAGGAATTATATAAAATTTATTATACTCTTTTAAAATATTTAAATTATAAATAGATGCATACATTTCACAAATTATCTAAAATTTATTTATGTACAGGGCTGTTCCAACCTGAGGGTACCAGGGGTGCGGGGCACACGGACAGCAAGTCAGCCACCCAGTTAAAAAAATTTAAAACTAATTTATTAGTAAAATAATCAATATAAAAATATTATCATTATGCTAGGTAACTACTTATAGTTAAAAATGTATTTTACAAGTATAACTGGAAATAAACAAAACCACATAGGTTTTAAAAATGCTACTCCACATCGCAACCAGTTGGGAAATACATTGTTCGTTTTTGTTTAAACACGTTTTAACCCATCATCCCATCAAATCATGTTGCATCTCCCGCATCGTGTCGGTGTGGACATTTTTTTTTTATCAGGTTGCAGGAAAATACTTGTTATGCCCTGTTTATATTCGTTTATGGAAAATATGTTACATGATCCATTTAAAAATGAAAAAGATATTATAGCTGAAGATTTATGCGATGAAATTGACAACGTTGCACCCTATATTTACCCTGAAATGAACACGTTAAATGTGATTCAATACCTATTTACAAATAACCTCATGTATCTGTTTCCAAATTTAGTGATTGCCATATGAATTTTTTAAACATTACCTGTGACTGTGGCTAGTGGGGAAAGAAGCTTTTCAAAACTTAAAATAATAAAAAATTATTTGAGATCAACAATGGGACAAGAAAGGCTTTCACACTTATCTATTATTAGTATGGAAAAGGACATTTTGGAAGATATTGATGTATCAGATATTATAACTGAATTTGCAATAAAAAAGGCAAGAAAAGCAAAGATTATTTAAGCTTTTTGACTGACTTATTAAGTATATGTATTAATAGATATGTGTTGTAAGTATTTAATATAATGTATTCATTTGGTTATTATATCAATACATTAATAATTATTATGTTAGGTTGTAAAATTAAAAAATAAACTGAATTTATAATATTTTCTGTAACTCATTGTTTCATTTAAGGTAAAAATATTTCAGAGAAATTTCAATTAATCCATACGGTATAGGGGGGGGGGGGCAAAATTATTCTCGCACATGGGCGGCAGCTACCCTAGGAATGGCCCTGTTTATGCAAATGTAAATATAAAGAAGTAATTAAAACAGTCTCAAATTATATCACTTTTACTAACTATTATACTAAAGCTAGTATGTGACTTCCATAAGTTTCACACATTAATCAAGAATAGGTAAACCAAATTGAATAAACTTTTTCAAAGTTTTTGAGTGGCAACTGGAATATTATTATTCAAATCCAATGGCCAGTACTAAAATCATTTTTCTAATATTATGCTAATAAAATAACTTTGAATTCAGGATAAAATAAATAATATAGTCTAAAATTATGTTATTTTATAACTTTTAAATTGAATTCTCAAAACAGCTGTGTTGCTGCTTGGTAAACATTAATTAAACATTCACAAAAGTTAATACAAACCAGATTTACTTTCATCTCCATTATTAATATCACTATCACTTTCCCTTTGTTGGTTGGAAATCTCTGTATTGCTACAACTCATAGGAACATCCATTTTAGATTTTGACTTCCTTCTTTTTAACACACTAGCTTTCTTAGCAACCTGAAAAATTCATAAAAACAACCACACCAATTCATTACATGATATACGGTTTTGACTACTTCTGTATCAGTTAAAATTAAAAGCTTTTAGGAGGGCATAAAACAAGAAGTGAGAGAATTAGAAAGGGTTAGTTTTTCGGCAATTACATAAGTATATGACCCTCAAATATGATTCGGATAAAAAGAAATATAATTAAAATAAATAACTGTACAATATTAACATACTTGCCAAGTCTCTTGAAATGTTTTAGATACTCCAGGGAAAATTCCTCTGTCAGCAGCATCTCTAGAAAGAAGTAAAAGCTGAAATGGGAAAAGGACACTCTTAACAACAATAAAAGTACCATAAATAAAGTATGGGTTCATAGTATATAAATTTTGGATTTTGATTTGATTTGATTTATGGTGCAGGGTCCATCACAGGACATCTGCACCATATCAATTTTGGAAGATAAATATAGTCAAATATACAAAATAAATTCAGACCTGCCAACCTCAGTAAGAGCAAAATCCTGCAATATTCTACCGTGCATAAAATAATCGACATAACACGAAATAGTATAGTAAAAAATCATAAAAGAATTATAATGTATACTTACTTATAGTTTATAGGAACTCTTTAATAATATTACATAGTTCAACATATTTCTTTGCTGTTCAGCACAACTTGAAATTATAATATTAAACAAAAGTTATAAATTTGAAATCATACATTTTAATGCACATCATATTTGCACTAGCAGGGACCCCAGCAGTCTATATATTGAGTACCTCTATTTCTTTATAATATCTGTTTAAATGAATTGCAGAAAATCTTGAAATTTTTGTAGCATTTACTGTAGCTGATTTTGCTCTTTTTAAAAATTCATTGTCAAATTGTTCTTCATAACAGTGTCCTTGTGGGTTCGATTTGCATATTAGCAAATTTTCTAAGGTTACCCTTGACATAGATGACATGAACTGAGTAGATATTTTTATTATGTAACTAAAAATCCGGTAATAATAGTATCCATTCCAGAAAGTTGGCAGGTCTGTAAATTGCACTTGAAAGCTCACAGTTCGGCTGTGTCACATATCATCAGTTTGAGCACTTAAAATCTAGTTTGAGTTCATTAACTGTATACTGAAGAAAATATAATTATAACAGTCATAGCTATATTTAATAATCTAAACACAACCAAAACAAAAATTTAAAAATCACTTTTTTCTTCTTTTTCCTTCTGAGTGAAACACTACAAATTATTTAATATGCTTGTAGAGATGGCAAAATGTGGTTTTGAGCTTGAGAGCTAAAGGTTTGGTTTGGTTCAGAGCACTAGTCATTTTTTGTTACACAAGGGCTCATTAGACAGTTTAAAGCTAAATATGAATGGCCACAAATATCCATGCGAAAAGTGGAACTCAAACCCACAGACTCTGGTACTGTATGCCAGCACATTAGCCATTCAGCCGTCATCCAGCAAAAAGTTTTGAAAGGAGAGGCTTTTAATTAATACACCAGTTAAAATAAAATCTCAGTAAAATATTTCATAAGTTTCTGAATGAACACTTATTAATTAATTGATAGAAATATCAATAATACACACCATACAAGTTAAAATTTCACTAAATTTCACTTCAAACAGTGTACATGGATAGAATTCACTACCATATTAATACAAGCACATTTATTTTGAAGAGTTTTACATTTTTTCATACATACTGTTTGGATATAAAGAACTGTAGCTCTTTTCATGCTATTCTATCTCATTAACTATGACTTCATATACTAACGTGACTAAATCATAGCATGTATTTAAAATATGATGCAAACATATTAGATATGCATTTGCTTTTCATTAAGACAAATATCTTACCTTACTTAAAGGAGTACCTGAATTTGTAGGGTTCATATGATCTGAATCTTTAATGTGAATCTTCCAAGTAGCAACAGACATAAAACTCTTATCAGCAGCATAGCACCTCCATAAACACTAATACAAATAAATAAATAAATAAAATAACAAAACATTATACAACTTATCAACAAAAGTCCAAAATTTTAACAATTAAGAGTCACAAACAAAAATAAGATGAAACACAAATTAAATACTCTCTTTCAATGTCAAACATACAAATAAATATTTTTCAAATACCTGAATCAATGTAGCAGCAGCAGGAATTTGGCGATTGAAATGCTTCTGCCTTTGTTTCTGTTGAACCTTCAGAGCAAAGCCAGAACCAAGGATTCCCTGTCATCAATAATTAATATTATCCCATTAATATCACTACAATTTTAGAGTGCAAGTACTGATTAGAAACTGCTCTGACACTTGTATGGTACTAGAAATAATTATTCGCTTTTCTCTCTCAGTATACTTCAACATAGATATGATAATTTTCACTTTCAATCATATGTATTTTAAATAAGAACAAAAATAATCATTACACTATGCTTGAATACTTTGAAAATATCAGTACACATAGAAAGATATATGACAAAGATGTTAAAGAATAAATCAAAATATGAAAACTACACTTGAAATTTCTATTAACAATATGCATGTAACACAGTGTTATGAAAAATTCTTTACTCACTGAAGATTTAGTTACAATTCTCCTTAGTAACAATTTATTAAAAGTGGGTGAAAAAACAAGTTAATGGATGTGATTATATAGCACTTATATAATATATATATATATATATATATATATAAAATATAATTTACTTCTTTTTGAGGTAAGGAGATGAGAGTGTAGTAAAATTTATATGACTATTTTAACACAGCAAATGCAATGTGAAATCAGTTTTAATTTTTGAATACAAAAATACTATATTTCAGAAAAAAGAAAGTGTTTTCTTTTTCAATAAAACAAACACACACACACACACACAAATATTCTTTTAAAAGTCATTAACATATGCATAGATTTTAAATCTACTATGGAAGTTCTTTATCTTTCAGTTTTAGAATAAAAATTCAGGGGAGGGGAGTGAAATTTACAACAAAGACAGGACATTTTCATCCTTTAGAAATGCTAATTCATATGATTTTTTCTACAAATTAGCATAATCATCAACACAGGCATATCATCTTAAAATGTCCAAGCACTATTACACTGAAAGATCAGAATGAGTACATTTCATACATCATGCCTTAAATTACCACATTTAAAACTGAAAAAAAAAGTAACAGCATGGTTTTGAATTGAAATTACATAATTACATTAGCACTAATGGCATTAAGTTTTGAATATTGTAAGGATATTTAGATTCTAACATTTCTAATTTACAACATTTTCATAAATTCACTCTAAAGCAATAAAATCATTGTAATCCCTCTCTCTTTTTTAAGCCCACTTATTAATCCTACAGATATTTTTCATCACTGCCACACAAAAATGCCTGTATAAGGGTAGAACTGCCTAGGTAGAAACTTAACTGTTTAGTTCCTTTTAAAGCAATATTACACATGTTCCCTTGATAAACATAGTAATTGTTTCACTTTTTGTTTGACAACAGATTGCAGACTATGGCAGCTAATGAGTGTCTTAACCTAAATTTGCACCAATGTTATCATCAAAGAGACATAAGCTTAAAGCAAATTAAAATGATTGGAGGGCATTCATTTTATACATAACATACACATTAAATTCTCTCACAAAGATACATGAAAAATTGTTGGTACAGTGCTTAACTTCTACTACATTTAGAGACAGATGGATTTATGACTATATATAAACATGCACATACACACAAATAAAATATTTAATAAAATTACAACAAATGAAGAGCATAGATTACTTACAGCAGGAAGAGCAAAAAAAGAAATAGCAAAAACAGAGAAACAAGATGCTACAATTTTTCCCATCCAAGTTTTTGGTACAGTATCGCCATAGCCAATGGTAGTAACAGTAATCTATAGTCAAAATTCAAACTATTTTAATGAACAACAAAAACATATTGCGCAGAATGAGACTATTATATTTGTATATATACATTTAAAAAAATTAATACACCAGCACAAATTATACTTTTTTTGTTATGTCAATTTAATAAACTATAAGACATAATACATTCTAATAAAAACAACATGAAACGGCTGAGAGGGATTCATTGATAAATTCATTTTGTCACATTTTAATTTAAAGAATCAGAATCAACTTTCTTAAATTAAAGAAATAAATTAGTTGATTATATTTAAGACAACATTCCAAATACTTGGTACCAAATTTGATGCAGAGTAATAAACCACATGATACATCAACAAACAAAGAAAACAAAATACTGACATTCAAAACATGCACAAAAAAATTTCATCACTATACACTATGCATAGAAGTAAATTTTCCAGACACCAAATGCTCTAATGACATTTATCTTATAAAATTTTGAAAATTATAACACATTATGTCGCACCTTGGCAAGAAAAGTGACACAAGTCAAAAAATGGCAAATTCGAGGTTATGTCATTGAAAAATAGGTATGAAGTTCCTCATCGTCCACGAAAAGCGACACATCTCTATCGTTCAATTTGTCCACCTGAGGGCAGTTATATCAGTTTTATTGTAATGCTAGTTCAAGCTGTATAGTATTCTTTAAGTTGATTTTTCTCAAATGCTGCATTTTTGAATTGTGTCACTTTTCTTGCTGGGGTGCAATATTATCCATGGTATATATATATAATTAGTTTGTTTTACTTGGATACCAGTTAGTGCACCGTCCATAGTACAGGCTAGTGCAAGCATACTCTTGTCTGTACCTCCAGTTATGATTAACCATTGATCACAATAAAGCTGTATAAAATCTTTAACTCTGAAATTATTCATTAAACTCCATTTCTTCAACTTTTGTTCTTCAACTATTGAAGGCTTTGGAAAATACTTTCTTCAGACGAGTAAAGACTTTTGTAGTTATGAACTTTGTGAAACTTTGAGTTGTGAGTTTTGAGCCTTTGAAGCTCCTAAGCAACATCATCATTGGTCGAAAACCGTCAGCGGCGGAATCGCAGGCGCCGAGTCGGCTACCAGGACCATCTCTCGTTGTTCGGAGATCATGTGATCAAAACCCGAACGGTTAATTGCGTCGTAGTCAGTAGGACGGTTGTATTCCGGGGTGTGACCACGGATAAGCTTCATGCGCATTCGTATTAATTCATTTTATTCCCATTTGTCAAGTTTTTTCTTAATTTGATGTAAACCTTGAAATCAGGTGTAATTCGATTCTAATTAAATGTGGTGTTCAGGATCATGGGCCTATTTCTTAGTGTTCATGTGTCTAATTAATCTCGTGTCCAGCCAAGGGAGATGGGTAAGTTACCCAATCGTTTCTATTCTTTAAGTACATATTGCATATAGTCATTCGTTTAAACCCATTCTTTATTCGCAAAGGGGAAGCTTAATTCTCCCCATGTATGGTCCGTCGAGCCGGAGTGCACCTATCGTGTAATGAGTCTAATTAGTAATCTTAGTAATTAATTAATTAGTCAATTCTTTTAATTCATTTATTCGTTTGTGCATTTTATGCATTCTTTTGTTTAGAAACGTATTCAAAATCTCATATATTCATTCTATTTAATGTAGTATTTGATATAGTAGTGCTATGTTTGTTATTGTTTTGTTACTGTTGATCATTCTGACATTATTAGGCTGTATGCAAAATTCACGCTATTTTTAGAATTTTCGGTTGTTTATTATAGAATTTAAGTATGTCCCCTAAACTGTCAAAGAATTTAACTCATTTTGAACAGGTCTGTCGTGAAATTGATCATGTAAAAAAGAAAATCGAGGATTGTGAGTCTTGCGAGCACGCACGAGTTACGGTTTTAAAATCGAAAGTGAAAGGGTTAGAACAGAAGTTAGAAAACTCATTCCAGAATTTATCGTTGAATGATAATGAAGATAGTTTCGATATATTTATGAGTTATCAGGATATCCTTACAGATTTATCGGTGGATTTAGAGAGTAAAACTGAAAAGATTGTTGAGGAGGTGGACAATTCGGAGTCAAAAAAGGTGCATTCGGAATCGAAATCAAATGCGGTCCGCCTGCCAATCATAGAAATTCCCTTGTTCTTTGGGGAAAATTGGATTAGTTTTAAGGAATTATTTAGTTCTACCATTCTGAAAAATGAAAGTCTTTCTAACGTTGAAAAATTGCAATATTTGCAAAGTTCGGTTCGCGGGAATGCGGCGAAACTAATTCGAGGATTCGCTTTACAGAGTGAAAATTTAGAACACTGCTGGAATATACTGAAGAATCGTTATGAAAATAAACGCTTACTCGCGGTTTCTCAAATAAACAAAGTTTTTTTGCATAGGGTTAATAAAGTAGATAGCCCTAAAGGCCTTTTAGAGTTGATTGACGTTTGTAACGAAGCTATTCGCAACTTAGACACGTTGGGTCTAGAATCAAATTCTTTGAGTGATTTGATATTTATTAATTTTATGCTTGCTAAATGTGATTCATCAGTCAAACAAAATTGGGAACGTAGCCTAGAAGGTGATTCGATCCCGGATTTGAATACTTTTCGATCTTTCATGGAAAGAGAAGCTAGGGCAATGCAAGACTTAAAATCGGAAACAAAACATGCGTTTGTTAAAAAACCAAATCAACCGACGTTCGGAGAAAGAAAAATGATAGTTAACAATTCAATCAGTGTAAAGGAAGTAAAATGCATTTTATGTTCTCAAAATCATCAGTTATTCAAATGTTGTAATTTTAATCGTATGAATGTTAATGAGAGGTGGAATTACGTCAAGGAAAACAAGCTATGCCCCAACTGCTTACGTTCGAATCATCTTTTAGACAAATGTAGAATTAACATTTTTTGTAAAAACTGCGCTAAGAAGCATCACACTTTATTACATAAGTATACGGAGGATAATGCAAATATTTCGAGGGAGATTCATCAGGAATCAGTTTCAAATAATTCGCAATGTCAGTCACCTGTTCACAATGATGTTTTATTATCGACAGCCCTTATTAAAGTAAAATCCCCGAAAGGTCAGGTAATTAGGTGTAGAGCGCTGATCGATAATGCTTCACAGAATTCGTTAATTTCGAAACAGTGTGCCGAGCGGTTGAATTTAGCCTTGATTGGCTCGAAACATCAGTTGATAGGAATCAATGAAATGTCCGCAGAGACTTCTTTGCATGTCGCGGAATTTAAAATTTCTCCTCATTTTTCGAATGATTTTAGTACTGTTAGGGCTTTGGTAGTTAATCGGGTGACTACTCCTCTCCCTAATTTTTGGCTGGATAGGGAAAGTTGGCCACACACAGAAAATCTGCTTCTGGCGGATCCTGAATTCCATAAAGAACGCCCAGTTGACCTGCTAGTAGGGGCAGATATCTTTGCAAGCATAATACAGGGTCCAGCCATTCAGGGTGAACGTGGGGAACCAGCTGCCATTCCCACGACACTGGGCCACATTTTAAGCGGTCCTATTGACAAAACTTCCAAAAATCCAGAAAACTATTCTCTATGCAATCTTAGTTTAAATGAACAACTTGAAAGATTCTGGGCTCTGGAATCAGTGCCTCAACATCATCCTATACCGGACATTGAGGATCCGGCAGAAATAATCTATAGAGAGACTGTTAAAATAAATGAAGACGGGCGGTACGTTGTCAAACTGCCAGTCAAACCAGACTGTGAATTAGGAAATAGTGCAAACCATGCATCTAAATTATTTCTAATACTAGAACAAAAGCTAAATAAAAATAAACAATTGAAAGAATCATATTCAGAATTTATGGATGAATATAAGCAACTGGCCCATATGCAAGTTTTAACTGAAGAGGAAAAACGTTTTGAACCCAATTTTTATCTTCCACATCACGCGGTAATAAATGACAACAGTAGTACGACCAAAGTCAGAGTCGTCTTCAATGCGTCAGCCAAATCAACGAATAACAAATCTTTAAATTCTATACTATTTACCGGCCCTAAATTGCAAACAAGTATCTTCTCCAACCTAATACAATTTCGGTCGTACCAGATTGCCTTGTCGGCCGATCTAGAGAAAATGTATAGGCAAATTCTCGTAACCGAGGAAGATACCCACCTCCAACGTATATTTTGGAGAAATAATGTGGCTGACCCATTGAAAGAATTCAAGCTCAATACGGTGACGTATGGCACGTCATGTGCCCCTTTTCTGGCCTTGCGCACCCTCCAACAATTATGCCATGATGAAAAGGACAATTTCCCGCATGCAGCTAACATCGCGAAAACCCACTTTTATGTTGATGATTTCTTAGGGGGTGCCGACAGTATCGAAGATGCTAAAACTCTCATCTCAGACTTACGAAATCTATTTTTTGCAGGGGGATTTAACCTTCGTAAGTGGTGTTCTAATAAAAATGAAGCCATTGATTTTCTCCCAGAGTCTCAAAAGTGTAGTCCCATAACACATAACTTTCAACCTGATTCTGCTCAAAGAATATTAGGGCTGGAGTGGAATCTGAATACAGATGTCCTTCAAGTGAGAGTGTCAAAGGACACCAGGGTCGCAACCAAACGGCAATTATTATCCACAATTGCTCGGATATTTGACCCATTGGGTCTCCTCGCCCCTTCCACCATTATCCTTAAAATTCTTATGCAAGAGGTGTGGAAACTGAATCTGAAATGGGACGAAAAGCTTCCTTCAGACATTTTAGACACCTGGAGCAAATTCGATTCCCAAATTATGTATTTTCAAGAAATGCAGATATCTAGGTGCTTATACATAGATCAATCGTCATTGGTGGAGCTCCACGGTTTTTGCGACGCTTCCCCCAAGGCATATGCCGCAGTATGCTACTTACGAGTATTCTCTCCAGATGTTAAAGTCTCTATTGTAGCAGCAAAGACAAGAGTTGCACCCCTGCAATCAGTTACGCTGCCAAGACTCGAACTATCCGCAGCACTTCTGTTAGCGGAACTTGTGACCATAGTGCAATCAGCTGTGCGAGGGAAAATAGACACTACAGTTTTGTGGACAGACTCCACTATCACCTTAAGTTGGATCAAAAATCCGCCCACTAATGGAAACCCATTTGTCCAACATCGGGTTCAGAAAATCCTCAACCTAACTAAAAAGGAGCAATGGTTTCACACACCCGGAGTGGCGAACCCGGCTGATTTGGCCACCCGTGGTATTTTTCCGGAACAGCTCAAATCAAGTCAGATGTGGTGGCAAGGACCTGCGTGGTTAACCGAAAACCGAGATTCTCCTTGTTCTGCCTTTGCCACCATCCTTCAAAATCCTTCGGCACATTCCCCCGAGGAAGAACAACCTTACAATCCTAAGATCGAGATTAAGAGTGACATCCTGAGCAAATTTTCGTCGTACACCAAGTTATTAAGAGTAGTGGCTTGGATTTTTAGGTTTGTGAACAATACACGTACTTCTAAGACTCGTGGGCCATTGAAAGCCATTGAACTACGGGCTTCTATTGAAACGATTGTAAAGCTCATACAAAAGACAGAATTTGCAGAAGAAATTGAGGCCTTACGAAACCATAAGTCCGTAAACAAAAAAAGCAAAATTCTTTCTCTCCAACCATTCCTTGATCAAAAGGACATTCTGAGGGTTGGAGGTCGGCTAAGTCAGCATCCCTCTTTAGCCTTCCACAAAAAATATCCTATGCTGCTCCCTAAGAAACATCCAGTGACTGAAGCCGTCATTCGACATTTCCACGAATCCAGTTTGCATGCAGGTCCGGAACTTGTTCTGTCCCTCATTCGGCAGCAGTTCTGGATTCCTGACGGCCGGTCTGCAGTTAAAAAGGAACTTAGAACATGTGTTCGATGTTTCAAATTGGTCGCCAAGCCTATTCATCAAGTCATGGGAAACTTACCAAGTTCCCGAATCACCCCGTGTCGACCATTCGAAAAGGTAGGGGTGGATTTTGCTGGACCAATCGCGACAAAATGCCAGCATAAAAGAAAATCTACACAGTTCAAGTCCTACATGTGTTTATTCATATGTATGTGTAGTAAGGCAGTTCATCTCGAATTAGTATCCGATCTGTCAACCAATGCCTTTCTCCTTACTCTCCGACGATTTATTGCACGGAGAGGTATTCCAACTGATATATGGTCAGATAATGGAAAAAATTTTGTAGGTGCTGCTGCATACCTCAAATCTCTGGTGAGAATCACCCGAGATGCTGAAATCCAGGACTTCTGTTCTTCACGCCAGATTAGTTGGCATTTCAACCCCCCTTATGCCCCGAACTTTGGTGGGCTTTGGGAGGCCTCCATAAAATTGATGAAACGGCATCTATCCAAATCTTTAAACGGAGCCATTCTGAACTTTGAGGAAATGGCCACTGTACTTTGCCAAATCGAGGCGTGTATTAATTCGCGCCCTTTATGGGCTCTCTCAACAGATCCAAACGATCTGTCGGCTCTTACTCCGGGGCATTTTCTTATCGGTGTTCCTTTGTTGGAATTACCCGAACCTACAAATACTAACTGTTGTCTTAGCTCTCAGTCTAGATGGCATCTGTTGCAGACATTGAAAGCCAGTTTCTGGCGGCAGTGGAGCCGGTCCCATCTCCAAAATTTACTCAGTCGTAAGAAGTGGACGACTGGCACACAGCTGCTTGAGCCAGGACAGCTGGTACTCCTGGACCAGGCTGACAGCCCAGCCTGCCACTGGAAGTTAGCCAGAATATTAGAAGTACATCCTGGCGAAGATGGTGTTGTCAGAGTCGCCACCCTACAGACGTCTCATGGCAAAATTCGAAGGTCGGTCAGTCGCCTTGCGGTCCTACCTGGACCATTGGCCCCGGCGGAAGATGGTCGAAAACCGTCAGCGGCGGAATCGCAGGCGCCGAGTCGGCTACCAGGACCATCTCTCGTTGTTCGGAGATCATGTGATCAAAACCCGAACGGTTAATTGCGTCGTAGTCAGTAGGACGGTTGTATTCCGGGGTGTGACCACGGATAAGCTTCATGCGCATTCGTATTAATTCATTTTATTCCCATTTGTCAAGTTTTTTCTTAATTTGATGTAAACCTTGAAATCAGGTGTAATTCGATTCTAATTAAATGTGGTGTTCAGGATCATGGGCCTATTTCTTAGTGTTCATGTGTCTAATTAATCTCGTGTCCAGCCAAGGGAGATGGGTAAGTTACCCAATCGTTTCTATTCTTTAAGTACATATTGCATATAGTCATTCGTTTAAACCCATTCTTTATTCGCAAAGGGGAAGCTTAATTCTCCCCAATCATCAAACTCAGAAAAATTTATATTTTCTACATAATCCAATTATCCTCATTAAATGTATTTTATAGAATACATTCCACTTTGGTATACTGAAACCAAAATATAAGTTTAATTTTGTTGCTCACGTATTATTTCAGTAACAAATTCAATTTTATTAAAACCTTGCATGAATTGATACAATATTTAAATAACAATTTATAAGCTCTTTATATTAAGTAAAGTTTTTGCACTGCTAAACGATTCAGAATTACACAGGTGATTTCATAAAAGATATGGGCATAATTCTTATTTCTTTTAAAATTCCCTGTGTTAAAGGAAGGAAAGTTTGTGGTGTGAATGGAATAATATAAGTCTAGAGTGAGACTGACAGCACTGAATGTAAAATATTCTTGAGCTTCATGTGTAACTTGCTATATATATTACTTAATTCTTGAAACAAGTGTGTCTGATAATTTTTACTTACCTGTAGCATGAGAAAATTATACTCACAGTAATACCATCACATGCACCAAAGCCCATACTTAGAATCCTTATTTGCTAGGGATAGGGAAGGTAGGGAAATATCAAACACTATATTTAAAAAAATATGCATAACTCAAACTCCTTTTTGAAAAAAGAATGGGTATTTTGCATTATTACTACTCACTGAAGTCTTTCCTTCTCATAATAACAAAAGATTTCTTTGAGAATCTTGACAATCTTTTAATAAAATTGTCAAGAAAAATTTGTGTAAGGATATAAGTTTTCCAGCAAAACAATAAAATAGCTTAAATAGATTTTTATTTCACAAAATTTTTTTTTTTTAAAATACTGCCTCATTATAAAATACTGGGTGAGCTATGAAATTTCAAATATCGCAAGAATAAATAGTTATGCTCATAAGGATATAGAATATATTTCTTTTAAGATGCAGCTAGGAACCTTCATTTAATTGTAAGAGTATTTGTCCAATTTAGCTTAAATTAAGTATGCAAAGCTATCTTAATTTAAGCTAGCGTTACATTCTTATTTATATGTTCACTACCCCATACAGTATATCAAAAGTTCTACATTTTGAATAAAATAATAAGAGATAACCAATAATGATTTCCTACTTAAACAGATTGGAGTTCATAAGGAATATTATATCCCATTGCACTGATTAATATCTGCTTAAATTTAAATATCAACAAACGGAAATCACATTAAAACTGGATGCTTCCAATAGAAGTAAAAGAAATTGCACAGAGAGACAAATCATACCTTCTTAAAATAGTTTTAAACACACTTAAACTCACAAATAATTAAAATATATGCTTTTTCATGTATTTTATATTTTATTAGTAACTGCACTATTATTTATTACAGGATACCAGCACAAATTAATTTTAAACTTAAAATGATAAATATTTGTATAAATTGATAATATTTGTATAATATGATAAATATTTGTATGTGTTAGTTATTACACTTAGAAAAATTGAACAATTTAGCTTTATACCACTTAAAATTATTACGTTGTAGTAAATACCCACGACTCAATTGCAAAATGCAAATATGCCTTAGAAAAGTCAAAAATGAAAATAAAAAATTAATATATAATTTTTACAGAAACAAATCCTAAACAGAGGTTGAAAATAATAACAGATAAAATCATGCATAAAAGAAAAATTAGAACTCCACTGAGAATTTAAAATAATATAAACTACAGTGAAAATGATACCTAAGCATACACAAACACCTAACACAAAGAAAAAACAATTAAGTATAAAACAGTAAAACATGCAGTAATCATACTTAATGTTTAATAGTTGAAAAAGAAAAACTAGATAACAGTGGTAATACAAATACACACAGATATACTCATATAAAAGCATACCAGTTGTGTTATATATTTTATGAAACACAAACTGTTTATAGTGATATGTAATACTATAGAATTCTAACTGCAATTATTTAAATTAGTCAAAATAAAGAATAACAGTCTTACATCATTCGACAAGACAACACAAATCATCAACTAAGTAAGAAATTTGATTTTAAAATATCTTCATTTAAATACACTAGTAATACAACCAAATAATCTAAATGTGATCACAATAGTTCAGACAGGAAGGACATGCACAAATTTCATGCATAATATGCAAATGACTTACAAAGGTGAAAACAATCATGCAACAAAAACAAAAATAAAAAAAATATATTAAAGCAACTCAAAAATTAAAAATTGTAAAAATTAAAAGAATGAACTTGAATATGCATTCACTTACACATTTAAAGTAGAAGCAGGTGAAAGCATTCAGTAGCCAAGAATTAAATCTTAGGGATCAATATTGGCGGCCAAAACAGTTCACCGTACACATAGATTGCCTGAAAGATTAAATGTGCTTGTTTTGTGGAAAAAAAAAAATCAGGGATAAAAACTTTTAGAAGTGCCAACATGTCACAATAATGACTTCTCTTCAAGATAGAATTACATGCAAATATTTTATTACGTAACTCAGCAGCAAAAAGTTTGTACTGTTAGTAACAATTTAGAAAAACATACAAGAGCACATTAAAGCAGTATTTGTTTATGTACTTCAATTAATATTTCATTTAGGTAGTATATAAAAAATTTTTTTTTTGACAAAATTGGCATTTCTGTTGAAGCAAATAATTAAAAAGTGAAATCATATCACAGCAAAAATTAAAACAAAACGAAATAAAAATAAAAAGCATGAAAGAACACTGAAATTCAACTTTAAAATTCAGCATACTTACCACTCCCCACCACAAGGCATCAGCATAACTAGCAAAATCAGATTTTCCTACAATACCTACATCTTCCTTCTCAGCCAAATATATAAAGTATGAAGAGAATATCAGGCCTAAAAATCCTATATATAAAGTAGTGATGAGTTCCTGAAACACAAATAATTCCCATAAGACCTTCTAAATATTGAAACAAAATATTAACTATGCACAAATTTTCAACACATTACAGTGCCTTGACACAAAAACAATTAGGATATCTTTCTGTACTATACAGGTTAGTGGCACACCGAGGATTTTTTCTTGGGGGGGGGGGACGAGATGAATGGATAAAAATATTTATAATGCAAAATCAATATTCATAATGCAATTTCTATTTCTTTGTTGGGGGGGGGGGGGGGGAAGGGGCCCCCCTGTACCCAGGGGGGAGGGCCCCTTGCTCCCCCCTGCTACAGGTATATGATCAATCAAATAGAAGGGCTCAGTGAATACAGTAAATAGCCCAGTGAATTACAACATTTCATTTTTTACTTAGTGACTAAATAGTTAAAATATAAGGATTCATTGACTGTACCATCTTATTATACAAATACACTTTAAAACATGTATATGACAAACTTGTCTCCTTTGAGTTGAGTTATAAAAGAAATCTATCCCTTTCTACAATTACTAACAAGATGATTAATTTTACAAGTATAAATTTGAGAAAAAGTCTGCAACAATTTATATGACAATAGATATATCAAAGACAAAGAATATTTCAATAATTTTTTCTGGTCAAACAAAATAGAGTAATTTAACTATTTTCTGTTGTTAATTTATAAAAGATGAAGAGTTGAAAGATGGTATAAAGATCAGACAGTTTAACACAATGAGTTCCAGACACTGGCATTTGTATATCAATGACATTACATAGAAAGCATGTAATAATCATGGACACAAGAAATTTAGTTCAGAACCTACATGCAGTCATACAGAAAAAGCTTAAGAAAACATATTTAAGGCTATACATATCTGAAATATGTCTGTATGATAAAATTTAAAATATAATATACAAACATTATATTTTACATTTATTTTTAATTAGAAAAAAATTTAAATACCAACCATTACAAAAGTTGAAGAAATGGAGTTTAATTAAACTTGCTCAGTAATGTTAAGACTGAGGTGCCCTCTTATGTAAGAAATATATAAAAAGTTGATAACCAAGACTTGATGGTAAACCAAAACAATAAGACCAGAAATAAACAAATGAATAATATCTTGTATTCAACAGTTTAACATTATCTTTAAATGAAGGATTGTTTGTGAAACTTATGATATTCAACTTGGTACTGGAAATCCTTAATTAAAAAATGGAGGCTGGAATACAATCTAAAGAATAGCTGAAACACATTACTTCACTTTTTGCACATTGACACAAAACAACAGGTGAGATCACAAGCAAAAGATATGAAACAGTGAATGTACTCCAAATAATTCATCAACATTGCTTAAACACACATCATTTTAAAAATTTGTTAATTGCAACTTAAAAAACCAAAATATAACAAATCTAACATTTTAAAATATGGAAAATATTTTAAGTTTAAAATAAGTATGTACATGAAAGTAATATTAATCAGATCTTATGATTTTAGTTATTACTATAATATTTATTAGTGCATTAATATTTATTGAATTTATTGGATTTATGAATAGCTAAAGATTATTGTAATATATTTTATTCATTAAAATTATACTAATATCTACTTAATAGAATTATTATATTTTTATTTAGTTTCTATATCTATGAACTAATTTTACATTTTACACTATTTAAACACTAATACTTACCTACCATACAATAACGACTAAAAATTTTAATATAAAGAGAGTAATATGAGTCTGCCCTGTTAACAATCAGATATTATAAAATGTTTATTTCTGGTCATCCTATTTTGGTGTTGCTTTAACTATATATATATATATATACTTACAGCTTTGCAAAATTTAAAACTGGGAATTACCCTTTAAAACTTATGAGGCATTTTAACTACCAAATAGATTAATGTAACTTTATGCTGCCTAATTAAAGGATTATTCCTAAGAATTTATAAGTGAAACATGGATGTATTAAAAAATGTAAATGAGCTAATTTTACTTCAATCAATCAACTGTAATAGACAATCACTGAAAGCCATGAACTCAAAGTGTATGTATTCTGTTAATTTTTCAAGAAAATTTCACTTTATACATCATAGACATATAATTCGATATTATTTAAAAAGTACCTGACGGTGAACAAAAACTACTGAGCCCAACAGTCTCCATGTTCCACCCTGACGATCTACATGTAGCATTCTCAGTATCTGAAGAAACCTGATACCACTGAAATAGAACCAAACACAATATATTTTGAGCTGTAGTAAAAAATTTTAATACATAAGGGAAAATTAAAAGCCCCCTTCCTTATATCCACACGAGAAACGAACATTAAAATGTTAAAATTTAATACACTAATAAGAGTTGTTTTGTAACCCAAGATTATGATCTACATGAAAACCAGAAAATAGACATGAGGATACTACAAGATTAAAAAAGGACATTTTTGTAATTAAAAATGAATACAGCATACCTGCATGACAAATACAAATTTATCATGTTATTTTGATCAAGACATTTACAGCATGATCCTTGAATAAAAAAAAAATAAAAAAAAGAACAAAATTGAAACTCAACCTTACAGGAAAAAAGTTTAAAAATAAGCCTTTGACCTGTTATGTTTTTACTTTGAAAGCATAAAATTAGAAAAAAAAATTGAATAAATTCATACATTCTGGAGTTTTAAAAGGCTGCAGTTGAAAGAAATGACAGAAAATAGTTGCGACAAATATTCACAAAGGAAATTTTTTTTCTCAATTAACCTTAAATTTCATGTAAGCAATTTAAGTATAACAGAATCTTAATTCCTTTTGGTACTATTTCTCAAAATCTTATTTAACTAGAAAATAAATAAAACACAAATTTCTAAATTATGCTATAACTTGCAATTTCTAAATGTATCACAGAATTTGAAAATTAACCATTTAACAATTAGTAACACTGCCACAGATTCTAAATTTTACATTTTAAGCACAATTTTATAAAGATCTTTTATAAAACACTATATTTCCTTTACTGAAATTAATTAAGTTAGATCTTCATTACAGGGATCCCCAAAATACTTTATGCTTTCCAACTGAAAATGTCATTTTATTATTGTTGAATTATAGAATTCAGAAATAAATTAAAAACACTTTGAGACTGAACAGAAAATGAAATAATTTAGAAATTTTCCTTTTTTTAGAAACTGTTTTCATGCATAATTTTTGGCTCTGTTAAAAAGGGTCAAATATAATTACATCTTGTAGCAGAAGGCAGTACTAGATGACATCATTCAAATTTTTAAATACTTCAAAGAATGGGCTTTTGATGAAGAACATGAGTTACTATTTAACTTAGTCGACATCTAACCATTACAGATTATTCTACAAGTGATATTCATTAAATAAGAACCTGAACATAAACCATATGAATGAAAAAAATTCCCCTTGTTTCCAATATTGAATATCTTCATTGTTTCTTTCATAAGGGATAGGTGATTTATTGTGGTCACACCCAATCACAGTGTAATAAGACACAGGAAATGGGAGAGATTTATGTAATAAAAAATCATAATACACGGACATAAAATTATATCAAATACTACACTTATTTGTATAAAATTCTGCTTGGTAAGTAGCAAATAGAAGCTATATTTAACACCTTTTATAGCATAGAGTATATTTGGAACACATATATAATTAAACATAGGAGGATCTGTATCTCATTAATATAAGTACTGTCACCTAGTGCATAATATAAAAGTGATTGACTTATTTTTATGCTTAAATGAAAACTTCCAAAAATATAAAAAATCTATACACAGTAATACTCTGGCAAAAAATAATTAACTGCAGACATAAAATAGTTGTAATTGAAAAAAAGGACATCTAAATTTGCTTCATTAGATAACATATTTAAATAAATAGCATTCAGTATAAAAATTATGGAAGAGTTATCATATTACAGTAAAAGGAGATGATATACAAATAAAGAATAAGTTTGACTAGTATATTTTAATGAAAAAAAGATTACATAAATCTAAAATATTACATACCGTATAGCTGAGGTAGCAAATACTTGACCATTTGAACCAACAGCAAGCACCAAAACTGATGCAACAACTACTATGAGATCTGAAACACACAACTGATACTTTAGGAACCCAAAAAGGCTTTAAAACAAATAGTTAGTATTTTTGATAGAAAAAAAATTACCAATTATAGATATGGGTTTCCTAGCAAATCTAAGACGCCCCCACACTCCCATGTACTTGCTACGACAACCAGCAGACCACATGCGTACTAAGTACTCAACTCCAAAAAATACTACTAATACAGTTTCCTGTAAGAACAAACAAATTTTGTCATTGTAAAAAGTATAAAATAACAATAGAAGTATTGAATGAGAATGGAAAAATAAAATAGAAACGTTTCTTTAGTGTTTAGCATCAAATTTCAAACAGGAAAATAATTTGCTTGAATTGATATGCTATTTAAAAATACATTTTGACATATGCCTCAAGTAAATATGTACAGATTACTGTAATTTGTTAGAAACAATTTGTGATATATTTTTGCTGTTTACATTTTTCAGTGACAGAAAACTATTATTTTAGAAATTGATATATCCATAAAAATCAGAGTAAAATGTGTTCAACTTAAAAGCTTGGAACAAAGGGGAAGGGAAAACACATAGGGGAACTTGTCATACATTGGTCTCAAGCCATTTCCAATTCTTGCTGTTTAATTGAAACCAATTAAACACAAATTGCTCCAAACAATTGAAAAACAATTGTTTGGAGTGTGGTATCTCAGAACAGGTTTTTTTTCTTGCTCTAGGTACAACCTGCTGAAATTTAATTCATATTTTATTAGGAATTCTTTTTTATTGGTTCTCTAAGGCAAGAATCTCTATTCCCTAATACAGCAGCATATATTTTATGTGTTGATTTGACAGCTTACAACACACAATATTGATGTTTTGTTTAATGCTTACCTGTGATTTGTTTATTGTGATTATAATTTAATTTAACCGATCAACCTATTTTTTTCTTAAATTCTTAACTCAAGGTAGGGTTAGAGAGAAATTTTTACTTTTGAATTGAGTAATAAAAACAAACATCAGTAAGACCAAGACCCAATGAGTGACAGACCAGGGAACAATGCTAAGTTATACCTTGGTTCCAGAGCACTTAATTCTAAATTGTCCAAAAAACATGAAAATAATTCACATAAAATAAATAAAATTAAACATTAGCCCTTATACCCTGGAGAAACAAAATTAATTTATTTTTATGTACTGCATTAAATTAATTTATTTTTATGTACTGCATAGATGAAAAAAAAACATTAAATTAAGTTTGAAGTACACCAGGTTCCCCAACTCATAAACGGCTTGAGAACAAATAACTAGTAGAAAATAATATACTTGTATAATTCAGACTAATTTTTACACGATGAGGAAATATAAAAAGAAGCTCTTATTGCTAATTTAATAACTCAAAAGAATCTAAACTAATACCTTTGAACAATCATTATCCATTCAAAATGTTAAAGGCAAAAATTTATCAATATGCATTTACATGTAGGTATAAAATAAGATTTTTAAAAAATCTTAGTCAAAATATAAATTGAAAAGTGCCATTATTTTCAATTTAGAATCCTGAATAAAAAATATGCAACATACAAAATTTAAAATGAATCATTTTGACCACACAAGTTTCTTTACAATCTATACATTTTTGACAGGCATTTAAGTAGATCCAATATGTAAAACAGTGAAATCAAAGTCTAAAACTAGTGGCACTACAACAACTTTTCCCATTTAGCTTTCTCCTCTCTGCTTAATTCTACACAGACACACTTTTAAGACATTTACTTTGTTCAGTTCCATTCCTTTCTACTTGAGTGTCATAGAGAGAAAGGATTTAATCTTTCTAATGAGGGTTACATACTTGCAAGTTGCATATCAAACTTTTAACAGATAATATTTCATTATAGAGCTACTTAAAAATGATGTAATGTAACAGAGACAAAATTATTATAGTAATGCCCTCTTTTACTTTTAAATTCTACTTCAATAAAGAGTTAATACCACTGACAACCATTAGTTGAGCTTAAAACAAAGGTTTGAAAAAAACAAATAAGGCATTTATAATTATTTATATATACAGTGGCTCCCAAAAGTGTTCGTACACTTACAATATTCAATGAAATAGGGGTCTATCCATTAATTAAAACGAATATTTCAGAGTGGATATTTAATAATAAGATCTATAATCTATTCTTAACAAAACTACATGAAATATTTTGAAAACATAGTACAACTTTATTTTTAAGAAACCAGTAATCAAAAAGTAACAAAAACTTATCTCACAAAAGTTATCGTATACGAAATATTTTTCGGATAAATTCATAATTAAAATTATTGTCTGGCACTTTATTTATATTTTTCAATTGTGGTGGCATTTAAAATATCGTTTAGCTTTAATTTTTGTTTGCCTACTCTGTAATATTCCATTTAAAAATGGCTTTTAGTTGTAAAGAAACAACAAACAGCATTCGAAAATTGATTATTTTTCATCATGATACAAGTAAATCAGTTTGGAATATTACTAAATTACTTAATTTATCCCCTTCTACTGTGCAGTATGTGATAATACACTTTAAAGAAGAAAATCGGATCGAAAACGAGATAAGAAAAGGTCTCCGTCAAGGTTAACAAAACGTGATCAGAGATTTATAAATAGAAAATTTGTGAAAAACCCACGTATGAATGCTGGAAAAGTTTCAGCAGAATTTAATGAAACATTTTCTACTTCAATTTCACCTGAAACTGTTCAACGAGTTTTCAGGGCAGCTGGATTACATGGGCGTTCTGCACGTAGAAAATTTTTTGTGGGTGAGAAAAACAGAAAGCTCAGACTTTCCTTTGCACTATCAATGATAAATAAGCCCCAAACGTATTCGAATAATGTATTATTAACCAATAAAAGCAAGTTTAACATTTTTGGTTCCGATGGGCATATAATTGTATGGAAAAGAAAAAATGAAGAACTTAACCCCAAGAACTTAGTAGGAACAGTTAAGCATGGCGGTGGAGGTGTCCTTGTGGGGGGTGCATGTCAGCATCAGGACTAGGTAATTTGGTATTTATTGATGGCATAATGAATCATGCTCTTTATACATATAAATAATTTAAGAGACAATTTAAAATTATCAGCCCAAAATTTGGGTATCAGAAGCAACTTTGTTTATTATCAAGATAACGATCTGGAGGTTGGAGTATGAAAACATGACATTCACACGAAAAGCGAACTAAAAACAATTATGATGGAAGAATGGATGAACATTGATGCAGAAATTACAAAAGAACTAGTGCAATCTATTCCTAGACATTTAAAAGTTGTTGTGGATGCTAAAGGATATCCTACTAAATATTAATTTAATGAAAAATTAGAATATTTACTAATATGTAGAGATTTTTTACAAGTGTACGATGACTTTTATGAGATAAAGTTTTTGTTACTTTTGATTATTGGTTTTTTAAAAATAAAGTTTTACTATGTTTTCAAAATATTTTATGTAGTTTTGTTAAGAATAGATTATAGATCTTATTATTAAATACCCACTTTAAATATTCGTTTTAATTAATGGATAGACCCCGTAAATGCACGAACACTTTTGGGAGCCACTGTATATATATATATATATATATATATATAGAGAGAGAGAGATATAACATTAAATAACATATATGGGCAATACTGCAGGATAAGAGTTGAAAGAAAGGAATGTGAAAATTGAATACTTAGCACAGCAATTTAACTTCCTAACAAGCACAAATAAGTCTAAGTGGGTATTTTCACAGTATCAAAACTTATGTGATTATTTCACGAGGAAATAGGGACAAAAATGGAAAAAAAAAGCATTTCCTTTCCTAACAATTTCAAAGGGGGCTGAAACATGAATACATCATTAAATTCTAATCCTACATTTTTAACACTTTATGTCTAAATAATATCCATGTATGAATAGGCAATTTTATGAACTACAAGCATAATAATAAATATGAAGTAAAAGAATTTTTTAAAAAGTCAAAATTGTGATAAATAGGGCATATGGGAATAAAATAAACAAATTATGATTATTACCATCCAAAATAATGTTTCCATAGCAAACACTGAGTACTGATCAATGGTAGATAAAACACTGAATATAAGGCAGATCAGAACAACCAGAAACCTATAAAAAATATATTATTATATATAAGCCACGTACTGCATCAGATGGCAAATGTGCAGCAACATAGTTTAAGAATACATAGAACTTAGATTTACTCTTCAAACAGCACTAACTTAACACTAATATATACTGACACAAAAATGCATAAGAAATTTAAAAAAAAAAAAAAAATATCTTCAGTACAAGGTGTTTGTGTTATTCAAGTTACAGAAAACCCTAAATTAAGAATTATAATAAAATGGCTGTGGAAGTACATTTTTAACACCCTGTTGGGAAAATTCTTTACAATACTGCTAACAAATTAAACTACTTTTTGTCAAATGAACTGAAGAATGAAAAGATTTTTAAAAACTAAATTTTAAATTATATGTCTGAAAACTCTATATGTTAAATAAGACCATTTACACATCAAAACTTTTATATGAATATCTACACCCTATTTACTGTCTGATCATGTAAAATCTCTGAATGAAAAAAAAATAGATGCATGATTAAAAGAAGTTTACAGATAAAATTCAGTAACTAACACACAAACAAACAAACAAACAAAAAACCTCAAATATAGTTAAAGTTTATAGCATATCAACTAACAGTGCACTAGAACTTTCAATATTCCCACATGCAAAATGTTATTTTATGATGATTCCTTTCTCTGAACATTTTCAAGATGTTGGGTCTTATAAAAGTCCAGTTTCATTTAATTAATTTATCAGTTAAATTTCATATTACCACTTTCTCTTTAAAGTGTGGTTAAAGTACAGATTCACAATGAAAGCAAAGGAAATGACACATGATCAAATAAAATTTTGCGTAGTAAATCAGGATAGTGGAATCAATGTATTTTATGTAATAAATATTCAATCTCTAGTTGCAAGCTCCTCATTCAAAGCTTATATAAATGAAAAAAATTAGATAAAATTGGAATTATTACAGTCACAAGGTTAGAATCATTAGCTCATACAACTTTCTAGTGTATATTTACAGGAGTAGATTATGTTCAAGGAATATGTCCTTGCTTAAGAGGTACATTATGTGACAATGTTAAAACTGACCAAAAATTGAAAAATATTTCCAAGAAGTATATACAGTGGAACCCTGTGGTCTACATAAAATTGACTGTTCTCCGAATAATCATTTTCCTGTATGTGTTGTTTACTTCATCCAGTCTCAATGATATATATCTTTAAGTTCCCGCATTGATCATTCAGTACAATAGCTCCCTTTAAAAATGATAGATCAAGGTTCCACTACATTTCAATTATATAAGTTATACAGTTTTCACAGAGAAATAACCAATATACATACACTGTAAAATGATAAATAAAACATTTCCAACCAGTTGGCCGTTCTAAAAAGTTGTATACTTTGCCTTGGAAAGTCATTTTTACACTTTTCCTCCCCTCTCGAAACACATAGCATGTTTTCCACAATGATCTAAAATAGAATAAGGAAGTATAATTAATACAACTGCAAATATCTATCACGCAGAAGATTCAATTTAAATAGTTTTCTAAACAATCAAGATAAACTCTCATACTGAACATCTTGGCTGACCATAAACAAACTTGATGGTCTACATAAAACTAATCTCAGTGTTGAGGCAGACACCTTGGTTATTGTAAAATCCCATGCACATGCAGCAGAACTGCCTCTCAATTCTTCATTAATAATAATGATAGTAAAGGAGTTTCGTTTGTTTCTAAGTTGGAAAATGTGTGTAGCGTGTATGTAAGTATTTCATATTAATAAAGTTCTTGTTCTAGGAAAAATTCTTAGTCATTTTTAGATTATTACTCACAACAATAAGGTTGTTAACAGTCATAATATAGATGGTTCACTTTACCAACAAGTGATTAAAAAATTGTTTTCACCTACAGCAATACAGATTGCACAGTATGGTCTTCATATTTTTTAAGACATACACACAACTGTAAATATCAAATTAATTTTAGACACATCAATTTCATACTTACCAAAGAATAAAAAGCTTAGGCATGAAACACTAAACAATATGATTTTTAGATTAATAATTTGTAGATTGGAATATGGTTTTAAGCTTTGGTGTTTGGTACTATGGCCCCTTTCCAACTATGACCATGAATGCATATTAATTTTGTGAATAATCAAAAGTTTTAAATAGATTATTTAAAAAAGAAGAAAGAAAAGATGATATTTTATCTTTTTTTTATCTATAGCACTGCAGTTATCTACAAGAAAACTTTCACAGCAACTTTCAAAGACATCAGATATTATAAAAGTACTAAAGAGTGATTGATTGAAGATGTATTATTCTCAAACAAAACTTTATTTCCATTGCAATAAAGGGATGCTTACAGTACTAACTAAATGTCATATGATAACTAACTAAATGTCATATGATAAAAATTTAAAAAACCAAGAATGTTGTCATGATTATTTTGTTACAATAACACTACAATATACTTGAATGAGTAATCTCTCTATATAAAACAGTTCCGTAACTGACTCATTCACTGACTGACATACAACGCACAGACCAAACTGCTGGACCTAAAGGGCTGAAATTTTGCATGGTGATTCTTCTTATAGTGTAGGGGTGCACTAAGAAAGATTTTTGAAAAATTCTTAATTTTTTTAAATTAAATTTTTAAGCTGTTTTAGTAACTTTTTTTAAGTTTGCATTTAAAATAATACATTGAGCATTATAAAATTTATACCAGGAGAAAGATCATAAAAATTCCTTTAAAATGAGATCTTTTTCGAATCTTTACCTCCCTTTTCTGATTTTTGGTGAATTTTTAAAGATTAATTTTTAGAATTTAATTTATTAAATGCTGATTACGTGATTTCTTTTTCTGGTACTTTAAATAAATTTATCGTCACGTGCATAACAACTAAATAGACAAAAAAATATTTTTTTTCTTGCTAATGCGGCAGACGAATGGACATTATTTTGTCTATAAAAATATCCCTTATGATTTTTTTATAAATATATATATATTTTTTTGTATATTGATTGTATATATTGATCGTTGTATTTATTATAAATATATATATATATTTTGGCATTAATTGCATACATTGACTGTTGTATTTAATTTGAATGTACTCCGTAGCGAAGTGCGGGTTTTCAGCTAGTATCTGATAAACAGTTTAAACTACAATTTATAAAAGATCTGAAATTAAAAATGGTAACTGATAGTTTGCGATTTTTTCACAAACAGAATTGAGTTAAAGGGAAAGAATTTGCATAACTAATGCAAACTAAAAAAAGTATTATAAAGAAGTACAAATTGACGCTCAAAATCATTAACATGAGAACACACAATATGCATGAATATTGTACAGCAGGGGTGTCAAACTCAAAGGCTAACTTGAGACAAACAAACAAGGTTTAACTATAGGTGGGCCGCAAAAAAAAAATATATATATTAATAGAAACGTAGGTTTTTTACAGTATATTACCTAATTACAGTATATTCAACATAAATATAGACATTTTGTTTAATAACAGCAAAAAAAGAGTATAATTAAAAAATACTTAGTGAATTCTTCCTATCTAATTATAATTCTGCGTCGGTTATTTTATTATATATTATTGTGTGCCAATATATTGGCCGGGCCGCAAACTGTTGTACAGGTTACTAACAGATAAATATAAGAAATTTAAAAAAGATCAAAACATACTTCAGTCATCTGAACTGAATAGTGATATAAAAACTGAATAAAAAATCCATTGTACATTGTGAATTTTTAACAGTTATTTTGTAATTTGTGTTATGTTAAACTATTAAGATATTACAAGAAAACACTTAAAATTAAAGGTTTTAATAATAGGTAGTTTTGCAAAGAAGAAACATATGGCATGGGATTTTAAAAGAAAGTTCTTGTGGTCTACTGAAAACAAATGGCAAATGTGCAGAAATTCATCAGGGATGATTCAAGTAACAAGAAAAAGCATAGAAAATGTCAGTAATATACCTTGACTAGACATCCATGGTAGTCATATTATTAAATAAAAAATAAAAACTATCATGAATCAAACAAAATAGATTAAAAAACCCAGGTTAATTTTATAGCTGTCAGAGAATGAAATATAAGTCATTCCTTCCCAAATAATTTTGCATACAAAATATCAAGATAATTTAAGATTGACATACTTCATATGTTCCTTTTTTTTTCTAATACATATGTATTGAACTATAAATTTTCTTATATAATAGAGAAAAAAAATTATCATAAGAATAACAAAAATTTAATATATAAATTAAACTTACTTAACTCACCTATCTAATGATGGTTTTAAATCAAAATGCATTCCAGTAATGTATGTACTGGAATAACTTGCAGGAATACCCTCCAGCATCGTAAGCTTGGTGGATGCTTCGTCCTTTTCATTATCAGAGAAAGTAGCCATAAAAGCATTCAAACAGATATTCTAACAAATATAAGATGTATTAACACTTTCAGAGAAGACATGGTAAAAGATATATTTTTCAATATAATGCAAATTTAAAGTTATGAAATGAGTGAACATATTTTTAAAAAGTAAAAAGCAAAAGATACAATAACCTATGAATAAGAAAACATGGAGAATAAATTGATAAACACCTTACATCTGATATATGATTAAATTCTGTTTGCTATATATCTTTCTTGACTCCCGATGCTAGTAAACAACCATAATTTGTAAGGAAAATATCACATTTAAAATTATAAAGTAAAACAAACACATGTTTACAAAATAAATTTTATTCAACATACAACATTATGGAATGCAAACATTGAATAATCATTTAAGTATAAACAAATCATGATGTTTATGTATACAGTGGTATCTCCGAAAAGCGGACAGTCACGGAACCAAATGTTTTGTCCGTTATTAGGAGGTGTCCACTATTCCTAATAACGGACCATCCGCTAAACAACCTTTTTATAAAAAAATTTTTTGCACTTCTGTTTGACATTTGATTGAAAATTACAGATGCAATTTTAATTAGGTCAGAAAAGTATAACTATTTACTACTTTACCTTTTAATTGTGGCTGATCCTTTTATCTTGCATTAAATAATCCCAAAATACAATGTACTGGAGCTAAATTATTTTAATTACTACTGAAAATTTTGTTAACAAAATTAATTTCTCTTCTTTACACAGCAAACCTGTTTTTAAAGGTTAATCTTCATAAGATTTAGCTTTGCTCGTCCCTCCGAATCTTCACTGTTCAGTAAGAACTGTTTTAATTGTTCGTTGTATTTCAGTGCGTCCGAATAATCTTTGATTTTTCAGTCTTCAATTGATGATTTCTCATCATCATCCTCAGAAAGGGTCAGTGCTTCAGTGGTGTCCTGATGAATGAAATTGGAAACATGCAGGTTTTTTTCCTCAATGGATAAATCGTCGTTAATCTTGACATACTCTTCAACTCTGACATTTGAATCCAAATTGGATACTAGATCCCTTTTCGCTTTTTTCAGTAGTACTGTCAGTTGCCACTTTGCTTGTGCTCAAAATTCCTGCTTCCTTAAAACATTTTAGAACGAACCCAGGTTCCACCTTTTTAAGGACTGACATAGTCCAGGAAATTGCATCCAAAACAGAAACCAATTTCGCCAACTCTTCGCTGGATTTGCAGGAGATAATCCGTGATAGCAGATGTCTCAGAAGCAGCTTTCTGTATTGTACTTTAAAGCTGTGGATAATTCCCTAATCAAGTGGCTGTAGCATTGAAGTGGTGTTAGGATGCAAGAAAATTAAATTAACACTTTTGAGCTTTAAATCATCAGGATGGGAAGTAGCATTATCCATGAACAGAATGATTTTTCTCTTTTGTTTTTTCATTTTGTTATCTAACTCCACCAGCCAAACGCTCATTATCTCAGCGGTCATACACGCTTTCTTATCTCTCCACGAAACACTAAGTTTTCATACATCAATGTTCTTGAAATATCCAGGTTTCTAAGGAAACATCTAGGCTTTGTAAAGATACATAAGCATATATTTTTAGCTTGCTCGTTAGAATAATTTTGAAATGTTTGCCAAAATAACTCAAAGTTTTTCAAAAATACCTGTCTGCTATTCGGAGTGTCCGTTATCCAGAGGGAATAACATTGATTGTCCTATATAAAAGGACTGAGACACGTAAAAATGTCTGTTAGTTAGAGGTGTCCGCTATTTGGGAGTGTCCGTTAAGGGAGGTACCACTGTACTAAGGTTAACAGATATTATATGCATGTATATAATGTAAAGAAAATAAAAGGTCTCTAAAAGTAATTAACCACGTTTTATACAGATATATCCACAAACAGCAAAGCATATTACATACGTAGAGGTAATCAATCATTAAAAGGGATTGAAGGACTTTCCATGCATAATATAAGCATCTGTGATACAGAGGTTACAGAAGTAAAGTCAAATTACATTTCTGGGAGCAAAAAGTTTAAAATAAGAGTAACCTATAAATTCTGTACAGTAAACTACAACTTTAGAATAAGTTGAAATAGGTATAATTTTCAGAAATGCTTTAAGCTGACTTATAGTAGTACATATAAAATAAACTTGCATATCTTAAAATTAATGAATAAGTTTCTCTTTTATCTAAGAAATAAAATGCACTTACAAGATAAAACAAATAAGGACTTATCCTTCATACCGGTCAAATATTAGCATATGAAATGCACACATATTTTGCAGTCATTTTATGTTTAACCACTATGATAAATGTCACATTTTTCTCTCTCCACCAAAGAAAGTAAGTAACAAAAAGAAAAGTTTTAAGATTCAAAAAGAAAGAGGTATGCATTAAGTACACTGACAGGGTGCATGTACCTATATTTTAAAAAATGGCGAAAGTGATAATGGATAATAACTGAAGAGGGATTGATAACAAGAAATACTGACTAAGGAAACCCCCTATAAATGTAGGCCCAAATACACATAAAATTTTTTGCAAGTTTAGTCAACCTTGAAAAGTATGCTTTCAAGTTTATTGCAAAAAAAGTTATAAATGATCAGGCAGAGAAAACAATTGTTTTCAATTAAACCAAATTTCAAGATTAACTGTAAAAACCAGGGCAGTGAATTCATAAGAGTTCTGGGTTGCAAATATCAACATCTTGACAAACCTAATAAATCAAAAGTTTAAAAAAAATACGGCAACCCATTAAAGAGTGAAAATATAAATTTTAAAACAGTGATGTCTAATAAGGTCAAATACATTACTGCAGATTTTCTAAAATAACAAAATCATAATGTTTACATACAAGAGCAATCTCTACAATGATGATGGGAAGAGTAGTGCATAGAGCCTTTTTTTTTTTTTTTTTGGAATATAAAGAATTGCACGTTTTAGAAAACAGTTCTGAGAGTTATATTCATTCATAAGGCAATACATGCACCATACCCGAACATTTATTTCGTATAATTCATTGTTATACACTTAATATTGAATTAAATTGCACCACCATTAATTGGTAAATTTATATTAGTTTTAAATTGGTAACCTACCCTGAAAAATCATACTCTTTTCTTATATAACCATTACCTAATGGATGAATTAATTACATAGTAAATTAATAATAAAATGAATTGTTACGATCCTGAACTCATAATAACTTTCACCTAAGCCTGTTGTTTCACTCCAGGAATCGGCTTACATTGTTTACAGTTCACACACCTATTCGAAGGCTTACGCTCATAACAGTGTAACCAATCACAATCAGAGCTTGTATTTGATCCAAATGACGTCATAATTCAATAGAAAAGAGTACCGCCTCTTTGTACTCAAGAAAAAGGCGATGATAAAAGTAGTTACCAAACAAGTTTACCTAGTAAACTAAAAAAAAAAACCCTCTCTATTTCAAAGACAGTTGTCACATTATGTAACACATTGTTGCTGAGGCACACACAATGAAAAGGTGTCAACGTGATAAGAGTGAGTAAATACGTTCTATTGGTAAAAATTATGTTAACATGGAAACATCTTGTACTTTTTCTGAAGCATGGAGTTTTCTTTAAGAAATTTTTCTATATTACATCATATTCCTTTCGGAATTCTCGTTTCAGCCTGACTTTCGTTAGTGACATATGAAAGCTATATTTCCAATGAACTACAGTGCTGTGCAAATAATTGGGACAAGCTTCATTTTTTATAAAATTCGTCCTTTCCCACGGATTTCCAGCCCGAAACCAGTTTCATCTACATTTTGTTATAAAGGGAGGTTGGCCTGGACTAGTCTAAACTGGTTTGACCACGTGATCATTATACACAGAGCATTTTCGCGTCAGTTGCGTTTCAGCTGTTGTAAGAAGTGGTCGATTGTATGAGTTGTCTGGTTCTCATGTGTATGAAAAAATTCATATCACTCTCAGGAAAAGGATTAAAATTGTTACCCTTATCAGCATACCTCTATGACTGTGAGGGATATTGCTGCAACAGTTGGAGTTGGAAAATTCGGTGTTTCCAGGATTGTTAATCAGCAAGAGGACAGAAACGTAGGACAACACCTCGGACAGACAAATTTCTTGTATGAAATAGTGAAATGCATCCTCGAAAGACAAGTACAGATCTTCAGAGAAGATTATTGGCTACTGGTGTGATCGTTAATTCCTCGACAGTACGACGAAGGCTTATTGAAGCAGGCAGATGGGCAAGAACCCCAGTCCAAAGATAGTTATTAACGCCTGAAATGAAGAGAAAACGTTTGTATCGGGCCAGGAAATATATATCCTGGACTTCACAAGACTGGAATAAGGTTGTATTCAGCGACGAAACGCATATTTTGTACAAGGGTTTCGATTAACATTTGTCAGGCGAAGCGCTGGAGAACTCATCAGGGAACAACATCTTAATCAAACAGTTAATCCCCCTCAAAAGCAAAAGTTTTGGGGTTGTTTTACATCTGGAGGACCTGGCAGCTTAGTACCAGTTGGAGGAATGATGAACTCCAAAAAATACATTTCAATACTAGAAGACAAAATTGTGCCTTTTATGCAAACGTTCGCTGGCGATGTTGGTGTGTTTCAACAAGATTTTGATCCATGTCATAATTCTAAGCTAGTAAAGAAATTCTTTCAAGAAAAGAAATTACATTTTTGGATTGGCCTGGTAATTTTCCACATGTAAATCCCATCAAAAATTTGTGGAGCATTGTGAAGAGACGTGTAAGTATCTGAGTAAGATGGACTGCTCAACCAAGAGAAAAAGGGTTGAGAATGTCATTAAAGTTTGATTTCGTGATGACGACGTCAAAAATTTATGTTCTAAGTTAGAGAAATCCATGCCAAAACGTGTACAGGATATCATTAAAGCTAGATGAGGACATATTTGCTACTATATTATTGCTATACCATGCATGTAAGTGAATTTATACTAATTAAATAATATATGTGAAAATTTTTGTGTTTGTCTCAATTAATTTGCACCGTACTGTAAGTTAAAAAATGATTTGTAATCTATTGTCCGTCCCATTCATTAATCAAAGAATAGAGAATTGTGTAAAAAATTAATTTCTTGTGTGATCGTATTTTTGCCAAAGCAGTGCTACAATTTCACCTCAACTTAACGATACCCTGAGTTTTGTAATCGCTCAATGGCAACCTTCTTTTTCTCTCTCTCTAATAAATATGTAAACAGTTTGACGTGCTTTTGCTTTCGCTTAAGTTTTTCCTCATTTTTTGTATTATCTGTTAAAGATGTATTTCTAACACGTTATAAGCACGAGTGCTCTGAAGAAGTTTTTTATACGTGAGTTATGAGATAACAGATAACTATGAAAATTGACGAAGCCGAAATCGAAACTCGCCGTGCACAGCTAGGCCTAACAGACAGCATGGATGAATTGAAGATTCCTAAGCTAGATGGAAATAATTATACGGCATGGAGTATCCATACTCGTGCTGCGCTAGTGCAAAAGAACTGTTGGGAAGCAATTGAACCTGTTTATGGATCAGAATTGAAAGCAGAAGAGAGCAAAATTAACGGAAAGGCTCTCACGTTCTTGTTCCTCTTTGTAGAAGACAACTTTTTGGACGATATCGCTGATTGTACAAGGGCGAAAGATGCATGGACAACTCTAAAGGATATCCATACGAAGTTTGGATTGCTACATACGCTTCAACTACTTAGAGAATTCTTTAATGTAAGAATGAATTCTGGTAAAAGTATGAGTTCCCATTTAAGAAGAATTATGGAATTGCATTCTAAGGTGTCATCTTGCGGATACGGCTTCACGGACAGAGAAGTAGCACTTGTCATGTTGATGGGTTTACCTAAAGAGTATGAAGGCTTGGTATTAAACCTAGAACGAGATGAAGATACTTTGTCCACAAAAATCGTTAATTCACGCCTAATAGTAGAAGAGAAGAAATTGCTCCGTCACAGTGCAGAAAATGAACAAGAAGCTGTCGGTAAAAGAGCACTAAAAAGGAAAGACAGCAGAAAAACACAAGGACATGATACATCCAAAAAATATCCTAGAGATAATGAAAGAAGAACTCGGTGTTTTGCCTGTGGCCAGTGGGGACATATTGCCCGAAAATGTCTTATTCCCAAGACTGTATCGTATAACCAAAGAGTGTCAAGTGATGTACAACAAACACTACTTACTGATACTTGTGGTGATAAACTTGTCTATGATTGGTACCTTGATAACGGTGCCACTGAGCACATGTTCTCACAAAGAGAAAAATTTGAAAATTTTTTATCAATAAAATCACAAGTTGAAATAGCAAACTCAGAAAAAATTGAATCGATAGGAACTGGCAATATCATTTTGAGGCCCACAGGAGAGTGTGGGACAGAAACCATTTCCTTAGCAAATGTGTTGTATGTGCCTAATCTTGACAGTAACCTCCTCTCAGTTGGAAGAATTGAAGACATAGGTATGACCATTTCGTTTCATAGTGGTAGAGCTACTATTGGGAATCCTAACCAAAAGAATAAATTCATCCTTACTGCCTATAAATGTGGAAGATTGTATAAAGTTGAAGAACAGCAGCTGCATAAAGCACACATCTCCAAACATGAAGAACTCATGCATAGACGTTTAGGGTTCTTTCACAAAAATGCAGTGAAGAAGCTTGTCAATGTTAGAGACGATTCGAATGACGATTGTAAAGAAGCCGCAAGAGAAAATGAAATTTGCTCAACATGCATTCTGGGAAAAATGAAAAGAAAACCATTTCCAACTAGGGAAACTAAACATTCCTCAAAGTTACTAGAACTAATCCACAGTGATGTCTCGGGACCTATAACACCCACATCAAAAGGAGGTTCCAAATATTTTATCACCTTTGTTGACGACTATTCAAGGTATGTTGTGGTGAAACCAATGAAGTCAAAAGACTGAGCCCTTGAGAAATTTATAGACTTCAAAAATAACGTTGAAAACCTACATGACCTCAAGATTACCACTTTACGCAGTGATAATGGTGGGGAATATTCAAGTTAGGAATTTGATGATTTCTTAACTAAAAATGGAATCTCTATACAGCTTACTGTTCCCAGAACCCCACAGCAAAATGCAGTTGCTGAGAAGATGAACCATACATTATTTGACATGACCAGATGCCTCTTGTTCGACTCAAACATCCTAAATGAACTGTGGGCAGATGCTGTGGTTACTGCTTGTTATTTACACAACAAATGTCCAACACAAGCTATCCGGGGAAGAATACCAGAAGAACTTTGGACCCAAAAGCCTGTCGAAGTTGATAATCTAAAAATCTTTGGCTGTACGGATTATGCACAAATTGACAAAACACAGCTAAAGGGAAAATTGGGGAAACGTGCACAAGAATGTGTTTTTATTGGTTATCCTGAAGGCATAAAAGGACATAAGTTATGGAATGTAGAAGAAGACAAGTTTTTTATTAGTAGAAACATGAAGTTTGATGAAACTGCTTTCCCATTCAAGATATACTGAGCAAAACTTGGAAGACTCTGTTCTTGAACAATTAACAGCAGGTATAGAAGAATCTCCTGAAGTCAGAAGAAGCAATAGAGTAAGGAAACCTAAAACTTACTTTGGAGATCCAATTTTATACAAAGTGGTCAGTGAAGAGCAAGCTTCCAACCAAAATATCGAGGATCCAATCACCTTGGAAGAAGCTATAAAGTCGCTTATGCTGAAATGTGGAGAGAAGCTATGAGGGAAGAGTTGAATAACCTTCATAGCAACCAAACATGGGAACTGGTTCCAAAACCAGCAAATACCAAACCTATTTGGTGCAAATGGGTATTCAAAAGAAAATTAAGTGCAGAAGGAGAAGTGATTAAATTTAAAGCTCGTTTGGTTGCAAAGGGCTATTTACAGGTCCCAGGCAGAGGCCTCTCTGAGAAGGTGCCTCCTACTCTTTCTGTAGAAGAGATCCAGGTGACTGAAGTAATTGAGGAACAACCAGAAGAGAAATATCGCCCACTTTCACTCCCTGTAGTAGTTGAAATACCACTAGCAGAAGAACAAACTTTAGTATACCAACCGGAATTTGCAACAAAATCTCCTCTCAAGTGGACGGTCACCGATGTTGTTGACTTTGTTCGAGACCTTCCTGGTTGTTCTGACTGTGCAGATGAATTCAGAGCACAATAGATTGATGGGCAAGCACTTTTGCTGTTGAAGGAGGATCATCTATTGAATCTTAGTATGAAACTGGGATCAGCTCTAAAAGTGTGTGCAAAAATCAGTACAATGCGAGGCGAGGTGAACCCTTAATTATTGGTGCCACTCAGTTTATTCCATTTCATTTACTTGGTGAAGTCAAAACCTAAACTTAAATTCTGAGAGTTAGTTATGGTGATTAATCAGTGTTACAAGTATATTGAATGAGTTGTCAGTTTTGATTATCGACACTGTTTATATGCAAATGTAAAATGCAATATCTTTAATTATTGATATTCATAATTGATGTGTTTATAATGTTTCTGTGTTTTTGAAGCAGCTAACCATGTTTTTTGAATGCTTTTGTGTATGTGAAGCAGTTAACCTTGTGTTTTATGTTTCAAAGTTAGTGTATATGCTTTTTAGCCATGCTTTGGCAAGGAGGAGTGTTAAAAATTAATTTCTTGTGTGATTGTATTTATGCCAAAGTAGTGCTACAATTTCACCTCAACTTAACGATACCCTGAGTTTTGTAATCGCTGAATGGCAACCTTCTTTTTCTCTCCCTCTAATAAATATGCATGAAGCTACAGAAAGAGGGGAAGCTCAGTGTTAAAAATGTGTCTCACATTTCGTCGCCGCCAATAGATGGCGCGCGCGCAGAGAATGGAGTTTTGACACGGAAACCATAGTAGGAATTTTTCGTACTTTTCAAGAGAAAACATGTTGTTTTTTTAAGTGCGTATTTAATATGAATTCATTTATTCAACTTAACAATATATATATATATATATATATATATATATATATATGTATATATACCCAACAAACACAGAGGCATCGGGCCGGGGTCGGAAGGTTCCGGCCAGCCGATTTCTCCACTGCCGGGCCGGCGCATTAGGTCAGTATCGTTTCCGTCACGGTCGTGTCCTCTCGCCCGCGACTACCCCGTCGAGTGCTGGGCCGCTTCCGGTAGGAATCGAGCCATCGTTCATCCGACTGCGAACCGTGAGGCAACCGCGAGGAAGCCATCAATGCGGACAGAAAGCCGCCGCGTAACCGGAAGTTGACGGGCCGGTTAAGGGAGCAATAATTGGTATCGACATACCGTCATCTACCCATCTCGTAAACAGCAATGTGCCGTAGGTCCGGGCATTATGCCAGCATTCTACCAGAATCGGACCGCCGGCATTTTTTCAAAGTTTTGCGTAGGACCCTTTCGTTTATATGCTTATTTTTATTATTTATTACATTGACGAATAACCTCTGATATCAACCCTTTCACTTTTATTATTATTATTATTATTATTTTGCCTTCATATTTCTAGTATTCTTTCCAGTTTTGCCTTATGTATTTTTAGGTATTACCAAATACTGATATTTGTTATTACCTAAAAATTTGCATATGAATCACAAGTTTACTTGTTAGAACAAAACCTCCTTTTGTATTAAGATACATTTACCCAAATTTGAAAGTTAAGATAACATTAATACCAACCATTAAAGCTTTCCATTCGATCTAAGGTTCCCGTTTTTTTTTAAATTTAGAATGAGATATAGTATGTAAAACAGTACTATGTATTTATTCTTTTCATTCATATTATTGCATTTCATCCAAAGAAATGCAACATAAATCCATGTTTTTAATAATTAACCCCAAAAATTTGTTCTTCCCCAGTATAAAATTTATTGACATAATTTGATAAATTTATAAACATAAATTTGATACATTCCTTTTTCAAAACTTCAGTAATGTTTAGTGTGATATGATGAAACACATACTCAAACCTTTGTGAGCTTATGAAAACTTGCTCAGAAGAATTTATTTAAATTATTTTTTGGTGTAGAGTTAATAAATGCTCTACAGATATGAAAATTATTTTTTGCATAGTTTTGTGAATTAAAGAGTAATTCATTAAATTCTTATAAGTTATTTTAAAAAAATATTTTCTTTTATATTATATAGGACATTCAATATCCAACACTTGATAGTACTATTTTTGAGAAATAGTATACTATGATAGTAATATTTCTCAAAAATAGTACTATGATAGTAATATTTCTCAAAATTACAACAATAGAAGATAATTATAGAAACACATGCTTTTAAATACAGAAAAGAGCTGGTTTAAAGTAAAAATAGTTTATTTAGAAAGTATATAGCACATTTACACAATTTTTTTCTATATTTTCTACAAAACAGGATCCTTTCGCTGTACCTCTGGCTCCATCTTTACAGCATCTAGGGAAAAAAAAGAAAGAGAAAATCAGTTCATAAATTTATGTGAAAGGAAAATGATTCCCATCCCCTGATATAATTTATGAATCAAAAGAAGAATTTATTTAAATTATTTTTTGATGTAGAGTTAGTAAATATTGTATAAATTTTTTTAGTCAACTCTTATTTTAAACGGGCCCCCTGGAAGCCCGGGCCCCGGATATTTTGTCCCCCCTGCCCCACTCTGACGGCGGGCCTGGCCAAATATTCTGTTTGTTGCTGCTATGAACACTCAACTTGTGCAGTAAGCTATTGGTGAATGCTTCTATTAGTGAATACAACGACAAATAATCATTTCGAATGGACAACACAGTATAAATTATATATTAGTATTTTATTCACACATTATTGAAACGAATGTACTCAAAAGAGGCAAAAGAAGTACCCCGAGAAGACAAATTTATGTCCCGAAAGGTCAAAGACCGATGTCGTGGCTTTTCCGGGCTCAGGCAGATTTCACAATATTGACCACCTACAGATTCAATATGGCCTGTCAGATGATCTCCACAGTCTGCTAACTCCACAGGATCTTATTAATCGCCGTAGAGCTTTGGTAATTTGTTCAGTCTCTTAAAAAGTACAAGCACGCACGAAACTTATAAATTATGCATTTGCAGAAGTACTTCAGAGTTTCAAGTTCAGAGAGTTCTTGACTTCAGAGAGTCAAGTTTAAGACATCCATAAACTTTGCAGAGAAAGAACTGTTATAAGAAAGTAGTCCACTAGATAAAAAGGAATCATTTTCAAATATTCAGACATCAGACTGGAATTTCAATTATAATGTAGAAATAACTGGCAGAAAGAGAGTTGATAATGAAACTGAATGAAATGACTCCCCAATTATTGTTTTTGGACTGTTCATTTGGAATAATACATTTTATCACATGATAATATTTGGTGCAATGCAGAATTTTTAGGCATGAAATCTAAATTTTAAATGTAGCAGAAGAAAGCTCTAATAGGTTAATTTGAGAGATAGTGTCAAGGCTTTAGGATGTTAGTTCTGTACGTCTCTTCATCCCAAAAAAATATCTCCAGGTTTGATTTAGAGCAGTGATTCTCAACCTTTTTTTTGTCGCGGCACACTTTTAACGATTTCCAAATTTGGCGGCACACAAAGAAAAAGATAAGTTTAAAAGTTGTTTACTTAAAACGGATAAAAACAGTTAAAAATATGGCATTTAACTGTAAAAACAACAGTTTTCTTTTACAGTGTACTTTTCTTTAATTTAAACAAACTTTACTCGTAATAAAAAAAAAAGCTTTATAATTTTTATTATATACATTTTTAAAATTTGGCGGCACACAAAAGTGCCGCTGCACAGTGGTTGAGATTCACTGATTTAGAGGGTTGTTTTAAGTTCGAAAGAAAAGATTTCAGTGATGATGTGTTGCAGACTTAGCATCGTTATAATGGCGCCCGAACGTCAAGGGAATTATAAATAGGGAACGTTAACATAATTTTTAAAAGTAATTTGATAATATAATCAATAAAATTTTAAGAAATATTTCAATTAAGAGAGATTCTAACTCTGTTTGCTGTGTAACGTTCGTGAGGTCTCGAGTTCGATTCCTCATCAGGTTTGTTGATTTCTTTCTTTAACTTATATCTGTTTTTAGTATAAATTTTTCAATTATTTGTTTGATCTCTCTTTTTCTTGATATATTTTTGCTAACATGGGGCGACTGCTGACATCTAAAGTCAGGGCGCAAAGATATTCAAGAGTGCATTTGTTAGTAAAAAGCTTTCATCGTTTTTTGACTGCTGTCTAAAACACTGATGCTCCTATATTTTCAGAAACACTGATTTCTTCGAAGCGTCGAAACAAGACAATTAAGAGAAGGAGACTGTGCGTGAAATCAAGTTTTTAAGCAAAATAATTTTATTTGTGAATTGAATCAAAATGTCTTTCGGGCTCAATCCCAATACACGGTGCCGCATATTTTTTAGATTTTTACCAAATTGGCTATAAAATGCCAAATATGGGTTATGTTTGTTAAATGCTTTTCAGTTAGCCGTCTATTGCTATGTTGATTAAATATGGTGTTTCTAAATATAAGGATAGGATTTTGGATAGCGTTAGATGTAGATTTTCGCGAGGGAGACATACAAAAGGGGTTGTAAATGACGCACTAGTCCATGGTTTCTTACATTCTGATCGGATGATATATTTTGAATTTTTGTGGGATAAGCTTTGTTTTACTGACCGCAACAGACAGCAGAAGCTTTAATTACTGTACTACAGCCAGCGGTACGTAGCAAAGCCAGTGGCTGGGGATTTTCTGTAATGTTTTTGGACGGATGCGTAACGTAGCGTAGCGGAGTGAAGCAAGGGTATCTGAGCGAAGCGAAGATCCCGTGTACGCCTACGAGTTTCATAAAGCCAGAAGTAAGTTTGTTTTCCAATTTACTTGTTCTTTCTTGGTCGCCACATTTGTTTACATTATGCAGTTTAAGCCTAACAAATCTGCGAACGGGATTTTGGCGCCAAGTTTTCGCCAAATTGGCGATGGCACCATGTATTGGGAATTAACCGTATTTCGTTTTGTTATATCGCTTTTCAACTCAAAAACAATATAACAATATAACAAAATTTGTATCTTCAAATATGTTCTATATTTTGATAGTGAATATGAAACACCCGCACATAAAAAATTATAACCTCAACATAAATAAAATGTATTCGTATTTAACTTTTATGGGTTTTTGTTGGGAAAGAACAAGAAAATCAGATTTTGCTCTGAAACTTGGCACACTAGGTAGCACTACTGCGCTACGATGAATGAACCAAAACTTTTTTCCCTAAGAGATGGTTAGAGAGTGCTTGTACGCGACCAACGTGTCGCCTGCATTCAACGAATGCTTCTTTTTTATTTACTCAATTGTCAGTAATGTTACCTTTTGTTTAATAAAGTTTTTTTTATTCTTACGTCCATAAGATTAGTTATCTTTCGTTCCCGTGATCCAGTTTAACAAGAGATCCCTCAACCAAGAGATTGACTCCAAACCAAAGGTAGGAGAACTTATATTTCTTCATCTACGAACTATCACGCCTTCGGACAAAGTCCAACATTTTGGTTATGAGACTGAATCGCTGAACTGAATTTTTATAATCTCCACAGTATGTTGAAGCGTATTTTAATTACTGATCCATGTTTATCAATTACCCTTTGAAAGCAAAGCAAAAAAATTATGAGCATTATAAAGGTTCAACCCTTTGTTAGGGGTGAATACAGTTTCGATACTTGAACTAATTTTTTTCTCAACTTTTGAACTGTTTAATTATAAACTGTTTTGAAAATGTCGAGCTTAAAAGATCCTCATCTCATTGATAAGCTTACTGATAATAATTATTCTGTGTGGAAATTTAAAATCGAACAGATTCTAATAAAAGAGGGTCTGTACGACGTTGTATTTGAAGAGAAACCGGAAACTGAAACTCCTGCATGGTTAATAAATGACAGAAACGCCAAGGCCTTAATATGTTTAAATATTTCGGATTCACAAATAATTCATGTATCGCATGCCCAATCTGCTCGAGAAACATGGCAAAAGTTAAAAGGAGTACACGAACGAGTCAATTTAACAAATTAACTTTTTCTTATTAAAAAAATTATACTCCATTAAATATAAAGAAACAACCAAAATGCAAGAACATATCCAGGAAGTTTTGATTTTACATGAGGAATTACGCAGTATAGGGGAAGAAATAAAAGAAAACAATTTGATCGCGATTCTGTTATGTTCGCTACCAAATTCGTGTGACCCCTTAATTACAGCTATCGAAAGCAAATCTGAACAAGAGTTATCCCTACAATATGCGAAAAATAAATTGATAGATGAATATTCCAGACGCGTTGAAATGAGACAAGCTAACCAAAAATTCGATTCATTCGCATTAAAGGGGTATAGTGGCAAGATTTTGAAAATACTGAGCCCCGGCCTGCTAAAAAGCTGGCATCGCTCAATAAAAGAAAACAAACGGACCCCAGTCCGAACCGTGGGACAACAAAAGACAAAAGATACTAAGACCATTAGCACCAACTAAGGCTTGCAGCCAACCCGACCGCAACAAAAAAAGAAGATGAACCACTGAAAAGGGAGAACCACGGTGAAAAAGATATCTTGCAACATATTACAAAGAGTTACGATGAATAAAAAACAACAACACGTTAGCAATGATGATGAGAAGAACTTAACATAACGACTACTGAAGAGCAGCACACCCAGTGACAGTAAAAAACTAAAAAACAAGGTTTAAAAGACGAAACTGAAGAAATGGCAAAAAACAAACGAGAGACCCCTGTCTTTCACAACAAAACAGAAAAACCAAAGAGAGTCATAACAACTCCAAACAACAGAAAACTCCAAGGAGAACAAAAAACAGAAAAACCAAGGAGAGCCATTGACAGCTCAAACGTACGGGTACAGTACAAAATGGCAACCAAAACAAAACCGATGCAAGGGACGAAGGGGTATAGTGGCAAAGCGAAATTAAAATTCTGCACATTTTGCAACCGGAAAGGTCACGATCGCGAACAATGTTTTTATCTCAAACTCAATAAAGGAACCGGAAATCGAGTGCATAAAAAACCACAAAATTCAAAAAGGAAATGACTAGAAATATCATCGTCCGCCGCCACCTGGCACGTCAAAAAAATAATCATAAACTATTTCAAGCTGAATTGCAGCTATCTTCGGATGTCAGTGGGAAACAAAATACACTCGATCACAAAAAATATATGCACCCAGAAGGAAACGAGCTACTCTCATGAAACTTAACATGTATGTAGTGTATAAGGAGATAAGCAAATGATTTCAAATTAAGAACAGACCATTTTATTAAGAAGATATGGCATGAAAAAGGTTACAAATCAGTAAGTAGTAAATCCACCTCTGGCAGCTATACAAGCCGGAACACGGCGTGGCATCAAATCAATGAGGTCACCTATGACCTCCTGCGGGAGATCATGCCATAACCTTTGCAACTGGGCAGTAAATTCACCAGTATTCCGGGACGGCTGTAGTTGCCTTCCAACACGTCCCAAACGAACTCTATTGGTGAGAGGTCTGGTGACCTAGCAGGCCATAGTTGTACGCGTATCCTTGAAGACATTGCTGGGAGAGTCGCGCAGTATGTAGACGAGCGTTGTCTTGCTGATAAATGGCACCTGGGTGACTTGATAGCATAGGCAGTACAACTGGCGTTAAAATATCGTCCGCGTTACTGCGTGCCGTCAAAGTGCATTGAAGGATGACTAGAGGTGATCGTGTGTCCCAACAAATCGCTCCCCACACCTTGTGTAATCGCTGTATGCCTCTCATCGGACTGGTGGCCTGGCCACCTCCACACACGTATGCGCTGGTCATCAGTATTGAGACTGAATCGGGATTCATCGATGAAGATCACACGCCTCCAGTCGGTCACACTCCAGCTTACCCGAGGTCGGAAAAAATCCAATCGACACTGCCTATGATGTGGGGTCAGTGGTAGTCATCTTAATGGACGTCGGCTCCTTATACCTGCGTCGGCCAATCGTCTCCGAATGGTTTCCCTTGATACCACCGGATGTCTGAAAGGTGGTAAATGGCGTCGAACCGATTCTAGCGATGTTGTTGGTGCGGACGTGGCCGCTCTTATGATTGCGTGATCCTTGCGCGCATTTATGTTCCTGGGACGCCCTGACCCTCCGCGACGGTAGACTATCCCTTTCGTGATCCATTGTTGTCAACACGAGCAAAAATCCTATCTCTTCGACCGAGGTGGCGGCTGATACGCCTGTTCGACCAACCTGCTTCTCTGAAGCCTACTATGAATCCCCTCTCAAAGTCCAACAATTGTTCGTATGGTCACCGGTTACGTCTCAGAGACATCTCTAGTCACAATACCGTCCATCCAAGTCGACAGATTTGTTTGAGTAACCCTATGGCATGAGCAATCATGCTTTTAAACTCTCCCAGCGGCGCATCTCATATGCGCATAGCGCGCTTACCCTTGTCTCATTGGCGTCGAAATTTTAATCATTTGCATATCTCATACCAGACTACATTCTTGCCAAGTTTCGTGATAGAAGCTCGATTTCTTCTGGGTGCACATATTTTTTTGTGACAGAGTGTATAAACAATCAATCGGACGAGAAAGGTTTGTAGCAAGAGGGGATAAATTCCGCATACCACTTTGTGCTAACAGCAAGTGAGAAAAATAAATGCAAAATACCGTAATCTTTGACTGTGGCGCTTCGTGTCATATGTTTTATGACAAGACCTTTTTCTCTCAGTTAAATGAAAAACACAAACAAGCTGCACCTATTGCAGAGGGAACAAAACTTAATTATCAAGGGTTCGGTGAAATTTTTTTCAGTGCGAATCTTTAGAAGGATTTATATAAAAAATAAAACTTGTAAATGTTTTATATGTTCCTGAGTTGGATTCTAATTTACTTTCAGTGCAAGCAGTAGCCAATAAAGGGTATGTAGTAACTTTTGAGGATGACGTGTGCACCGTTAAAAAGGGTGTTGAAATAATAATTGACGCGAGATTAGATAGGAGTTTATATAGAATAAATATAAAATCCGTAGAAGAAAAGTTGTTTTCTGTCTCCGAAACCCATGTGTTATGCACAAATAATGACTGTATCTTAAAATGGCACAAAAGATTAGGCCACAGAAATTTGGAAACTGTTAAGAAAATTGTAAGGGAAGATTTAGCTTGGGGAATAACCATTAATAATTGCTCTCACAGTTTAGAATGCCCAACGTGCATTAAAGCCAAACTGAGAGAAAAACCGTACCCAAAATACCCGTCACATCGACCTGAACAAGTCTTGGATTTAATACACACAGACGTGTGTGGTCCTATGGAGGTTGATAGTTTAGGAGAATGAGATACTTTGTAACTTTCATCGACGATTTTTCGAGATACACTCAAATATTCTTTATGTCATCGAAAAATGAAGTATTTGACAAACTCAAAGAATATGTTGCGTCAACCACAAATAAATTTAGATTGACAATTAAGGCTGTTAAATCCGATAATGGAAAAGAATATTGCAATAAAGCTGTTGATCGTCACCTAAAGGAATTTGGAATTGCTGCACAAACCACAATTTCCTATTCTACGGCACAAAACGATGTCGTGGAACGAAAAAACCTCTCCATAGTAGAGATGACGCGCGCCCTATTGATAGATGCAAACATGTCGAAAACTTTTTAGGCAGAAGCAGCAGCCAATGCGGTGTATTTACAAAACAGACTACCAATGAAGTCTACTGAAAAAAAAACGCCTTATGAGATGTGGAACGGTCGGAAACCGAATTTAAGCCATTTAAAAAAATTTGGATGCAAAGCATATTTTCATATCCATAACAAAAAGAGAATAAAGTTGGATGACAAAGCAGAAGAAGGGGTATTCGTTGGATACGACCTGAGAAGTACTGGGTATAGAATCTATACAGGAGGATGAAGAATAGTCGTCAGCAGAACAGCAAAGTTCTTAGAAAATTCTAACCCATCACATTTGAACAATGAAAATTCCAATGGACACTACGATTTAGTTCAATTTAATCTCCCACAACCTCAACATGATGACAATGACGATATTCCTGAAGAAGGAAGCGAAGATGAAAATAGAGATTCAGAAATACCTACACAATCAACAAGAAGTTCCGGAAGGAAAAACAAAGGAATTCCACCTGAAAGGTATCGCAATAAAATAAAAAATGAATCTCACGCGTTTATAACTGAAAACAAAGATCCACAGTCCTATAATGAGATATTATGCTTGCCACAAGAAGAAAAACAAGAATGGTTCAAAGCCATGCAAAATGAATTAGACTCCCTAAAGAGAAATCACACTTACGAGCTAACAGAGTTACTTAAAGGAAAGCACGCAGTTGGAAATAAGCGGGTATTCAAGAGAAAAAGAGGTGATAATGGCAAAATTAAATACAAAGCTAGACTAATTGCTAAAGGTTTCACACAAAATTATGGAACCGACTATGATGAGACTTTTTTCCAGTGGTAAAACACACCACTATAAGACGTTTTCTTACATGGGCAGCTTATAATAAAGCAAAGGTACATCAAAGAGATATAAAAACAGCGTTTCTAAATGGAAATTTGAATGAGGAAATCTTCATGAAGCAACCGGATGGTTTTGAACAAGACAACAGTGTTTGCAAACTAAAAAACTCAATCTAGCAGCGCGATGTTGGAATGAAGAAATAGAAAAAACACTCAAAAATCTAAAATTTGTACAAAGAGAAGCTGATCCCTGCCTGTTCTTTAGAGGAAGTAACAATGACAGAATAAACTTAATTGTGTATGTCGACGACATACTCATAAGTTCCAAAGAAGAAAATTTAATTCGTCAAGTCGTTGAGGACACAAAGAAAAACTACGAGATAACAGATTTAGGAGAAGCAAAACATTTCTTAGGAATAGAGATAATTCGAGAAAACTACAGCAGCTTTCTGCTATCTCAAAAAAGAAAAAATCAATCAACTTGTTAATCAATTCCTTCAAGATGCTTCAATATGCAAAACCTACTAATATACCAATGGGGACTAGTTATTATAGCCAACAGAAGGAAGAAAATCTTCTGGCTTCAAACGATCAATATAGACAAGCAGTTGGAACACTGCTTTATATTTCTTCAGTTACTCGTCCAGACATAGCTGCCGCTACTCGTACCTTGAGTAGACGAAACAATAATCCCAGGCAAAAGGACTGGAACGGAGTTAAAAAAATAATTAGATATTTAAAAACGACAGAAGATCTTGGTTTACGGATAGCGTCAGGATCATTTCCTAACCTCTCCGTGTACTCGAATGCTGACTGGGGACAAGATCCTCAAGACAGAAAATCAACATCAGGATATTATTTTCTTTTTGGGAAAGTCATGCATCGCTTGGCCATCGAGGAAACAAACTTGTGTTTCACTCTCAAGTGCAGAAGCAGAATATGTCTCGTTGTCACAGGCAATGTAAGAACTGTCATGGCTATTAAAATTAACTGAAGATTTAAATCGTTCACAGAGACTACCCATAAAAGCTTTTGAAGACAACCAGTCAACGATTTAACTTATAGAGTCTGAGAAACATTACTCCCGCACAAAACATATCGACACCAAGTATCATCACATACGGGACTTGTACAAAAGAAACGTCATTGATATGTTTTACCTTCCTACTGAAAAAATGACTGCAGACATTTTAACGAAACCACTCCCGAAACCAAAGTTTCAACTTTGCAGAGATCATATGCAGTTGGTGCAAGTTTCTATCTCAAAAGGGGGAAATATGTTGGGAAAGAACAAGGAAATCAGATTTGTCTCTGAAACTACTGCGCTACGATGAATTAACCCAAACTTTTTTGCCTAAGAGATGATTAGCGAGTGCTTGTACGCGGATAACATGTCGCCTGCATTCAACGAATGCTTCTTTTTTTATTTACTCAATTGTCAGTAATGTTACCTTTAATTTAATAAATATTTTTTATTCTTACGTCCACAAGATGAGTTATATTTTGTTCCCGTGAATCCAGTGTAACAAGAGATCCCTCATGATTTGGTTTGCAGATTGACTGCAAACCAAAGGTAGGAGAACTTATATTTCTTCATCTACGAATTATCACGCCTTCGGACAAAGTCCAACATTTTGATTATGAGACTGAATCGCTGAACTGAATTTTTATAATCTCCACAGTATGTTGAAGTATATTTTAATTACTGATCTATGTTTATAATCTAGTACCAGCTTTTACTGTAAATATACAAAAAAAAACTTTGTAACAATTCTCTAATAGGACCTAGAATTGAATCCGAGTCTTTTGAAGTCGATTCTTCTCACTGAATTATTTCCCCCGATGCCTCATTTTTCAAATTCTCCTCTTCACCATTTCACCTTTTCTCTTCGAGGCGAAGGATACACCCATACAAAATTTCAGTTAACTTATTTTTTCGCCCATGATTTTCATCACGACTATTTATCATATGATTCGAAATAGCTCATTATCGTTCTTTCTAACAGTTGAGCTTCTCTAACGATCGTCTGGAACAGTGGTGCGCAAATCCACAATGAAAATTTTTGGGTACTAGCAATTAAGAAAAAAAAATTAGAAAAATGCTAACAAAAAATAAAAAAAAGAAATAAGCCAATTTTGACGAACTATTTTAAAAATTAACTGTAGATTTCCGGTACATACCTGCTTTGCACAATAACAATAAAAATATGTCTCGTTTACCTTCTGCTCTTGTTTTTGTCAAATATCATGTGACTAAAGCTTCATTTTTAAATATTAATAAGTACTTCAATTAGGTAAAAATTAAAATTATAAAAGAGCATGATTTCAAAATGATAAGCGAAGTATTAAAACATTAAAAATTATAAACTTCATCTATTTATATAAAACTAAAATTTTAAAATAATGAATGAGAAGGGTGAGTCTGGACATTAAGTTATATTTGCTCAGTATTTGGTGAAATAGAAGAGAATGGCACTCCCGTATCATCTTTCGAGTTAAGTTCTGATTGTTGTTCGGTTTTTAAAGCTACTCATTTTCTATACCCGGTCTCACACAGATAGAATGAAAATATAAATAATAAAAATAAAATAAATAATTAATAAATAATTAATAAATAATAACAAAAAAATAATATTAAATAAATAATTAATTAATAATAATTCTTAAATAATTTTTTTCTACTTTTCCTGTTATTTTTTTATGTTTTTACTTTATTTTATGATCTATAAATTTGAAAAATATTTGTTAGTTCAAAGAATTAATGCACAGTTTTGTGACAAACACTTCAATTAACAATTCTGAGAAATTTGGAAGATATCAGAAGAATATAAATATGCAGGGAGCCTTTTGAAAAATTCGAGCATTTTTGAAAAGTTTTTGATATAATAAAATACTTATATATATATAGTATATATATATATATATATATATATATATATATATATATATATATATATATATATATATATATATAATACTCAAAAATACTTATTTGTGAATTCTAAGTATCTTCAATGTAGTAGGAAAGAATATAAGTTATATAATTTATATGAAAAGTATAGCCTTTTTCTGATGGAGATTTTACTGTAAAACTGTTTGACACCTTATTTAAGAATACTATATCATAGCTTTTAGCATATAAAAATATAAATAAAAATATTAAAAATGTGTCATTGTAGAAAATTTAAAGCATGTTTCTTTAATTAAATAATTCAATATGATATAAATTGACTTCAGACTATCATCGAAATGGGTCGCGATGTATATATCCCGATGTATGTATCGCGATATCCCTTTGTGGGTCGCGATCCACAGTTTGCGCACCACTGGTCTAGAATGAAACCTGGTCTCCTTACTTCCAAGCCGATACTCTTGACTCTATCTGGGAGATTATATTTCTTTAATTCAACGTCTCACATCTAATACAAGGTGCGCCCATAAAGTAACCGGACAATTTTTTTTATAAATAAGAAAAATATTACTCACCTTCAAATAAATTTATCTCCTTCAAAATAATCGCCAAAGGAGTCTATACAATTTTTCCAACGTTTCTTCAAGTCATCGAAACACTGTTTATAGGCGTTGGAACTAACCGTTCGCAAAATACGCGTAACATTTGATTTAATATCCGAGACGTTTCAAATCTCTGTCCTTTCATGGCCATCTTAAGCTTCGGACAAAGGAAAAAATCAGCTGGTGATAAGTCGGGAGAACATGGTGGGTGATTTAATACTGTAACTGAATGCTTGGCAAGACATTGTTGTACAGAAATTGCTGTATGGGGGCCTAGCATTATCGTGTAAAATAAACCATTGCCCAGAATCAAACAGTTCCTTCCTAACTCGCCTTATCCTGTTTCTTAATTGCAAAAGCCCCTTCTTGTAAAAATACTGATTAATTGTTTGATTTTCAGGAACAAATTCTTAGTGAATATGTCCTTTGTAATAAAAAAAATGCAAAATCCTTGAAAGGTCAGAGATTTGAAAACGTCTCGGCTATTAAATCAAATGTTACGCGTATTTTGCGAACGGTTAGTTTCAACGCCTATAAACAGTGTTTCGATGACTTGAAGAAACAGTGGGAAAATATCTTAGACTCCTTTGGCGATTATTTTGAAGGAGATAAATTTATTTGAAGGTGAGTAATATTTTTCTTATTTATCAGAAAATTGCCCGGTTACTTTATGGGCGCAACTCGTATATAATCACAATATGTATGAATAACGAAACTAAATACCATAAACTGTCTTCCTTAAGTTGGGATGGAAATTTCATCATAAATTATTTGGTATGGGACCTTTACATTTTCGACATCTCAGAGTGCATATCTTAATACTTGCAGAGCTTTTGGACTTATATGATGACATAAATAGGCATTAAGTAGTATGAAAAAGGGTCTCGCATTTATGATTGTTTAAGAAAAAAATTAGTAGAGCTATATCATTTACAACATTAAAAATTTATAGGAATTTTTTTGCATAAATAGAAACATATTAGAACGAATAAAAGATTTCAAGATTTTTCTAATAAATGCTTCTCAAAGGTTATGACATCATTCGACCCGGAATCAGAGAGTAGAAGTAAAGAAACGAATTACCTCAAAATGTCAGAGACAGAATTAATCTAGGAGGATATAAAATGCAAAATGGGAACTTGATGTCGCAAGGATTTATTTTCGATATCTGTGAAAAGAAAGAAGCCCCGGAACATGAAGTCATGAAAATGTTACCTCAAACTTAAATTATAAATGCAGGTCTAGTGGTTATAAAATGAGCAAGGGAGTCATATTTTTACAAGATTTAAACAAAATAAATTGATGAAAAATAAATTGATGCATAAATTGATGAAAAATAAATTATTTGAAGTTCTTATTGCAACAAATAGGATCGTTAGCTAAAACTGTGAAAAAACACCTTCAAATTAAGACTTTCTTACATCATTAGGGTAGCTTAAATGGTAAGAACATCCATCCTCAGTTCCTTAAGTTCATTGTTCGAGTTTCAGCTCTTGACAATATAAAAGTGTAGAATCTTTCTAAATCCATATTAAAGAAAAAGAGCTTGATACTAGATGCGAAATATTTTGATCTATAGTGAATTTTAGATGATCGTATAGTGATATCAAAAATCTCTTGAAACTTTTTAAAAGTACTGTAATGCTCATGGAACAGCAGTTTTAAGTAAGATCAGTCAATATCTTAGACCAATGTTCTTTTGCAAGATTAAATACGAACAATTTTCGATTTTATTAATACGTGTAAACAAGCATGTGGGTTCTTGAATAGTCCATTAACTGGCGTTCCAAATTATATAAGTTAAGGAACACAAACATACATATCTAACTCCACCAGTTGACTTCTAAACTGTTTTGAAAAATGAGCTCCCAAGGGTACGTTGGGGAGTTCTCAAACGAAGCGTACCGAAAATTACTTCTTTCGTTTCATTTTGAAGGGGGTGAAGGAAGCTTTCATAAGAAATTGTGAATTTTAAATATTTCCATATCAGAGGGAGAATTACTCTAGGGGAATCCCGCTCTACTTCAATTTGTACAAGTTTGCGAAAATATGTTCCGCATAAAAACCCTTTTCTTCACTCCATTACTCGGGAGGATTCTTTTAAGAAATGAGGAGGAAAAGTAATTAGCGTCGGCAGCTCAAGGTAATCATTGAAATATTTTTCATATTCCATATACTTTAGATTTATTATTTTGGGGGAGGAAATAGAAGAAAACGAGGAGTGATAGAGGAAACAATCGGGAACTTCTATTAATTCTAGATGCGACTGTTTGAACTAAGTTTAAAACTTCGAGGAAGTAAAAGAGAGTGCGGAGTTTGGATCTTAGTGATGAACAATTTAAGTTGCTAGGAGCATAGATGTTTAGAGTTTTTGTATGGTAAAATGTATTCTTTGTGAAAAGTTAAATAAATAAATTATTCACATGTGTTTGAAAAGTAGAAAGGACAATCCCTTTTCTGAAAAATTTTTCCCCGAATTTGACCTTCTTTTGTTATGAGTTTTCTTCTGATTTTTTAAAGAAATATTTATCATGCTATACTAATTGAAAGTTTTTGTTAATTTTACTGAATAATTAATAGACATTACTGAAAAAATTTGTAGATTTATTTTACTAGAGTTGTTTTACTGTTTAACGGATTGTTTTTCAGAAATGTTAGATTTTGCTGTACAAAACAAGAAAGTCATTCTTAGATAACAAACTTGGGAAATGAAACACACATGCCTGTGGGCTAAAGTGATAACTTTTTTCAGTAATAGACAAAAATAGAAATTTAATTTTCACGATACTTGCATGAATATCAAACTGAAAAGATTAGACCACAAGTAGGAATAAAATAACAATTTTAATTTTTAATTATTAGTTTGGAAGATTTAATCCCATTAAAAAAATCTGAGTTTTTAAAAATAAAAAATATTTAAAATTTAAAATGAACGATTAAATTGTATTAATCTGTTTAAATCGTAAAATTGCTAAACTTTTTAAGCTTTATTTTGGTTCTTTAGCTTTTCTAATTTGAAAATAATGAGAGCTCTGCCTATTGATCGAGAAAGCTTTGTTAGCTCAAACTGGAACTATGTGCATGTACTAGGTTTTTTGTTGGAAACTTAGTATATGCACATAATTCAATGCACATAGTCCGAAGCACTTATTAAAAAATGCGTTCTTCTTCAAAGGAAGTTCACTGAAGATAAAACTTTTTAATCTAGCTAGTCGGCACGCCAGTATTCAATTCTGACCCTCTATATTCCACAAAAAATAGACTTGAGATCAGTAAGAAAATATTGTCTACTTGAACTTGAACGCAGTAACTGGTACAGTAACATCAAAGCTAAGCAAATGAAGTCGAAAGAAAACAAAACTAGAATAAGAAATTCCGAAATGAAGTGTCCAGAATATTGAATGACGTCATCTATGGGATTCAAACAATACCAAAAGGTTTGAAAACAAGTTGGCCTCAAAAGTATTTGAGAATATCCAAACAGGATAGAAAAGAAACACATTTTTGATTCTAAGGCGAAGCGTACCTGAAATTACTTTTTTCCTTTCATTTTGGGCTTCCACTGGAAGAATTGTGAATTTTTAGCATTTGCATATGAAAGAGCGACTCTGGGGGAATAAGCGTTTCCAGTTTGGTTCAATTTATGCCAAAAAAAGGGCTCTCAAAAATGCTTTCAGCATAAATCTCGTTCTTTCTTCGTTATCCGCTAAGTTTACGTTTTTGAAGAATTGAGATATTCAAAAAGATTACTCCAGTAGTTATAAAGTTAGGAAATTGTAAGTTTTTTTATCGAGTTTAAAATTATTGCTAGTATCAGGATTAGAATCAAAGGAATTTTTATCACGAAGATTTATTGTCAGAGAAAACTGCCTGTCAATGGAAGAATAAAAATGTATGGCTTATTATTTTTGTTACCGCTAGTAATTCTATATAAGAAGCAGACTAGGAAAAATAAATAACTCTGAGCTCAATATAAAAATATAAAAACGAATTCTTCTTCTATTACTGAACACATTTTTATTTCTGCAATGGTTTATAACTAGGATGGTTTGCAGTCCCCTTCAGAATTTTGATTTGATTTCGGAGGAAGAAATGGGGGCTTAAATATTGAAACATACAGTCTGACAATAATTCAATTAGAAAAAAAAAAGAATTCGAAGGTCCCTAGGAGATTTGATGAGACGAAATCCTATGCACATTAGGTATACCTAATAATTCTGATGGCGATCCTCCCTTTTATTTGTCCGTATATTTTAACAACAGAAAATAAAAGTAATGCAGAATATAGAAAAATCAAATAAACTGTTACATAGACATTCAAAACTGATATGCAGACATTGGATTGTATAGAGGGTTTTTATATAATACTTCCAGAAGAAACATAGATAAAACCTTATAATGATCACCATGCTCATAGTTTTAGTAAGTTCCTTAAATTTAAGGTACTTCAAAATTGAATGGACATATCAACAAATCTCACATACTAATTCTATATTATTGCCTTTCTTTGAAGCAAAAATTAGATGCCTTTCTGCCTTTTGTACACTATAGAATTAATAACAATCTAAATATAAAATGCAACACAGCTTTATTGATTCAAAGATGTATAAGATTATATGTTAAAATTTGATCATGACATAAAACTAAATAGTAATTTATAATGTGTTGAAAATGAATCCGATTTAATACAGTAATGTTTATAATACTTTATAATACTATATAAACATTTACATAAAAAATGAAAATAATTTAAAATTTTAAAAACGAAATTAGAGTAAAATATTTGTGAAATGAATTCAAAAATCAGGTACACGTTATATTAGCAAAACGTAAAATACAAATGGCACATGCTAAATAAAAGATTCGTGGAAAAGGTTTTTAAAGAAGAGCATTATCTCTCTCTCTCTCTCTCTATATATATATATATATATATGTATATATATATATATATTTATATATATATATATATTTACATATATATATATATATATATATATATATATATATGTATATATATATACAGAGAGAGAGAGAGAGAGGAGAAAGTAATTTTAGGAGGTAGTCCATTTTATTAATATGTGAATAATTTATTTTCAAAAGAGCTATTCAAACCTTCTTTTCTTTTTTTTAGTTTGAAATTTTAAATAAATAAAGTTAAAACTACTTTTACTATAATACTGCAATAGATAATATACCAAAATAATAATCTTTTCATTCTTTTTCACACATATTTTTACACTTTCAAAACACTGAATAATCTTTTCAAATGTGGAAATTCAGAAACTGGAATCTCATTCAGAATTAATGTAATTAAATTCTGTTTAAGTACTTTTTCTCAGCAAGCCCTGTTGAGTGGAATAATAAGAGTACAACTTGCCAGTAATCGGAAAATTGAGATAAAGGTCTTTCAATTCTGATGCAGTGACACGTTTTAAGCCCACTTCTTTGAATCTTAGACTCTGTATTCTGCTCTCTTGACTAAAAAAAGCCTTAACATTTCAAAATTTTAACATTTCAAAAGCCTTAACATTTCAAAGCCACGCGATTAGGACGGAGGCTGAACGCAGTCAGGACAAATATGTTACGCAATTTTAAGAGCCTCCCGAAGCAGATAGGAAATTTTAAGTATGTGAAAAAGGAGAAAAACACATGGAAGTCAAATACTATAAAAAATGAAAATTTTGCACATGGAACATTTGAACTCAGGAGGACAGTCTTAAAGAGCAATTAAAAGGAATTAAATTTAAGTAACCCTGGGCGGGATGGATGCCAAAAGGGAGCTTTCGTTAAGGTCAACTATAGTAACGGTTGATAAGTCTACAGAAGAGTGAATTTTTACGAGTCAAATTTAACTCGCACCCTTACAAACTACGAATCAAATTTTCGAAAAATATCACCCATATTATTTAGCAAATGCGAGTGAAACGCGAGCTATGTAAAGAGAATAAAGTAAACAATGAAATATGCAACTGCTGGGCAGACGATTACACCATTTAGAATCGGCATCTTCTATACGAACAAGCATTATAGTCCTCCTCGCGTAAGAAATATTGGGATGCCCTAACCTCTCGTCGAAATCACATTATTTTGCTCGGGCACAACCATTCTCTCTACTCCCTATTCTCCAACTTTTCCTTCATTCCTCACTTCAGTTAGTACAACTGACTATCTTTGGAGCCTCTACTCTCAGGGTGATCTTTACAACACTAAGCTATACTATCATCTTCATTTTTGATCCTACTGAATTTAGTAATGGTGCACGTTTAATTGTCCATCTCGAATTTCGAATCAGTACGTTTTGTTACTGGAGATTAAGAAAAAAGATTTGAAATGAAATATTCTCCAGGATTCCAACATGAGATTTGAAAGTTAGTGTCATTTTGTGTTCTACCTTCAGAACATGAGACAGAGAACAAGAAAAAGGGGCTTAATGAATTGTTCCTCAAAATTAAGATTTAATCGCTAGGTTTTATATACAAAATCTGAATTTCTCCACTTGGATCATAATTATCTTGATGATTCGTTAACTAGTTTGCCTACACGTTGCAAACATGGAAAAGCATAACATCTTTTAGATTGGCTGCCCTCTCCAGTGAGAGGATTACAGCATAGTTATATTTCAACTCGACAAAATTATTTTTTATTTTCAGACTTCAGGAAACTATGATTATTTTTATGGCGTTTAAAGAAATAAACTGTTAAAACTAATTAATGCAGAGTAGATTTTTTTACTTTCTTCGAAGTTTCTTTTTTCTAATGCGGAGGGATTTTGTCGTGAGAAATTCACCTTTTGTTATTCACCGCTGGCTTCCTGGCTACTTTATTATGGAAGCACAATTTAGGTGGGCCAGCACTGAGAGGGATGACACGGAAACGATCAGGCCTTATTCGGGATTTGAACCCAAGCAGCTCAGGACGCTCACCAATATACACTGGTGTAAGAAATTAAGAGAATTTGCAGACTTGGTCGATTATCTCTAGAACTACTGTACCGATTTTAATGAAATGTTATATGTACATACATTGATACAATACAAAACAAATAACCATTCAATAATTGTAATAAACACGCATGATCGTGCGTAACACTCGTTGGAGTCAGAAAGTATGAAAAAGCGGTTGCAGAATAAAAAAAAAATGGGTTAATAGATGGGTTAATAGGGGGTATGGTACCCTCTTACAGATATACAGGTCTCGCAGCGTGATTTCATACTTGAAATAAGGCAGTTTGTCATTTCCTGTGGCAATTGGTCCCCCTCGTTCAGCAACGCTGTTTTCATTCCCTGGATGGTTCTCGGACGGGAGTTACGAGTTGCAATTGCCCTCGCCAGAGCATCCCAGACATGCTCTATAGAGTTAAGGTCTAGAGATCTGGCTGGCCAATCCATCCGGGGAATATCCTCACTCTCTAGAAATTCGTCGACCAGAAGAGCTCTATGTGGCCTCGCGTTATCGTCCATTAAAATGAACTCAGGGCCAACTGCACCCCTGAAAAGGCGAACATAGGGCTCTAAGGCCTCATCCCTATACCTCACACCAGTCACAGTGCCTCTTTCAAAGACATGGAGAGGTGTGCGGCCATCCAACATGATGCCTGCCCAGACCATTAAACCTCTCCACCATAATGGTCGATTTCGCTGACATTGGAGGGTAGGTAGCGGGTCTCTGGTTCTCTCCATATGAACGTACGGCGAGAATCGGTGCTTAGGCTGAACCGGGACTCATCAGTGAAGAGAACGGTCGCCCATTGATCCATACTCCAATCTCTATGCTCTCTGCACCATGATAAACGGATTCTCCTGTTCGTAGAAGTGAGCGGGACTCAAACAGCAGGTCTTCTTGCAAACAACCCTCTCTCATGAAGTCTTTTGGAAACAGTCAAACTTGATACACGGGTTCCTGTGGCTTCATACAAGTCACGATAGAGCTGAGAAGCTGTAGCTCTCCTGTTACGCCTCGCTATAATCAACAAATGGCGATCTTCTCTGGCCGTCGTGGCTCTTGGACGACCTTGCCCAGGCTTTCTCTCGATAGATTCGGTATCCTGGAACTGTTTCTATAAGTTACAAACGACGCTGGGAGTTCAATTGAACTCTCTACAAATTTGGACTTGAGATTGGCCTGTTTCTAGCCTCCCCACAATTCGACACCTCATTCCATCATCTAAACGTTGGTGGTTACTCATTTTTACTGTTACAATTTGAAATTAACCGATTGCTGCAAAAGAACACCAAGAAATTCGCCGAGGTGTGCTAGCGAACGAAATGCGTCTCAACTTACGCGCGCTTATAAAGCCTGTTTCTCTACTGGCCTACACACACGTGTACGCTTACGTATTTGACGTACAAGATTTGCATTTTTGTCTAGAAGCAGTGGTTTTACATTCAGTTCAGATCTTTTCATGAAATTCGATAAAATATGCAAATTCTCTCAATTTATTTCACCAGTGTATTATGTGGGCGGTTCTTTGAATATATAAAAACATACATTTCATGTGCTTTCCGGAACGAAAACTTATAATAAAAAGCTAAATGTGTAAAAAAAAATTATTAACTTTTATGCCCCATTATATCACAATTGAAGAATTTTATTTCTTTCATAGTGACGGCCACAAAATTAAAAAAATGAATTAATTCAGTATCAAGCTCACATGAATTATATTCTCATTTTTATTGGAATTTTAAAAGATTTTTCATTTGTTAGAATGCCCTCATACAATACGGCGCAAAATATAATCTCAAAACATGCAGTATTTTTTTAATTACAAAAGTATTATAACAATTATGCTGCGTAAATATTTTAACGACTGTAGTAATAAATGAGTGTATACTAAAACAGTGGTGCGCAAACTGTGAGTCGCGACACACTGAGGGGTCGCTGATAGTTTGAACTCAACTTTTATCATACTGAATTATTTAATTAAAAAATATGCTTTAAGTTTTCTATAATTACACATTTTTAATATTTTATTTATAAAATTTATGTGTTAAAAATATTTGATATCTTTAAATAAGGTGTCAAACAGTCTTGTAAGGCTGATACTTCCATTGGTTCCATTCGCTTCTACCTGAGACTGGGTTTTCAAAATGAGTCGCTATTAAAACGAAACAACAATCAAGACCTAACCTGGAAGATGATACGAGAGTAGTATTCTCAAATACTATTTCACTAAGAGTAGAACAAATATTATCTGAGATCCAGGCTGAAGTCCTTCTCATTAATTTTTTTTCTATTTTAGTTTTTTATAAATAAATGAAGTTTATAATTTTGACCGTTTTAATATGAAGCTTATCATTTTGGAATGTTGCTCTTTTTAATTTCAATTTTTGTTATATTTTACCCAAATGAAATACAAATACATGCTACTATTTAAATATCAAATTTTAGTCTCACGAGATTTGACAAAAACAAGTGAAAAATGTAAGAAAGACTTTTTATTGTTATTACGCAAAGTAAATATGTACCCAAATTCTCCAATTCATCTGTAACGATGCACCGCAAGTAAATTATATAAGTCCGCCAGCATAACCAAACTGACAAGACACTTAACATCTATTCTTAAAAACTTTACGTTATTTCGAAGCGGCACACGTTATAATAATATTTTACAAGAATTAATAGCGCGCATTCTAAATACCACCATTTTAATAATTAACAATTCCATCTACATAAATTTAGAACCAACAAAAACTTAATGTTGGCATACCGAAAACAGAAAAATATAATAATAATAAATATAAAATAATAGCTGCTACATTACTCCTTTTCTAGTAACTAAGTTACGTTAACATTGAATACGAATTAAAATATTGGTTATCCATCAAATATTTGCACTTGTTCTTGAAAGCGAGTAGGAAGTTTTATTTTGCTTCCACAATGAGAATATTTGGGTTCAGGTGCAGATCCATCAGTAGTATCACTTCATTCAGATTTCTGCGCCTCATCGTTCAGCATTGATGGTTTGCTAAGGATTTCTTTAGGCAAATTTGACGGAATGTCATCAGTCACCAGCAAGTAAGCAGGTTTCAACCGACCAGTTGATATATCTATGCCCTTTCCTTTAATGTTTATCATGAAGTACTTTTCTTTACGTTCCATTACCGCAAACAAACCTCCATAGGGTGATTCCAAAAGCTTTTTGACTCTGTCAACTCTAACAAAAACATACGTGCATACAGAGGGATCTTTGTGCACAAAAATGCCTTTGTTGTTTTTGCGCCTGGACTGAAGTGGTTTTAACTCATTCATTTGCTTTATCAATCTGCTTGCGAATGTGCATGGTTCCACGTTATTTTTCATCTCAGTCAAAATATCTCCAGGAAGTTTGATTGTTTTACCATATACCATTTGAGATATGGAACAGTTAGTATCATCCCTTAAAGTGGCACATAATCCTAGAAGCACAGAGGGAAGTGATTTAGTTCATCTTATTGAATTGTGAGATTAAATAGCTGTTCTTGGTGTCCTGTGCGATCTCTCAATTTTCCTGTTATTCTGTTGATGGTATGAAGTTGTGTGTTGGATCTTAATCCCACAATTGGTCTGATATAAGCTGTAATGGAACATCAAATCGCACAATCCAATTTTCATAAAAAGCCTAAGCAACTGATTCAGCAGTGATATCTTGTAACGGTGTGACTTCAATCCAACGCGTGTAGCAATCAATGCACGTAAGGCAATATACCATATCATGAGGTGGCGGAAGTGGAACAATGATGTCGGTATGGAAGAACGTTAAACCTTTCATCGGGTTTCTGATATTCCCCAATGGGAGACTTCGTGAGCCTTAGAATCTTATTCTTCTGGCTCTCGATACAGGAACGAGCCCATTCTCGTACATCCTTTTCAAAATTTGGCCATATGAACTTTGTATCAATTTGGTGGTTATTTTTATACTTGGGTGTGCTAGTCCATAGATTTGTTTAAAAATTGCAAAACGGAAGATTTGAGGAATAAATGGGCGAACGTTGTCCGTTGAGGTATCACACCACAGTATATTGCCAGACTGAAGAGAATATTTTTTGAATTTCAAAGAACTATTATTTTGCTAAATAATAAGTTCTTTATCACTGGATTGGTGTTCAGCAATTTTATCATAATAAATTAAGGAAACATCTTTAATTCTTGATGGCATATCTGCAACACTTTCTTCACTGATAAATCGAATGTCCGTGGTAAACTGTGATATATACTGGAGATATCTTAATTGCCTCGGTGATGCCTTTTCATTTTTTTGTTTTAATGCGGGCGTTAATGGTTTGGGATCAGTAAATACGACAAAATTTCTCCCTTCTAACATGTGTTTAAAATGTTCCACAGCCAGATAAAGGCCTAACAACTCTCTATAGTAGGTACTGTACATTTTCTGGAGTACATTACCTACGATAGATATTTTTTCTCAGTTTTTTGGAGTAGAATGAAATCGGTTTCCAACCATTATCTTGATATTGCTGTAAGGCCGTCTGCACACGGAGCAACTCAAAAGAAACTAATAACTGACTCCAGTCACAAACCAGTCCGTGATGAATCGCAACCTATGTAATTGAATGGAGCCACGCACACAGCGCAACTGGTTACAAACCCGTCAGCAACGCGTTGATGGGTTTGTAACCAGTTGCGCCGTGTGCGTGGATCCATTCAATTACATAGGTTGCGATTCATCACGGACTGGTTTGTGACTGGAGTCAGTTATTAGTTTCTTTTGAGTTGCTCCGTGTGCAGACGGCCTTAGACAGCGCCAATAGCCCAACTGGAAGCATCTGTACATAAGGGCAATGGGAATTCCGAGTTATGAAATGTTAACATTGCAATATTAGCTAGGTCTTACAATTTTTAAACTGAATTTTTACATCTTCTGTCCAGGAAATTTTTCTGCGGTCCTTCATTTTGGATCCTTTTAGGTAATCGTGGAGTATGGATTGATGATGAGCTGCATTTCTTATATATCTTTTGTAAAAATTAACTATTCCGAAAAAAGTCCGAAGATCTTGAATAGTTTGAGGTAATTTGTAATTTAATATAACCTGGGCTTTTTCAGGAAGCGGTTTAGATCCTTCAGGTGTTATAAGATATCCCAAAAATTCAAGTTGGTTTACTCCTATAACCGATTTGGAGATATTAATACGCAATCCATATTCGTTTAACCCCTTCCTTCTCGCTCCCGTCAAAATGACGGGTCGAGGTTTCGCCCTCTATTTCTCGTGCCCGTGATATTTCCGGGCTGGAGTGTTCAAAAGTAACGCACCAAAAAGATTAAAAACCACCCATTTCATTTACCCTGAAAATTTTTTATTTCTTATTTTACATACCAGATGGCAGCACCAGACCTATTTATAATGTAATTGGGGATGGTTTTCTTTAAACTAGATGTGGCGGATTAAGAAATAAATGGAATCCTCCGGAAAAAATAGGCACATTTTTACTGTTTTCATGAAAATTACGCGATCGTTAAGGGGTTAACCTATCGATGACTAATTGAAGGGGTGTCGATGTTCTCCTGAACTTGAAGTGATTAACACGTCATCGAGATAAGTAAATACAATGTCCAGTTAATACTTGATTAATAAACCTTTGGAACGTTGATGGAAAGTTACGAAGACCAAAACTCATTACATTAAATCCAAAGAAGCCAAAAGGAGTTCTAATAACCGTCTTTGGTTTTTTCTCTTCTTCAAATGGTATTTGAAAATAAGCTTTAAATAAATCAATTTTGAAGAATATATTCTTACCCTTCAAAATATAATGAAAATCCTCTATTCTGGGAATAGGGTAACGGCCTGGTATGGTTTGGTCATTAACCCTTCGGAGGGAACATCTGCCTCTCAGGCAGCTATGGTTTCTTTATTCAACGCTGCCCCCCCCCCCCCCTTTGACCTTGGGTACTGTGAGTCTACACATGCTTCAGTCAACATCTTGTCTTCAGTGTGGATGGGTGATTCGTGACGCCAGCCTTCTGTGGTTCAAGTAAAAAATAGATTAATCAGAGCAAAAATTAAAAATCACAACCCAAACACTCGTTCGACTAACTAAATTCCTCTACAAAACGAACCGTAATATAACCTGTGATAATTGGTACTGTTCAATAGAAGCTGGTCAAGAATTAAGGAGAAATGGTTTGACGATTGTGGCTATCATGAAATGTAATAAACCACAAATATCTCTGAATTTCTACTTAGGAATACCTGGGAATGAGATATTCCATCTACATCTGCCTTCCAGGCAGATGTTCCCACTAAGCGATGAAATAATCATGTTCCCACCGAAGGATTAAGCCTTCTGTAAACCCCACAGGGTCATAATGTACCGTCTTTCTTAGTAGCTAAGTGAAGGGGACCTGCCCACTGTGACATTGAAGGTATAATGCCCTTATTCATCATGAATTGAAACTCTTGTTTAAAAAATTTGAGTTTGTGCGGTTCAAGTTGTCTCGCTTCAGAATAAACAGGTTGCCCCTTTGTTGTAATATAATACTTGATATTGTGTTTGGGTGTACTGATTAATAAATTTGGTTTAGTAATATTCAGGTATGACTGTAACAAATAAAAGAAAATTCGACGTTTTATTTAAAGTGCTATTATTTGTTCTGTCGGACAATGAATGTCGAACAAATGTACCTGTAAAATTAAGTTTGGTTATACCATCAATGAGTCTTTTTTTTGTTAATATCAAGTAATAAATGAAAGTGATTTAAGAAATCAGCACCTAATATTCCTCTATTGACTTATGATTTATGACCAAATATGAATGTCCAATGAAAAGTGCGACGTAGTCCTAAATCGAGGTTAAGAATTTTAATACCATAACAATGGATTTATGTGCCATTCGCAGCATACAGATTATAATCACTGGCTATTTTATCTTTTTGCTTTGTCGGAATTATACTAACATTAGCTTCACTGTCTATTAAGAAACGCGAACCCGTTTCTGAAACAAATAATCGGTGTTTGCAACAATCATAATGATTCGAAGCAGAAAATCTTGCCACTAATTCTACTGCTAGTGGAAGTTTTCTGACGTTTTCCATCCGCAGAGAGGAGTACATTTTTCCGGCAAACATTTGTCGCCAAATTTGAAATGAAAATAGCAAAATTTCCCGTTAGGATTATATCTTCAAAATTTGCTACGAGATCTCGAACGAGAACGATCGGATCGTTGTTTCTATCGTGGTGTTGAAATATGGTTTATATTTAATTGTTCCATGGCTGTTTTTTTTTTTTCATTAAATCCTTAATTGTAGGAGTTGTAGTGGTGACGTTATAAATATCAGCTTTAGGGTTCATATCACGAATTTTGTCAGCCATAAGTGCCAAATTGCTGATGTTATTTTCACTGGATAGTAATATATTTTTCATTGCATCAGGTAATTTTTCCAACCAAAGAGTTTAAGTTAAATTTTCCGATACATCCGTTGTAGCGACAGCTCTCAATTTTCGTAATAGTTGGCTAGGTTTCATATCGTCAAGTTTTATTCCAGTTATTAAGCGTTTTATTCGGGCACTTTCGCTCTCTTTAAATAGTCTCAGTAATCTAGGTTTTAAGTTAAAATATTTTATGGTACTTTCACTAAGTACGATATCCCATATATTTTCCCCAAATTTTGGTTCAAGCTGGGATACAAGATAGCCAAATTTAGTCTCTTGAGTTGAAGCCCGATTTAAAATTTCCGGTATTACTTCAAGTAATACCGGAAATTTTAAATCGGACTTCAACTTGGTAAAACCATATCTCTGGTTTGTCAACCCAAATTGGAGGAATTTTGATGCTTACCTTGTGAAACGCCGTTTGGTTTTCAAAATTGGAGTCTTCTTTATCATCTACAGAACCCTTGTCTTCCACTGTAATTTCAGTCAATCGCTTTACCGGGTCACCAGATAATGTAACGATACACCGCAAGTAAATTATATAAGTCCGCAAGCATAAGCAAACTGACAAGACACTAACATCTATTCTCAAAACTTTACGTTATTTCGAAGCGGCACACTTAATATTTATGTTTTACAAAAATTAGTAGCCCACATTCTAAATACCACCATTTAAATAATTAAAAATTACATCTACATCAATTTAGAACTAACAAAAACTTAATGCTGCCATACCAAACACATAAAAATAGAATAATAAAAAATATAAAATAATAGCTGATACACATCGATTTTTAGAACAGGTTGTCAAAATTTGCATTTTTCTTTTTTCTTTTCTTTTTTTGTTAACATTTTACTAATTTGAAAAAAAAATTATTATTACCAAAAAAAATTTAGGGGGGGTCGAGTGATATTTTTTTTAACGAATGTGGGTCACGGTCGAAAAAAGTTTGCACACCACTGTACTAAAATAATAAAGTTTGAAAGATTATTCTTTAAATAGTGGTTAATACAGGGGCAAAATTTATTCTCTATGGAAATTTAAAATAAAACGAGCGACAGACCAGAGAAAATTTTTTTAAAGAGCTCATTTTAAAACTAATTAAATGGATATAAAACGTATATTTATGATCAGGAAACTAACGTCAAACTTTTATTCATATAAATTACCAGACTGCATTTAAACGTTTTGAAAGTCTGGAGAAAATAAATGAACATTATTAATTATTTTTTCCCCGCAGCAATTTGAAAAGAATGTTGATCGTAAATCCATTTGTGTGATAAATAAAGAGTATACATTTCTAAAATTATAGAAATATTTTCTCTTTTACAGAGTCTTTGGGTTCTTTAGAATCGTATTTTGATTAATTTTCTTTCCCATTTCGATTAAACTTGCAGTCTCTACGAAATTCAAAATCATTTTTTTGTATAATTTGTATTGAAACTTTGTCTTTGTTATTCATTTATTAATTCTGCACATATCACCAAGAAAAGTTTATCATAAAGCATTGCAATGGGAAAAAAATTCTTGAAATAAATTCACTAACTTTATTAAAGGAAATATTTTGCTTTTAAAAATAATGGGATTTATTTGAATATAGTTACAATTATTATGTGGTTAACTATTGAAATGTATTCAGTGTTAAAATTTAAAATTCAGATGCCAACAAATGACAAAAATCTAACCATTAAATTTTTCAACAGTTCTGCTTTGAACAATAATGTTTATAGTTCAATGTATTTTATATTTGTTAAATTTATACATGTAATGTAGATAAACATTTCGTAACTTCATTGAAATTGATATATTCATTACTTTTAAATACATTTCTGCCTCTATGTTAATTCATTCGTATTAGTAAAAAAATTTACATATGCTGTTTTAACTTGTGCTCGGAGTACCCATAGTGTTGTGGTTAACTTGTGGTAAATTTCTTGTAATCAACTTTTTTGTGACTCCATGACTGTGTTCTTATCTTTTCGTGAGACAAATTTTCTCTCTTTTAATAAAGAAAGTTCGTGACTTGTCTGAGTAGCATATATTACGACTGCGCAATTTACCTACTAGGAAGCGAGTTTGAGAATATTATTGAAAAATATCTTCGTCAACACGGAGCACAGACATTTTAAGCCAGTAATTTTCAAAGAAATTATGATGTTTTTGAATTTCAGAATACTTATCCTTTCAGTCTAAATTGAAGTCTCAATGGAGATCATTGTCTCGTAATGCCAAACGCTTCACGCGATTATGCCTTAATATACCTAGTTCATTTACTAAATTCGTGTTGTTTTAGTCTATGAGCTTCAGGTAGAAAAAAGTACGAGAGCCATTCTAAAAGTAAAGAACGTTTTGATCTGACGAGCCGCGTAATTATCCTACCACCCCCGCTGCAGTAAAATTTACTTACCAAATCATTTCCGCCAGTTTGACGCTAACAGCGAGCAGCTGCGGTCATTTACTGTTTATTTTTGCTGTTTTAAAATGTGTGACAAAATTAAGGATCCCGCCAAGTGTGAGGTTCGTAGCGTAATACGCTTCCTGAATGAAAAAACACGTTCGCCCTATTGAAATTTACAAACAGATAACTGAAGCTTATGGAAAATGTTATGAATGAAGCTCCAGTTCGAAAATGGTGATTTATTTTTAAATGTCTCAGCCTACTGCCAGACCCTTCACCGACTACGCCTTGCCATTCAAAACAAACGGCGTGGATTGTTGTCCAGCGGCACTGTGCTTCTTCGCTCGTCCGCATGCTGCTGCGTTGACGAAGGAATTTGCTTCAGCAATTTAATGAGAAGTTTTTGAACATCCCACCTTATAGCCCGGACTTTGCCCCCAGTGATTACATTCTTTTTTTACCAAATTGAAGGATTTTTTGGGCGGAAACCACTATGGAAATGATGACAAACTGAAAGAGGAAGTTAGTGACTGGTTCAAAAACTTGGTGGCAAGTGAGTATGCAGAAGGCATAGGAAAGCACTTTGAAAAATGGTTCAATTTGAACGGCGACAACGTAGAAAAATAGGTAAGATATCAAAATGTGTTGTACAATAAGTTTTCTTTCATTATCTTGAATAAAAATGACTAAAGAAACAAACGTTCTTTACTTTTAGAATGACCCTCGTATCAGGCATCTCCCAGACAAACATAACAATTTACAAAAAGTTAAGAATTCAAATCATTATAGGATTACAGAAAACACAACGCTGTTGTTGCGTTTAAAGATCAAAGACGAAGTAAAAAGTAAAACGAATTGAGATCGAAGCTTTCGGTAAAGTTCGGTTTCTGACCTTCGGCGATGTTTGTGATCTGAGAACGGTAGTTCGGGTTGAGGTCGTTAGAGTTCGGCCGCATTAAGCTCTCCACTCCACAATTTTTTTATATTGAATTTTATTTAAAAGATACCTCACAATCGAAGAGTAAAGGAATCTGGGCTCAGATCTCGAAAGCTATTCTTCCTTAGAATGGTTTAGTTAATTACTACACAGAAAGGACACAAACTTTCAGTTATGAAACTTTCAGTCAGCCCTTGACTTACAGTGTAATTCAATTATGTTTAAAAAATCAATAAAAAGTATGCTATTTCCACCAGATGGTGCCCACGAACATAAAAAATAGAGTTCAACTGATTGTCAATGTGTCGGTTGAATCTAGTATCACATTGTTTCCTACCACTGGTAGAGTATACGTTTGGTGAAAACTTCCGAAACGCCCAGGCTCGATTGCCTGTTGTCCACAAACAAGCCTGGTGGTGATTCTCTGATGATTGTGGTGGCTCTTGACCTGCCATAGATTCTTTAATAGCTCTTCAACGTCCTGTGATATACGAAACCATTTTGGCAAGCCACATGCATCCTGTGGTGCAGGCGCTATTCCTTAATGAGAGTCCGTGTTTCAAAGACGATAGCGCACTCGTGCATCGTGCAAGACGAGTTAACATATGGTTGGAAGAGAATAGGCACGTGGCCTAAAAAGCCACGTGCTACACACATATTAGAAGCTACCTCACTCACCGTCCGTACTGGACATTCACCTCTAGTCGAACTGGCGTTTCTCGCCTTTCACCCTGCTCCAACACCGTGTCATGTGATCAGCACGTCATCGGGCTGGGAGGGTAGGAGAGCACGGCGCTTACATGCCGCCCGGCCTTGCAATGTTTTAAATAACATTCAAAAATTGTTACACTTACACAGCATTACGGGAAAAATACATATTGCAAAACAAGTAATTAATCAAAATATGTAGCACAATACTAATACAATCTATTTATATAATTAATTTTCCAAAGGCAATAAACAAATTTTAGATATAGGTCTCTTGAAAAGACCGCGTGGAGTTTTGACACTGACAACTCGTACTCTATTATCATTACCTGGAGAAATGTCAGAAATACAACCTAGTAGCCAATTGCACACAGGCAGGTTATCTTCTTTAATGATAACTAGATCACCAACCTTAACACATTGAACAATTTTTACTCAGCACACAAGGAGTTTTTAGTTATCACAAAAAAAATTTTTTTTTCAGCACACACACATTTCACATCATAGGCTCACTCTCCGGATTCGAGGTAGGACCATGTAAATCATGGTCGACAGAACTCAGTTAAATAGTGGACTGTATTAATTTTTTTAACTCGTTTGTTGAACATCAGAAACTCAGACCTAAAAAGCCACGTGCTACACACAAATTAGGAGCTACCTCACTCACCGTCCGTACTGGACATTACCCTCTAGTCGAACTGGCGTTTCTCGCCTTTCACCCTGCTCCGACCACTGCCCTCTAGATCCACTGCCCTCTCGATCAGTGCTCCGCAACCGCTGTGCCGTGGCACACTAGTGTGCCGAGAGGTGATCTTGACTGTGCCGCGGTGATTTTATCGATTATGATAATAAAAAAATTAACCACCGCATTAAATAGAAATTTTTTAAGTAAAGTATTCCTCTAACTTTTTGCTAATATGCAATTTTTCTGGGTCGAAATTATACACAAAACAAAAACATGTTGTTAGCTATACATTGTATGTAAGCTCGAGCGTCATATTTCTGGATTTTAATTACGAAAGAATATCCACAAATTTGTGACAAGGCCATTGCAATTTTGCTCCCATTTTCTACGACATACTTATGCGAACAAAGTTTTTCGACGCTGGTTCTAATTGAAAATGACAAACGATCCTATTTAAAGGGCCTTGACTATGAACTGTAGCTCTTTCTATTATAGAGCCAAATATAAAACGCACATTTATCAAAACAATCTCAAATATCTCATTAATAAATTAGTTATGTTTAAATTAACTTTGATTTATTAGGCTTAAGTAAAGACCAAAAAATAAATTTTAATATAAAAATTTAAAGAGAAAAATTTTAACTGTAAACTATAATTTTATATTTTTGTTCTTGTGTTGGTGTACAGTTCAAAATGATAAGACATAAATTATTATAATTATCTTGATACATAGAGCTATTTTGTTGTGTTTTTTTATCTAATAAAAACATATATGTATTTATTGTAATTTATATATTTGCAAGCTTTTTCTTGTGGTGTGCCGCGGAATTATCGAAAAAAACGTTGTTGTGCCGTGGAAGATAAAAGGTTGCGGATCTCTGCTCTAGATCACACTGCTTTCTAGGGGACAGTGCTCCGACACCGTGTCACGTGATCAGCACGTCACCGGACTGGGAGGGTAGGAGAGCACGGCGCGTACAAGTATAAAGGGAGTCGCTTTTAAAACCTCAAGACAAGGACTTGAAAAATATTCAAGTAGTGAATGACTCCAATGGATTATAGCGTTAACTCTTATTGTATCCTAAGGATAAAAGATACTTATAACCTTATACAGGAATACCCCGACTTACGCTGTTCTGACTTACGCGAATTCAGAGTTACGTAGTTTTTACTTTACTCTTTTTCACCTTTTTAAATATTGGAATGAAATTTCCCCCCAAAAAATTGTGCGGTCGAGGGACCCCCGTCAGGAACGAAGTTCCTTACGTTATTTTTCAACTCTAAACGTGATTTAATATGTGGATTTCTATTGATTATAAAAATATATTTTTGTCACGCCAAAAAGCGCAGCCTTCTTTCATTCAACCAAATCTCTCTCTCTCTCTATTTTATTAAAATTAAAAATTTTAATATATAAATTAATTATTTTTATTAAAATTAAAAATTTTAATTTATAACTTAATTATTTTGATTTAGATGTTACCTAGCATAATTTTTAATCGGATTAATTTTATTATTTAATCACCTCCAAAAATAAATTAATGACACAATATAAATCCCGTGTGAATTAAAACAATAACAAACAAAAAATAAGTTTGAACAGAAAGACGCGATTCCATAGGGACTGTATAAAATCTTTCAAGTAAAGCATTTACAACTGGTCGAAGTTTATATAAACGATCATGCTGAGGGTCATCATGTGGTGGTTGTTTACTGTTGTCATTAAAATGTAGAAATTCTTTTCTTTTCAAAGCGTTTTAATGACATACTTTCTTTTATTACATCATTGTCTATGGCAGGTGACCAATATGCCCTAGTGTTTGGTACATGTACAATAGACATCATTATAGAAATACCAATGTATTGTTTAATTTCTAAATTCGTTACACTGACACACTTTTCTGGGTTTTTTTGCACACTGAATAAATTTGTTTCTTGAACTATATGCTCAATCAAATCTTCTGTAAAAAGATAACTAAAAAAATTTAGAGGTGCGTTTAAATTCATAATTTCAGGAGAGAGATTCTCTTATGTATCAAATTTCACACAGTGTGCAGTGAAGGGTTAAAATTGCCCGTAGCGCTTGTGCGGGGATTTGAACCAGGGACCTCTCGCTCCGAAGCCCTAACCATTCAGCCACGGAGCCCTTGAGAGAAAGCTCTTATGAAGGGGACATAACGCTTTTTCGTTACGTGACGATTCCTGTCAGTTCATTCTACTGTAAGCCGCGTAAAAGAACTTCGTTCCAAAACTTTAAATGGTGTCTGGAAGAATCTTTGTCCAATATTTTTTAAAAACGAGACAGAAACAAGGCCTGAAATTAATCATATTGCTAGTGTGACAGAAGAAGTTGCCGATCAGGTCAGATAATTAGACATGGAAGTTGATGCAGATGAAGTCAACGAGCTGTTGGATTCTCATCTTGAGGAGCTGACTGTTGATGATCTCATAGAGATGTGCGACCAAAGCATCACTGAAGAATCCGACATTTCAGATACAGTTCCTCAAGAAAATCTAATGACAATTATAAACTTGACAGAAGGCCTTAGCGCAATTGAGAAGGGGCTACAGATTTTAGAGAATATAGATTCTAATAAAGATCGCATGATCACAACAAAGCAGAGAATAAAATAAATGTTTGTATGCTATGAAGAAATTATTCGTGAAAAAAAGGCATTTATACAGCAGACTACTTTGGATTTGATATTTTAAAACCATCAACATAATTTTTTGAAATATCTTGTACATATGTATAATATTAATATGTAATACAATATTTTAATTTTAATACAATATTTTTCCTTTTAACTGTTGTTTTTGTAAATTCTTGGCCCCAATTAAACAACGGCAGGCGATAGCCGAATGGCTAGGGCGCTGGCATTCGGTACAGATCCTGTGGGTTCGAATCCCACTGTTGACATGGATGTTTGTCGCCGTTCGGAATCGGCTTTAAACTGTAAGTCGCGGTCCAATTAGTCCTCGTGTAGCAAAAGTTGACCGCAGCGCTCCAAACCCAATTAGACAACATTTATATGTATTTATATGCAAAGTTGTACCCTCATTTACGCGATCTTTCGTCTGTCCCACCTATTGCGTAACTTCGGAGTATTCCCGTATCTCTCATAATGCTTCTCCAAAATTATCCTGCTGCAAAAATTTATATTAGATCAGGATCTTTGGTCACGGAGCATGCAAGTGTTCAGGTTCTGATGTCTAACTTGAAAGAATATTCTTAGATTGTTGATTACAGAAAAGGGAAGGGATAGAGTTTCGAAATTGTAATAAATGAAGAAGATTTAATTTCTGAGAACAGACGCCCTAACGACTTGGTCATCTTTACCAGATGACATGGTAAAAGAAGCGGCCGGGTTCGAAAAAAAATGAGTTAGTATTGATTTCAACGGAGTCTTAATCAAGCGTTAAAGGAAGTTAAAGTGTAGCTATAGTTTGAGTTTCAAACAACGGAACTTTCAGGTGAGCGGATGGGGGAAATGCCAGTCAGTCACTCTCGGCGAAATCAATACACTGCGCATTCTCGCGGTGAGCTGATTCTCTGCTGTATGAGTCCGAGAATTCGTCGGCCATGCAAACAGCGTCTGTGTAGATAAACGCCAACATATGCTTTACGGGTTGCTAAAAATAAACTCGCACTTAAAGTATACCCATTAAAAATTCTTGTCATATCCACGACTGGAGGGGACAGTTTCAAAATTAATTTTTCCAGCAAGTTTTCCCCCACATAATAAGAGTTAAGTACACTGTAAAGATAGGAGATTTATTACACCATTTATAAGATTTTCAATAAAGTTGTTCTGTGCAATTACGAATATGTAATTTTATGTCCATCTGACTGATACTTAAAGTTGAATCCCCAAAGATCCCTCTGCATATATTTGAGATAAAATAGTAATTAGACGGATAGTTCAACTTGGTTTAGCTCATTTCATATTACACGCCACAACCTGGCAGTATGCTAGGCGACAACAATTTGGACCTTCTGATGAGTGCAAAGAGTTTGAACCTCATTCCGCTCAATAGGTTGTCATTTCAATCAAAAATACTTTAATTTGTTTCAAAAAGTATATTTCTGCTACTTATAGCACCAATGAATTCTCAGAAAAATCATTTTATATATTTATTTTGATCCCGATAAACTTAAAATTTTTTTCATTTATATTGAAACTAGCTGAAAACCCGCACTTCGCTACGGGGTACATTCAAATTAAATACAACGGTCAATCTATGCAATTAATGCCAATATATATATATTTATAATAAATACGACGATCTTGTCATATCCACGATCAATATATACAATTGATGTAGAAAAAAAATATATCTTTATAAAAAAATCGTAAGGGATATTTTTATAGACAAAATAATGTCCAATCGTCTGCCGTATTAGCAAGAAATTTTTTTTTTGTCTATTTAGTTGTTATGCACGTGACGATAAATTTATTTTAAGTACCAGAAAAAGAAATCACATGATCAGCATTTAATAAATTAAATTCTAAAAATTAATCTTTAAAAATTCACCAAAAATCAGAAAATAGAGGTAAAGATTTGAAAAAGAATTCATTTTAAAGGAATTTTTATGGTCTTTCTCGTGAAATAAATTTTATAACCCTCAAATTATTATTTTAAATGCAAACTTAAAAAAAATTGCTAAAACAGCTTAAAATTTTAATTTAAAAAAATCTAAGAAGAATCTTTTAAAAATCTCTCTTAGTGCACCCCTACACTATAAGAAGAATCGCCATGCAAAATTTCAGCTCTTTAGGTCCTAGCGGTTTGGTCTGTGCGTTGTATGTCAGTCAGTGAGTCAGTTACGGAACTGTTTTATATATATAGATTATTGTCTTTATTACAAAAATAACGATATAATATATCAGTTTGTAGAAATATTTTATTAACACCGTTTTAAACAAAGATGCTTTGATCTAATTTTTTTTCTCTCTTTGTATAATTTACGCATATTGTTAACAGGACAAATCAAGTAATTCAAACCGGAAACTATGTTTAATGCAGAATAAAAAAATTCTGGATAAGCTCTGCTAGAAGCCACTGAATTTATATACATATTTAAAAACATGAAGTGAATACCAAGGAAACTAGAAATAAAACTGCAGTGTCTGATTTGAAATCATTGTGGAAATTCCCGGTTTTATAATTGCGTAACAGCCCCTATCAATAGAATAGCAGCATTTTAGTATTATTTTACCCCGTTACTTTTTGAGAAATAAAATTTGGACCACAATACTTTTTCTAGATGGTGATGCTAGATCACAAAAGAAACATTCTATTATGTATGCGAAAAAGAAATTGAAAACACATTGATAAAACAGGGCAAAATTACCATAATTACCATGTAAATGATGAATAACTTATAATAAGGATGAACACAGATAAATCACCTTTTTAATCCCGTAGAATGATATAATGCGATTAGTAGGTTAAAAATATCAAGACTATGTCAAGTTGTAATTTATCATGCTGTGTGTTTATTTAAATAGAATCAAATAAGATAGAAGCTTTTTTTTATTTGTTGTTTTCCAATGTTCAATTCAAATTCACTGAAAATAATTACATTAAATGTTTAGAGACAATATTCAATGCAATTTTTTCGGGTTGCAGAGTGGTTAAAATATATTAAGTAGGTAACAGTGTATTGCGCGCACAATCATATTCAAAAACTCATAACTATTGGGAGCATTTGCTTTTTACAGATTTTCACAAAATACCTAATATCATTTTCTCCTTTTCTCAAAAATAAAATACCAATAGATAATAATTTTTACTGGCCTCTGGATCTAGAAGTTGCTACAGCAGAAGAAACACTCAGTATAACTTGAGAAAGAATTTTCTTGCACATGGATAAAGCGTTCTATGTTCTGGATAAACATGGATATGCTACCCAAATATTGGATTACCAAGCTTATGCAACAAAACCCTTTGAGATTCATTTTTGGGGAAATAATATTTGGAAAGAGCAATCATTCAGTATTTACAGAAGTTAAAATCACGAAGATAATCCTAAAGGATAACTGAGACGAAGAACAGATGATAGAAGTAAAGAAAACGGAAACCACGCAGAGATATTTCGTCTTATATAAAATTTGTATATCTTATATCACAAAATCAATTTAATAGGCCCAGTTATCTACAGAAAAGTGTAAATAAAAAAGGAAAAAAATCTATTTGAAAATTTCTAACTTTAGATATTAAGTCAGTTTCCCCAACAAATAATTGCACAAAATATTTGTTTTTGAGAAGTTTTATCAATTTCCATTTCAGAGAATCTGTAGATTTGCTTATGCATTTTCTTTTTTTTTGAAAAGACAAAAGGAATTTCAAATTCGCTGTACTACATAACTTTTGATCCTGTCAAATTTCAGAAAAAAAAAATCAGTCAATCGATTTCTTGGCTTCCCCTCCCCTTGCCAGCTCACTGTCTTAATTGACATAAAAAGTATTTCAAAGTATGTTTGAAAAATTCTGATATGTTATTGTGAAAAGAAAAGAATACACAGAAAAAAGCTGCGATAAGCCGACTAAAATAATATTTGCCTTTCAACCTCTGGAAGGCATAAATACCCGAGCAGAAAGAAAAAAATATGACTTTATATCATTCCCTTCACTGTAAAAGTTTCAAACAAATGCTTTTTATGGAAGATGATGTTTGATCACAAAGAAACCATTTGTTATTTATGCGGCTAAAAAAGTGCTATAGAGACTAACTCAATGACATTTGCATGATTCGTTTAAATGATGAATAATTTATACGTGCTGAGAATACCCTCAAGAGAGATAATGCCTTGATTTTTTCATTCCGCTTGGATGGACATGATGTAATAAGAAGTTAATCAATTAAAATTTCATATTTGAAAAGAATGAGTACCTCTATTGGATTGAAATAAAATGGAACAAAAAATAGGCTTTGCTTTTGGGTCGCTGTGTTTTATTTTCCTCGTAAATAATTCTATAAAAGTAGGTTTACACAAAGAATGGGATATTAATCTCTAATTCATTTCTGATAAAAAAATTCAGATATTATTAAAAAACAGACATTTTCGTTCCTTTAAAAATTCTGCGATCCAATTCGAGATCATTATTTTATTTGCTTTAAAATATATAACTTAAAAATTATCTTTCACTTAATTTTGACTTTACGACAGTCTTTGAAGGCTATCCGAGGCTTTTATAAATCTCTGTTTTTAAAACTAAATTTGCCTTTTTTTTTTCAAAATACACGCAACACGAATGTGTAATCCCTGTAATACTGATCAAAACAAATTTCAGCTAATCTCTACATGTCTTAATAGACATGTTATAGAGTATAACTCACTTCTACCCGCAACTTGGGTGTATATAATTTGAAGTGGCACTCTAAATGAATTTGATACAAACACAGTTTATACATGAAACAATGTTTATTGAATTCGTTGCACATATAGAATTTGCTTTTACAGCAATAAGCATAAGTACTACTTGTACGGAATATATATATTAGCATTCAATAAAAATACTTTTTGCAAATACTCACAAACCAGCAGAGAGTCAAACCAGCAGTTCTGCCACGTAAACTTTGGGCCCCCTAAGCACTGGCGCAGGATAGTACTGGAGTTGCATACCTCGTAGCTCCCTATCGCTTATCTATCAACTTTAAAAACCTTTTTTCATCCTCTGTATTAATCAAGCTGCTTGGTATTTATACCAAGCGCGTATGCCGAAATTAGCATATCTCAAATAGCTTCTTTAATTCATTCACTCAAAAGTTCGATTCTTGTGAATCGAATCTTATGTATACCTTACAATGTGTAAATTGTCATACATGTAGATGACAAACGTTATCTTGAAGTCAATCGTAATCTGAGCAGACTAAACAATTTTATCTCATATCGAGAAACAGATAACCACACCGAGTTAATATTTATTATTTCTTCTTGAGGAAATCTGAAAACAGATAGACAAAATATTCTAAAGCACTGGCATGCTATCTGGGATATCATTCACTACAAATAAATGGATAAGTTTACAGAGCAAAGAATCCCTAGATGACATAATATTTTTCAACAAATGCATATATATTGTATGAATGTTCGCTGCCCATGTGTGTATGTATGAAAGTATAAGTTTTTATATAGCAGTAAAATTATTAAAGTTTATATATAACATAGTTATATACCGTACATCACAATACAGTGTTTTTTTATTGTCTATAATAAATTTAGTATATCTTTAGGCTGCAAAATTTGATGAAAAAGTTCTGTATTTTAAATTGATGGTAAACTGTTGAACAATGAAAAATGTGATTGCTTGAAAGTGAGAAAGTCGATGTTAAACAGTTTAGGCAGTAATATCCCTTTCATCGGCAATTTAATTTAAATTTGTTTTATTTATTTATGTATTATTTTTCACTTGCTGTTGCCATTATTTATCACTCAGATTTCTCTTTTTTTTGTGCATGATTTCATGTATATATCATTCAAGACATGCTGTGGAAAGCTAAATATTTGAAGAAAACTATGTTTAGAGAGACCGTTAATTGATTTCACGGAAAATAGAATCTATTCAATTCATAAAAATATATTATAGAGGAATAAGATAGATTTCTTCATACGTAATCTTTTATACACTCTTAAAATTTATATATAAGGAAAATTTCTATTGAGAGTCTGACTGTCTCTCATCTATTTTATTTCTATTCATACGTACGTTAGTGAAAACATTCCTCTGTCCCTGCAACAAAGCTAATATGCAGGAGGGTTGAAATGAATGAATCCGCCTTGACAAGGCAGTCTGATGATAAATTTTTCGTAGGAATTGAAATATTACTTTTCTCAATAATTTCTCAATCAGTGTATCGCTTTTTTGGCACAGTTAGAACGTCTCCGTAATTTAATATTCCAGAAATATAGGAAAATAGACGAAATTAATAGACAAAATTCAACACATACATTATACTTTACAAATTAATTTCTGAGGTTCTATAACTAACGGAACGAACTAAATTTTGCTGTGTTGATTACAGTCACGAAAGGAGAGTCATTTCCATTTTAATTTTGAGCTATCCATTACATTTATACGCTTTTGGTTTTAATATTAATGACAGTATACGTTGAATACCATGTAATAGAGTAGCAAAACTTCAAAGCTTTCTTTGATCATTTATCTGTCATGTTGAATAAAACTGGTTGTAAAAGCAAGCAAGACTACCATAATTAAATTATAATTGGACTTTCTCCAAAAACTAAAATAGCACAGCATGATGGAATCGGTATATAAAACGTAGTAAATGGGTAGAACAAAAGAAGTAATTTCAAACAGTCATTTACTATTATTTTATACATAGAGCTGGAAATAGCCAAGTGATAAAATATTAAGTAAAAATAAGTGCGAAAAACTTTGTAAGAAATTAGTTTGCTAACTGATAAGTAACAGATTGCTTAGAATAGAGAATAAAATGTTTATGCATTGCATTGTAGATTTCTGATAACTAGAATTAGTAAACAAAGTATAGCTTTAGAAACCCTATATTGATAAAAGAAAAAATTGCGTTAAGGTAATCAATTTCCATTTTCACAATTTTCTTATTAAAGGATAATTCATTTTCTCAATTTTAGACTTTTGACTCTGGATGAGAAAATTGATATTTACCAATATTCAATTTGCGCACTGAGAATATTTATCCTCTGCAATGAAACCAGAAATTAATAATTTTCTTCTAAAAATGATGCTTCGAGATTTATTCGACATTCTGTCAAAAATCTTCCAATCGTATGAGAAATCTTTGAAAGAAACAAAGAAAGGTCCAAAAAGGAAAATTCCATTAACTATCTCATCAGGTTTCACTTTCGAATCCATTTCTAATTTAACTTCTGTACATTCTTTGCTATTTTCAAAATGTTTTATTTGAATCTATTTATTTAATGGTATTTGCAGTTGACACTTATTAATATTTGGAATTCAATTTCCCTCTTCATTATGAAAGAAAATTTTATTGCGTTTTAGGAAAACAAACTAATAAGGGTTCATGGCCTCAGGTTTTTTTTTAATAAACTTCTAGCAGATTGAGATTAAAAAAGCCGAAGAAAAGTTTTTTGGAGTAAAAGAGGTAAAGAGAAACTTTACAAATACATTTTTAATAATGAATTTTATAATAATGAATACTATAAAGAAGTTTCCTTTTGTAAAAGGAAGACTTGAAGTCTTATAATTTATTCTGGGATTTTTCCTATGATAATCAATAACGTGATTTTCAATCTCAAATTGATAGTGTTTGTGCAGGAGAATAATAAAATAACTATTGGTAGAATGGGGTGGGGTTGAGAACTCTCCAGTTAAAAAAAAGTTTTTTTGCCTAAAAATGTTTAAAAAAAAGTTTTTGAGCCTTATCCATTTGTTCAGTTTAAGCCACAAATATGTGCAAATAGCTTTACATTTCTAGCAACAAAAATCCATATCATCGTCTCATTAAGAAATATGGGAAGACCAAAAATTAAAACTTTATAAAATATTAAACTAAATTAATTATTAAATGCCATACAGCTAATGTTACACTGCAGTAGATTATTATACATCCTTTATTTAGGAACTTAAAATCCGATGAATGAATTGAATTAGGTTCAATACAAGAGGAGATATTCTCAAATCTCATTAACAGTCTACAGCTTCCATATAAGAACTTTCTTTTAATAAGTATTTATCTTACATTTTTATAGTCAAATAAGAACTGATACTGAATAAGACGAAAGCGTCCGTATCTTCATAGGAAAAGTACTCTTTCATTCTCATCACTTCTTAAGGTTTCTCAAGATGACGCAGAATAAATGTTTAACAATTTGATTTCTGCTCTCCTCTTTTGCTGACAATCTTCCTGTCGTCAAAAATCTGATAAGCTCGGTTGGAAATTGAAACCGTTTCTCCTGCTTACAGCATAGGTGCGTTGACCAGAGATCCACGTTACAATTTCTCATAGTCCCCCCCCCCCCCCCCCCCCGCCTCCTGAGAGATCGGTCGAAACCACATATTTATGTTTCATTTTTCGCTCGATGCCTCCTATTAAGTCGTCCCCGTGTCTGCCATACCACCGTCATACTTTATTTATATCACCTTAAAATCAATTAGGCTAGCTCGGGAACTGAATTTACCCCTTCTTCTTACCGATGCTGATTACTTCATCAGGGAACTTTGCCATCTTTTAATGAACTTGATAGCACAACCTTTTTGTAGGGAAAATACCCTTGGCCGAAGTAACTAAATATTTTTCAAGGGGGGATATCACTGACATTCTTTATTCCCCATGGAAGCAAGAACTCCGGTAGGAATGATGAACCCGCTGCTTCTGCATGCTGCATAGACCATTACATACCATAATCTCATTCAATTTTACATATAGATGAGAGTACCATCTCTAGATTGCTCTAGCATGTTTTTCCCTTTACAAAACATTATACTGACATTTAAAACTAGGCAAGGGAGCAATTTCTTAAACTTTGTATTGCTTTGAGACGCGAAAAATGATGCTTCAAGAAGAAAAATATAGACATACTGTTAACAGAGATTGGTTGAATCAAATTTTTCCATTCTCGTAAAATTAACTTTCTTTGGTTATTCAGTATAGGTTTGTTGACAAGGTTGTCTTTTGCTATTCTGTTTTTCATTCAACTAGGGCAGTTCATTTTTGGTTTGACTTCATCATAATTTTAGATCGGAAGTTGAGCTTCTTGTAAAAACCTAATCTTTTACTTCTTATTTTCCCACATTTAAATAAGTCATCCCTCACATGTTTTATGTACGCATGTTTCATGGTTCCTATTTCAGGCAGATTGGAATAGAGGAAATCAAGATTCAACTTTACCCAGGAGAAAATGAAATTTGCTCATTTCAGTTGTAGTGTTTTTATTGCATACATTTACAATGTTAAAAGAAAACCTACTGAAAGATATCTGTCAATATTAAATAATGATTTTCCCTCTAATGTCAAATAATGTTTTTTCTTGCAGGTAATATATATATACAGTGGCGCACCCAGGATTTTTTCTTGGGGGGGGGGCGAGATGAATGGATAAAAATATTTGTAATGCATTGGGGGGGGGCCGAGATGAACGAATAAAAATATTTATAATGCAAAATCAATATTTCTACTTCTTTGGGGGGGGGGGGGGAAGGGCCCCCTGGGTGCGCACTGTATATATATATATATATATATATATATTTGACTTTCTTGCACTTGAAATGCTGCAAAAACATTTTCCTCTGTTAATTAAATTTGTGATGTAAAATAGAACCGGATACTTCAGTTAATAATAACAGTAATAATTTTCAGAATATAAATTTTGAAAAACAAAGGTTTAAAAAATTACTTGTAATTGCTAAAACTATGTATTATACCATTTGCCCAAATCTTGGAAAATTATAAGGCTGCTGCAAATAAGAATCGATGTGTAGCGTATAAATTTGGGTAGGAATTGTTAAAGTTCTGTTATAGGACAAGATTTCTCAAGCAGTAAATGTTGCTAACTAGATTACAATGCATTAGGAACTGAAAAACATGATGGTTTTTAAAATGCCTCTTGAAATTTTTATTTTCTTTCATATAAAATAATATTTTAAACAGTGTTATATTTAATTATTCAACACCAATGCTCGAAAATTGTGCTCGAGAATTCTATAAATGCGGACAATATAATTAAATCTTTCTTTAAAAAATTGCAGAACAAATTTACAAAAGTAGGCTTGAGCTCCTACTCCAAAACAGCCCTATTAGTTGTGCAGATAGCCGTCAACCAATTGAAATCTATGTGTCCAGCTTTTGATATTAAAAAATACAAAAGAAATGTGTTTCAGGGGATTCCTCGATATTGGAAATCTGTAAGAGGATTTCCTCGCCAACAGGAGTGCTAAGTTGTCACAGCTGACGAATACTAAAATGTTTTACTGTACCCTGAAGTTATACCTAAGACATAATATGACCTTGAAACAAACTTCATTTGCGGTTGCTAGGATAAGGTGATATAGTAGGGGAGCATATGTAGTCCCGTGGCGGTATTAATGATGGGAACATGGGTGGATATTTTTTTCATAAGAAACTACCTGTAGAGGAATAATTTCCATGGTGTCACTCTTTGGTATGTGGCGTATAGCAGTAATGACGTCATCAAGATGGCCGCCATGGAATTAAAAAAATCCACTTTATTTCGGTTATTTATTTAGCGCCGATTTTCATTTGTAATACCTCATATTGAAGATAAATAAAATGTCTAGATGACAGATGCAGAATCAACGGCGACGGAGTCGTCACAGAGCACAAAAGGGAGAGAGCGCGTCCTCTGAAGAAGATGGTTGGCTCGCGGTTGGAACCTGTGTTATGCTAGGTCAAAGTTACATTGGAGACCCTCCATGAAGGATAAAAAACTTTTGTGCTTGTAATTAAATTAACATTATACATAAAGACAAAACTTTTCATGTCAGCTGGCCAGCCATTGAAAATACAAAGAAAAAAAAACACCCCTGTAAATTATACATAGAAAGTGCATTCAAAACACATGGAAAAATGGTAACAAAATAATTACAAAACAACTTAAATAGGTGTCATACATAAATGAATGCACTATAAGAGTCAACCTTGTGACAAAGAGCATGGTTGCATAGTAAAATAAGTGTTATAGGAAGGAGAATATCTTGCCACGGTCCCTAATAAACCATGTCATGTGGCCGTTGATCTCTTTCGGCTAGCAATAGGTCATGTGTGTGTGACTGCACCTTCATAGGATTATATTTTCCGCGAACCGTTTGCCCTTTACGGGAAATCCGAGATCTAATGAATAAATCTCACTTGTACTACAGGG
>OU015494.1:202238490-202520990 GCA_907164885.2 Dolomedes plantarius
GAGACTGTCATTAAGGGACTAGCATCGATCACTAAAGATTTTATGGCTCATTTCCACCACCATTGCAATTTATAAACATTCTAGATTTAGAATATTCTTATTTTCAGTATCTAGGGATAAAAATATGTTCATTAAATTTTACTTTTGCATGACCATCTGTATTTGAATTAAATGTATGGTTTGTATAGAATTTGAAAGCATCCTTCTCTCAACCTCACCTATTATATTCGAGAAGCGATATCGCCCTAATTATGGGCTTTTTAGCGCTACCTGACATATGTTCTCCCAACAAAGTAATTTTCACGTGAATTGTATATAAAATATATGAATAATTTGTATGAGTTAATCTATGTGCCTTTCATTTCTAACATACTTAGTGTTGATGCATATCTTGTCTTATAATTTGTTTAGTTATCCCTTAAACTAAATGACAATATAATCTAGGAATCGATGCTTGAGATCCCTTTTAACTAAAACTCCGTACTTCGATTATCATACATAAATAATTTTATTTCTTAGTCTGTATAAAAGTGTTCTTACAGAAAAAGGCCGACGAATTTTACGTTAATGACTTTAGTATGAGAAAAAGTTCAGGGAAGATTTATTCAAAGTTAGATTTGAATTGCAAATGAAAATGTGCTTTCTCTCGCATCAAGATTTTGCATTTCACAATGTAGCTTTTTGAAATCCTTTCTTTCAAATCATTGTAAAAAATAAAATGCAATATATTTTAATGAAGAAAATTAATTCTTAGTTTACTGACAACTGTTAGTCAACTGTTTTTGTTACGGTGCATAAACAAATCATTAGATTTCATATGAAATTTGTATACGGTTTTTAATTAAATAATTAATTATATGCTTGCAAATGTTCCATAAAACTACCTTCACGATTAATTTTTTGTGCTTGAAATCCATAGATATTTTTACTACTCTCAAAATACTCATTATAAAAAAAGAGAATTTGCCGCTAGAAAAATTTGTTTTATGAAACTTTAACATATCTCATTTGTTGTCTGTGTGCAGAAAGTATTTTATTGTGATAAATGCAAGTCGCTTTAAAAAGATCTATACATCCACACATAAAATAAACATACCAGAAAAAGAACTTAAATTTATTTGCATTTAAACTTCTTTCTTTCTAATCTTTAAATAAAACACAATTGCAAATATATATATACATATTCATTTCTTTGAGAAACTTTTGAATTAAGTATTGTTTTTAAGAAATAACTGCACACTTGCCACAGGTGTTGCTACACGCTTTTCTAAAGATCTGAGCTCCAATTCATGGCAAAAAATTGCTTTTTCTCTATTCACTCATATGCACACCACTGGGACCATTTCCCATCTCCATGGAAACGGAAGCATCTGTTATTTATTTTATAAACAGTCCTCGATCTGCCAATATTTTTCAAATTGTTTTCATTATAAGAAGAATGTGTCATTTACAGCGTTCTGTTTCAAACGAACCCTCCAAATGATTCAGTTTCCGTATTTGGTTCTGAAAATATGACGATGAAATAAAATTTCTATCGCAAATATTACGAAATGGATTTTATCGAATCAGGGAAAAGGACATTACGCAGGGATTCAATCAAACTATGTCTTTTATTTTTTATTGACCCTCCCTGTTGAAACACAAATGCATCATCATGCAGACGCTAGTATGTTGCTTCCGGAGTCTAATAATTTCGATCTTTAAAGCAGGAACATCGGAATCGGTTTTGAAATGGGAATTTCCGCTGGAAGACGAAGACATAGGTTTCAAAATATTGAGTTTGGACAAAAAAAAATCTGTGAAGGAAGCCAAATTGACACTGTTTCAGGTATATACAGATGGTCGTTCGCACTTTATGGAAACGATTTTGATAGTTGAGTTTTATGTAAAAATGCCGTATTTTTTGCGGCAATTTGCTATCTGATAACCATGGTTCTTGACAATAGCTCTAGCTCGAATTTTTCTTTAAAGTAAACTTTTTCTTAGTACTGTCATGTCAATTTGCCTTGAGTGGATGACAGATCTGTACTGTTTGTCCGGCATCCTCGAGCCCCACAGCAATGAAAAATGTCACCGAACTTGGGAAATTAACCCTCGGCTGCGTATTCAGGTTTTGCTGCGTAGCGACTGGACTTCAGGTGATTCATGGTTGATAAGCCCTAGAGGCTTGGGGAACCGGTGGAGTATTCTGACTTACCCCATTCCCCTTGGACCATTTTCCAAAGTCCGTTCAGTGTTCTTGGATGCCGTTTTACCAAGGCTCGTTTAAATAAACAAAGCGCAAAAGTCCACTGGAGAAGCGTTAGGTGATTTTGCAGGTCTTCATTAAATGGGATACACTTTATTCATGTTTCTGATTCTTTCTTTGCTAAATAAGCGGCAGTTGATTTAGACGTGTGACTGGAGCCTTTGTCCATATGAAGCTGAACTTTATCAATGTCCTTTCCATATAAGGCTGGAACTTCTTCAAAAATTTGTTTTAAAATATTCTGCTGATAGTAGAGTGAATTAATTTTGGCTTTACTTGAGACTTTTTTGATTTTTAATTTGCCGTTGAAACAAAATCCTGCAACTATCATGAATCCCTTTGGGAACTTTTCTTTACATTGACGAAGCCATTTCGTACGGTCATTCCCGTAAGCTGAGCAATAGAAAATTGATCTTTTTTTTATTACAGTGACTTAAATACACCCATGTCTCACCGAGTGTTACCATAAATATCCATTTTTCAGTAGTTAGGTGTTTTCATATAATTTTCATATATTTTCTTCTACATTAATTTGTTTTTAAAAATATCCCTTACGATTTTTTTATAAATATATATAATTTTTTTAGACCGATTGTATACATTGATCGTCGTATTTATTATAAATATATATATTTATTTTTTTGGCATTAATTGCATACATTGAGCATTGTATTTAATTTGAATGTACTCCGTAGCGAAGTGCGGGTTTTCAGCTAGTATATATATATATATATATATATATATATATATATATATATATATATATATAAAGAAACCCAAAGATTTCTCACTTCGTTTAAGAGAACCGCTCCTTGTAGCTAAAAAAAGATTATTTTTAGCTTATGCATAAAATAGGAAATTTTTATATTTTCCTCGTCGTGAGCAGTAGCATCACTCAAAAATCAATGTATTTTTTGTAATATTTATTGTTGGTTATATATTTGGTAATATTTACGACTCCTTGCTTTTGTAATAGTTTTTCTTTGCTAGTATTTTTTACAACACTTACGATTGATTGCAGACTTAGTCAGCGTAGTTATTTTGATGAGACGTTGCTCTATTAAAACCATATAAAATAACAGGAGTCCACTACTGAGGGAAAGGAAACTCCGAGGCTTAAGTGAACATTAACGTCATTTCTTGTTTCTCGTTCCCCCCTCCGCTTTTATTTTACATTAAAATATGCTTATTACATCCTTAAGCCGTCTTTTACGCCAATTCACAGATATTATGCCGTGCGTTCCAAGAACGCCAATATTTCTCCACTGATAACCCAGTGATTTCCGTTTCCAAGATCATGAGAGGCAACTTTGCCAGCTGTAATCCATTTTTTTTCTGGGAAGAATTAGATCAGCAAATGTGTTACCGGCAGAAGCAATGAGAAATGGGGCTTGAATGAGGGGACCTAAGGGACAGAGTTTGCCCTTCTTAATGTCGCATCCATCTGGGTCCGGCTTCACTGAAGCAAATTTAAAAGCTCGTAATTTATGGCTGTTTCACTTCGGCAGCTGCTAATAATGCCTCTTGTGGGGCTATAAACGCGAACTAAAGCATCCTGCCACTTAGCTTAACACGAAAGTCTTTAATATAAATCCCTTTGACGACGATAAAAGAAAAGTACTTTGAAACACTGAAAATCAATAAAACTTTTTGCTTCTCTCGACAGTGTTCGAAACGCAAGTGATGCGTAATTTGCAATCCATACAAGTCAAACTTATAGATTGTCAATTGACGGAGTTTTAGCCGCTAGACTGGATATCGTATTATCTTCTAAATTGGTGTCCAAAACTGCGTAATGCGTTTTTTTTTTCTAAAAGGAAAGTAGCTTGGATTATGAGACGCCACACTCATAAAAGTTTTTGTGTGACTCCAAAAATTGCTCATGAGTTTTCTAAAACAATGGCAATAAATCCATCTTCCCATTTTGTTATCTAGATACTCCTTTATACACAAATAAATTTGGAAGGAAGTCTCATAAATACTTTTATCAATTTTACACTCTATTTTTTCCTGAGTTTTTGTTAAATATGATGACACGCTTTATGTGGTGGTTTTGATTAAAAAAGCTTGACAATTATCGTTCAATTCATTATCGAAGTTTTATTTTTTATACGATTTTTTTTAAACCCTCACTTGTTGGTTATCTTCTTATTTACAAGTATTTAGTTTTACACAGTTAGATATTTGGGGAATAATTACTATTCATAATTTAGAAAAGTAAATAAGAGCAATGGAAAGATGAACAACATCAATTTCATTTGAAATTTTATGACTCATATTTATGTATTTTTAACGTGTCATTAGTATTTCAAGAAGACATAAATTAATCTGATTTAGGAGGAGCCTTGTTTAGAACTAAGACTTGAAAAGAACCTTGAAATAGCTCCACTAGAGCACTATTTGTCTGTAGAAGAGGAAATTTAGTTCGATGCCTGGCTTTGATAGCAAGTAATTTTAGAGATAAAACAATAAAAAGTCGTTCTTTATACACAAACACCTAAAAATGGGCATAATTTTAACAAACACTAAACTTTTCCTTTTAACAAAAAATTTATTAATCATAGAAAATTTTTTTGAAATGTTCTACGTATCTTGATATGTTGGTCGATAGTAATCATACAAAAAGTACTATGAATAGAGAAAGAAGCCTTTTTCATCCAAGACGAAATAAAAAAGACTATAATAATTTTATTTTTCAAGAAGTTTTACGGAATGGAACAAAATGGAATAGTCTCCTTATCCAATTCTTTATATTGTACGGTGTAAGCATTGTAATAAATGGCACAAAATATTATGATAAAATTTAGGCTGGGAAAAAGTGCTAGTATTGTTTGTTTAGGGAAAGAAATCCAAGCTCTTTTGATGTATAGTAGATTGGTCGAACATTACAATTGCATTGAGATTTAGGTTACACGCGTCAAAACTTTGTAATACTTTCAAAGACTGAGGAAGATACTCGAGTTGATATTAAATTTCAGCACAAATGCTGACCAACCAGAATTTAGAACCCAACTGTTGAGTGACATCTTAGGTTTCATGTCACATTTTTATCTCGAACTAGCTGAGTGACAACCCGATGTGTTGCTTTTTCTATTTAAAATGAAATAGTTTCATTTCTTGAAGATTAAAAACCGTTTAATCACTTTAAAAAATATATTAGAATTTTTAAAATACGAAATAATAATTTAAAAATTTTCTTTCTCAAATTTCGGTTTTTGGCTTTTGAAATAATTCTTTCAAATTTCCGTTTTCAAATTCTGCTTTTTAGACAAAAAAGAAATTCATTCAATTAGAAAAGGTTCTAAAGGTTTTAACTTCTCATTTCCTAAAACTAAAATTATTTCTGGTACTTTAAAACTATTTCTGGATTTCAATTATTAAATGACTCGTTCTCAGACTCGTTCTCAACTAATAATTTTTCCTTTTGGCAACTGAGCAGAATTTCTTTTGAAGAGTAGAGTTCCTGAGTCTACTGACTTTAACTCCTGTCGCAAGATGCGTATTATCAATGTATATGTGCTCAATAGAAAAAAATTATTAAATTAAATTAAGTTTAAAGTTACCAGTTACATTAATATAAAAAGTAAGTTTAAAACCTTCAAAAAGTAGAAGGGTAAGATAAATTTAAAAATTAGAAATATATTAAGATTAAATAAATTAAGATTAAAATGAAGAATTAAAAAAATTTAAAGAAAATAAGTTGAAATTAATTATAAAGTTACGGAAAAAATGGCCCTCAGCTAACAAGATGGAAAGTTTGCATAATAAAAGAAAAAAAGGCCCTGTGCAGGGTCAAACAATTCGTAATGAGATGATTGCAGCGTTCCACGGGGAAAAACAAAAAATATCAAGATGGGGAAATTTAGAAGAGGCGACACCACCTGTGACCGAATCCACAACGTAGGGTTTACCAGGTCAGCTCGATGGTACTGCGCAACGGCAGCACACAAACAATTGAGCAAGATGGGAGGTGTATCGCGGTAAGGCAGAATGTAAATATTAAATCTCATGGGTGGAAAAAGTGTTTAAAAATAGAAAGACAGTTCTGACGAATTCAAAATTGGTGGTGGAAGAATCCTCATTGGTTGCTCATTAATTAGAAAGAAATTTCACGAACTTGCTGGAATTATTAGTGAGTAAAATAATAAGTCGAAAAATTACGAACTCGGCATTCAGTTACAGTAAGATAATATGGCGATCAGCGCGGGAAATTTCAAAAGTGAGTTTTGTAAGTACGCTATTTTAGAATGAAAATTTTTTTTATTAAATCTATTTGATATATTTTGGAAGCTGAACATCTAGTAAATGCCGATACATCGTAAAATTGGCATTAATAGGTGCAGAAAACAGAAATATTTGTCCATCAAAATTGTCGATTTCGTGAAATTCGGAAAACTCCTTTATGGAAAAAGCTTCGTTTGCAATGAAAAACATTTTTAACTTTATAAAAATGTGTATATCCTTAAAGTTGAAGAGTTGTAAAACACATGAAAATACAAAAAATTGTCGATTGGTGAACGGAAAAGTTGAATTTTGCATGCATGAAAATAGTGGAAATTTGCGAAACGGAAAGGAGCTGGCCCACCCGGAATGTCAGCTGTTTCTGCTGCCCGCTTCTTTTGAGTTTGGCGGTTTTAATTTAATAGTTAAAAAAGTTTAAAGTTTTGAAAGTTGAGGATAGCATCAGCGCACGCGTCTCTTCCGTCCGCGTATATCAGTACCAGTCACGATATCCTGCTACGCTCGGTTCGCGAGATTAGCCCGTCCCCGCGTGTCTGCTCACTAACAAACATACATTTGTTTACCTTCAGCTGTTAATAGTAAGACTAGCTGATTGGCAACCCGATGTGTTGCTTTTTTTTTATTTAAAATGAAATGGCTTTATATCTTAAAGATTAAAAACTGTTTATTCACTTTTAAAAATATATTAGATTTAAAAAAAAACAAAATAATTATTTAAAATTTCCGTTTTCAAATTTTGCATTTTAAACAAAAAAGCTCATTCAATTAGAAAAAAATTCTAAAGGCTTTAACTTCTCCTTTCCTAAAACTAAAATTATTTTTGGTACTTCAAATTTATTTCTGGATTTCAATTATGTTCTTGTGGATTTCAATTATGTTCTTCTAATATGTTCTTGCACCCGATGGCGTCTGGTTTCGAACCCGGGATCTTAAGATTAGACGTCAGGAGCGATACCTCTGAGCCACCGTTACTTCGGTGAACGGAACTTTGCGAAACGGAAAGGAGCTGGAACACCCGGAATGTCAACTTTTTCTGCTGTCCTCTTCTATTGAGTTCGGCGGTTTTAATTGAATAATTATAAAAGTTTAAATTTTTGAAAGTTGAGGATAGCATCAGTGCACGCGTCTCAGCCGTCCGCGTATATCGGTACCAGTCGCGATATCCTGCTATGCTCGGATCGCGAGATTAGCCCGTCCCCGTGTCTGCTAACTAACAAACTAACATTTGTTTACCTTCAGCTGTTAATAGTAAGATATATATATATATATATATATATATATATATATATATATATATATATATATATATATATATAACATTTGTTTACCTTCAGCTGTTAATAGTAAGATAAGCTGAATAAGTGACTCTTGAAACTACATCAACTAGTGTATACAGATCGTAAAAAAATTCTTATTATTACAGTTGGGGCGAAGCGATCCCGCTTGCATTTATTACTTAAAATTTGTCTCTGATTTTCTTTAAACTAGTAACTTTAAACTAATTACTTTCTTTAAATGAATAAATAAAACAAATTATTTTCCTCCCTTTTGTTGGATCCTTTTAAAAAGTGCGCATAAATATCCCGTTTCAAAACATATAAGAAACGTAGGTAAAAGATAAAGCTGAGAACTTATTTAACTCCACATTGGGTGATTTGATTATTCTAGCCACCTGCGGTGCTTGAATTCAGTTTTGAAGTAGAACAGTGTTTCTTTCAAATTAAAAAAATGCAAGTAATTTATAAATCAAGATATGTGAACTACATAACGAGTAGACAAACCCTCAAATTTTCTTCTATTTTTTGAAGTTCTTTGAGAGAAAGATGTGCATATTTTATATATAACATCAGTATCATCAAAGAAATCCAGTTCTTTGATGGCTCTTTGTCCAAAAAAAATAATACTTAAGTTATGCGTGTTCCAGTCATTGAACTGGAAGACCTTCCACAAATAAATAATGAACAATGAAGATTTGAAGATGCTTAAGTTATGGGTGTATTTTATTGCTTTAATAAAATTAAATAAGAACTCACGTTTAGACTCGATTGAAAAGATTTACGGTTGCTGCAAAATTTTTAATTTTATTGCAATACTCGACATATTTTTAGGGTTTAGAGGCGCTTGTATGTAGTTTTGAAAGTATACGGGCAGATTTTAAAGATATACATTCATGGACAAAAAAATTAGCGCACCAAGAACTAATTGCGGGATCGTAACGAAACTTGCAATGAAGGTACAATGAAGGTACATGTCGAACCATACGAAGGCGCCTGGCTGAAGGACAGTTGGTATCGCGGCGCCCATTACGTGTGCTGCCCTTGACGCCCACCCATCGACGCCTCCGTTTGGAGTTTTGCCGCACACGAGGAAACTGGACTGCAGCGGAATGGAACCAGGTCGTCTTTAGCGACGAATCCAGATTCAATCTCGGCAGTGATGACAGTCGTGTTCGTGTGTGGAGAGCCCGTGGTGAACGCTTCAATCCTGCCTTTGCTGTACAGCGACACATCGCTCCCACAGCTGGTCTGATGGTATGGGGTGCCATTGCCTACAATACACGGTCACCCCTAGTATTGTTCCGTGGCACCATGACAGCCCAGCGGTATGTTCATGAAATCCTGCAACCACATGTGTTGCCACTCATGCAACGGCTCCCAGGAGCCATTTTTCAACAAGACAATGCTCGGCCTCATACGGCAAGAGTGTCACAAGACTGTCTCCGCACTGTTACTACCCTTCCTTGGCCTGCCCGATCCCCAGATTTGTCTCCAATCGAGCATATCTGGGATCATTTGGGACGACGAGTTGGGCATCCCACGAGTTTGAACGAACTAGAGGCAAGGTTACAGCAAATATGGAACGAAATGTCTAAAGACATCATATAGAACTTGTATGACTCAATGCCCGATCGTATCGCATCGTGCATTCGCGCTAGAGGGGGTCCAACGGAGTATTAACTCCTCCGTTCTTTTGCCTTTTTCTCTGAAATAAATTATCCTTTTTCTTTGATTTTCTTGTCATTTACTTATATCAAAGTAGTCATTACGTATGTAAAATTTCGTTTCATTTTGACGACTCCTTCTTGGTGCGCTAATTTTTTTGTCCATGAATGTAGATATATCCTTTATTGATTTAATAACATCACTTAAGAGTAGGGAACAAAAAATTAACTTTTTTTCTTTCACATATAGGATGCACACATTATACGACAAAAAAAATGCTTTGATAAAGAATTACATTAAAAAGTTATGTATTACTACATTTAAACCCATAACTTAAAACTTTCCCTTTTGCCCTCTTCCTTTATTTGTGTAAAGTTGAAACCGGAAGAGGTAAGCTCGACTAACAGTCCATAACGACAGACATTTAATATTTCGCAAAATGGCGTTTAACCAACATAATCTTCCTAAAAACGAATCTCCTTCGAGTTTGAAGAAAATGCAATCAATCAAAGAAAATGTCCAGAATCTAAGGAAACGGAAAAAAATGTAAGAAAATATAACTTTCACTCAAACTATCGATTTAACTGTTGATTTCAAATACTATATAATTAAAATGTGTAGACTCTGACAGAAAAACCAGTTGTGATAGAAGTAGTCAGTCACCTTCACCATTTTAAAGAAAATTTTAAAAGTGATTTGCAACTTTTAAAGCAAAAAAAAAAAGAAGTAATGTAGTTTAATATGTGTCCTCATTAAACGAGCTCATTTTTTTAAGGAGAGAACTTAATGAGGGCTAAAACAGCCTCTCTCTAAAATAAGTTTTAATAATAACTACGAAAGACAAAAATACCCCACATTTAGAATGTAACTATAACGCTCTCATTAGTCCTTTGAAGTAGAGCATCCAAGTCCTAATAGATGGGTGCTTTGATTATTTCTTAATCTATTACGGACATTTCTTTTGCGCATTTTACCCCCTAACGTGATTATCTTATGAAATTATTTGAAATATTGATTAAATCTAAAATTAAATCTAAAATTTAATTTTTGTATTAAATTTTCAATTTTTGTATTAAATCTAAAATTTAAAGTAAGACTCTTACAATTGTTAGCTTAAGGGTTTATAAAAAATTAGATTTAAATGTAAAAATGTTTTTCAAGAAAATCATTTTAAAATATCATGTTAAGGGAACGGTAGACCTTTATTTCAGCAAATCTCGTCATTGTAATACTGATTGTGTTATTGTAAATAATATATATATTTCTGTAGATTATTAGTACCAAAATAATGTTTTTCAAGTAAAAAATCATTTATGAAGCTTCTACAAAGTAATTTATAATGGGTAAGGGTAGTAATAAATTTTAAATCTGTATTTCTCAAACCAGATTTTTCAAGGTTTTTAGATTCCTTAAATGCTCCATGCTACTTAATTGTTCTTCAAAATTCATGAAATAAGGAAGAATCCTGATGCTGTTTACAAAAAAACTGGGTATGCATTTTACAATTCCACTTCATTAAGGTAATTAAATTTGATTTATAACTTTTCAAAAGGCAAAATTTTGATGAAAATCGGGATGGAATTCAGAAAAAAATCTCTCAAAAATTAACTATTCCAGGGATTAAATAATTGATACCCAGATTTGTTTGTTATAGAGTTTAAAGAGATTAAAATGCAAAATCGAGGAAATATCTCAAAAATTAAGTTTTAAAATTTAAAAGATAAAATTTAAAAAATAAGCATTTTAAAATTTTGTTTATAAATTTCAAATTTTTTAAAAAATCTTAAAATTATAATGAGATTGGAAATTTCTTTTAAGGTATTCTATTTATTTATAGTGAAATGTGTATATGTACAAAATTTCGTATCTATGATGAAAAGTAAAAAAAGTAAATTTTAATGTTCACCGTTCCCTCAACATCTTTTCAAATTTTTTTATTCATGGGAAACATTGGAAAAGCCAAAAATGATTATGTTATTAGTTCGTATCAACGATTTTAAGCTCTTACGCAAAATAATACTTAAAACTACTGTACTAGTAATTCCAAATACAAAATCTCTTTTGAACTAGGTTTAAATGGAGTTATTTTGAAAAAAGAGATTATTATTTGTTAGGATGTATAAAAAATAATATAAATGGAAAGAGTTACGGAGAGAAAAAATTAACTTATCCATCATTTCAATTTTTGTATTCGTCATTCAGTTATTGATGACAAGTTGAAGCTATGAAATGGTTTCTACGTGAGGGATGCCTTTGTAACTTACAGATTTAATGCCAAAACTATAACGCCTTGTTGTAAGATTTTGGTATCCAAAATAAAGTATGACATTTACTGCACCTAGAATACGTATAATTCTTTTTTGAAAATTCCTATAATATTAAGGGCCTGTTCACATAGGAGTCCGTGGCGTTGCGTTAAGGAAAAGATGACGTTGGGACGAAAATAAACCAATCATATGCCTCCAAACGGTTAGCAATGAAATTTTTAACACCTATGATTGGTTTATTTTCGTCTCAACGTCATCTTTTCCTTAACGCAACGCAACGGACTCCTATGTGAACAGGCCCTAAGTTGTTATCGAAGAAAGTTGCGAAAAAAAATTTCTTCATTTTACTTTTAAAGTAATTTAAAGTGAGTTGCATTAATAAATGTAATTTAAAATGATTTATTATTTTCATTTCTTCTTATAATTTAAAATTTTTTCAAAAGGGAACTCAGTCTCGTTTAGATAACATGATTTAAGTTCTAATAAAGAATAATGGGAAAGCGAGTTGGATGTTCAGCTTTTGGAGCATACAGCCATCTCTTTCTACACGGGAATAAAATCAAGTAAATTATCATAATTGATATAAAATATAATATCAAAATGTATATTTTTCCGAAGCATTTATACATTTGTATGTCTGTAGTTAAAGATACTGAAACTGAATCATTTGTGATGATGGAATAGGATGATGGTTCAATGCATATTTTGACTTTTTCAATAAAGCCTGAGTATTTAAACTGTTTTTGAATTGCAACCGTATTATTAATATGATTTTTATGTACTTCTAAATTTTTTTCAAACGCAAAAATCAAAGTCTAAAATATATATTGTTAATATTGAAATAAACAAAAATACAATTATTATAAATTTTTGACCAGTATCTTTTGCTTCATCAAACAACTCTAAAGATGTGCATAAGCGGTTTTTTGTGAGTATTTATTTTCGCTCCGCGTTATTATGGCAACGAAAGAGTTTTAGGCAGAGGTTTTGGCAACTTCTGAAAGAGCGGTAATGTAATGTTTTAGTTTCGGAAGAGTCGACTCGATGTAGTTAATGTTTTATAGTTCTGCTCTAAAATGTGTAAATTAACGTAAATAAAGTGTTGTTACACAGAACTCAACTATCGTCGATGCTAAATAACAATAATAGTTCTAGCATCGCAGGTCAGAACAAAATAGATGGCTTCTAGCAACATTTTCGATTTGGAATAAATCACAAAAAAGTAATTAGGGAATTTTTAAGATTTATGATGTCTTCATTATATTTTTATGATTACTAATGTCAGAGGGGGAGGCAAAAGGCCATACCAACACATAATTATGATAAAAAACTCCACAAATTTGTTTTCTCGATGAATTCCTGGTTCTTGTCAGCAATTTGCAAGATAATATCCTTTTAATATTTCCGTAAAACTAATTACTCTTTCTCCTCGAAGATTCTTTTATGAATATTGGCTTATTTAAATTTCGAGAGAATTCGGGGATAATTCCCGCACTTTTTCTTCATTTACTTTGTTCTTTTTTACGTAACGTTATTAATAAAGACAAGTTAATTTTGGGGCTTTTATTGATTTTTAAAAATATTTATTTACAATTTCCCTTTTTGACAAGCTATGTTGGTAATTTTTAGAGGTTAAGCTGTTTTCAATTTATTAATTTTAATATTACTTATGCACTAGGCAAAATAAACTATCAGACATAAAACTGAATATTTTTTGAATTGAACTGAAACGTTTTGATGAGGATGTTGAAAGAGAGATCCAAGAGAACTGCCAGAATAGAGTTTACACAACTTCAAGCAAACTAAATAATTTTCTGACTCAGATATTGGTAAAGAAATAGAGGTTCATTTAAATATTTAATAGATACTCTAAGAAAATTGAAAAAACAACATCAACACTCTTACGATTGAATTTAGCCAAAATATTTCTTTTGTGACGTAGGTAGTAATAACGACAAGCATTTCGCTTCAATTACTTTACTACGCCACCTTAAACACTACAAACTACAACTACAAAAAGCAAATATGTACAGCGAGTTAGAATTTACATGTTAGAGATGTCAGGACGGCTCGGGTTCACAGACCAACTCTGGCCTACAGAAGGCCTCTCGGACCAGAGAGTTCCGTCTCTCTCACACTCAAAAACAGCTCTCTCTCTCGTGGAGTATTGGGGGTCTTCTCTTATACGGTCGGCGAATTCAAAAGCGTTCTCCGGCGTTTTAAGTGCTCGTAAGTGTCCAAAGTTTATGGGATTCCACATGTCGCTATAGTGTCAAAATTCTGGAGAGCCCTTGAACCACTCTGGTATTTATGACTTGTATAACGTCAGAATCGCATATTACACAAAATTTATGGCCTCATATCCTAGAGTTTATGAGACCGCTCAGTTTGACATTTCGCCGATAGATGACATGTTCATGTTGAGGGGTAGGAACGAGCATCACAGACTTATATAGTTACAATTTTCGTGGAGTAATGGAGACAACGTCACACTTTATTAGTAGATTCTTGTGATTGAGGGTCTAAGGCAACAAATTGCACGTTTAAAGTGTGAGTGTTCGAAATATGAATATAAATTCTCTAAGGCAGTGGTTCACAACCTTTTTCAGCTGACGACCCACCTTTCCTTATCGGAATACCTCCACGGTCCATCGGTCCATGTAGTAAAAAACCTTATTTGTATCGTATCCCTTTCTTATGTATATATAATTTACCATAAAATATTGCATATATATATATATATATATGTGCTTTTTTGAAGATACAGATTGATTATTGATAAACAATTTGTGTTCTGATTTGAAAATGGTTGAAAAAATATAAGCACTTTGTAGGAAAACAGTTATTTATTTAACAATATATATATGTTTGCAATATATGCAACAAGTGGTTTCATACTCACTAACAAGTGTTCCTAGGTGAAGATAAAAACTACAATTATAAAAGTACACAAAGACCATTTTTTAATAGTTTTAGGATCGAGTCGCGACCCACCTTTAACCCTTCTGCGACCCACTAGTGGGTCGCGACCCACCGGTTGGGAACCACTGCTCTAAGGTAAAGAAAATTGATTAAATATCGTGACTAGCATAGCCCCAAGATTATAGAGCCACCTGTCAAATGTGAATTCAGCCGTGTCAAATTTACTTTTGAAATTCAGAGCAGATGAAGAAGATAACATTATATTGGACCACTCTCTTATAATTTAATTGTTGGTATTTCTTACTCGTTCTTTCGGCCAAATATTACAATGGAGAAGAAAGAACAGCAGTATGTAGATTTTCTGCCAGAGATTACGTCAGAGTCAACATGACAACTAGTGACTCTGCTATAAAAGGGAGTCGACATAAATCTGTAAGGAGCTATCGTGTATGCCACATTTTTAAGGAACTTAGCTTTGGTGATGTCGTTTACAGCATGTGGCACTACGGTGAATTATGTTTACTCATGTTTAATTTATTTAATGAAAGTTAATGAAGCTATTATTAACTTGAATGGCATGAGTTTTTACCTCAATGTATTTCTACTATATTCATATCTGCACTCTAATGCAAGCATACCATCATTAACACCATTCTGAAGAATATTGTCACACAGGTTATATGATGCGTGAGCAGTCCCATTTTATCTATGTAAAAATTTATCAAATGGAATTTATTAAATAGCAGTGAAAGGAGATTCATTAGTTATTAAATTCTCTTCTTTTAGTCTCCGAACATAAAATGCGTCGAAAGAATAAACGGAGAAGAATTAAGGCGAAAAATTTGCCCTGATGTCTTATGAATACAGACATCGTAAAAGTTGTGTATATTTTATTTAGAGAAATATTAAATTACCCTCTAGGAAAGAGAAAATCGTTTTTTTCTGCTTTCTAAACAGTTGTTGCATCGAATTATTTTATGGTGTGAAAAAGTGTTTATTTTATTGACTTTGAGAGACTATGTTTGGGATTTATATAAAGTTAAGCGTTTTTTTCCCAGGTAGTGTTTTTCCCTGAAAGTTTATGTTGAAACGCTTAACTCGTTGTATGAAAAATTAAGATCGAAGTGATAAGTTGAAATCCTTCTTGTAGTCTCGAACTAATTTTATCTTGCTACCATCCTGTTCATTTTTAATAATTCAACCAATTTTTCCTTCTCCTTTACCACAGGAGAAGATCACTAGTTGCTGATTCATAGATGGAGATTTCATCGAATATGATTTTTGTGTTTTCACTTCGACTGTGGTGTTTATTCTTTTAATAAACAAAAGATTGGAGGTCAAAGGATACAATTGGCTGTTCAGTTTTATTATTCAAATCAATATTTCCAAAAAAGAATAATTCATTTGTATTCATACTTTTAGAAATAAACTAATTGGTTACATCTTTAAAAAAATTAGTTAAATTTAAATGTTTACAGCATGATTACCGATTAACATAAACGCATTTTTTATAGTCACTTAGGATAGATATTTCATATTGCAGATTTTCATTTGTTTCCTAATTAATCTTATTACCATCTATTCCGGCATATTTTTAAACCTTTTAATTTTTTTATATTGGTAGATATTTTTATTTTATATTCTCTATACATTTTGACAACTATTTATAATCTTATGACGATAACTTTCAGGTACTTACTGGCTATCTGTGTCAAGTTTTGATTCTTTACCAGTTTTATCCCATAATTTCTATAAATGCAGTCACTGTTAATGAGTATAAACACGTGAGTTTCAAAGGTAAGAGAACTGTGCGTTTGGAGTTAATAAAGCAATTAGCAAACTCTGGGCATCTATGTCAATTTATGATGACTATCCCGTGATTCCTGTTTCGAATTATTCCAAAATCTATCTTGTACACGGCAACGCGTATTTATACTTGACAAACACGTAGCTTTCTGTGATCCATTCAAACAAAGATTGGTTTGAAAAAGGGGTGTATATTTAACCAATTGCGAACCTAATTTCATATGATGGTAACTTATCTGTTAGACATGTCGATGTTGCATCCTACCAAAACAGATATTTCAAGATTTTGAAAAAGTAACGTATGGATGAAAGCGAAATATCTGATGGAAATATGATTTATATTATCAGACACATTTATATTATCAGACAAATCTCCAATTGAATTAATAAGTATCCTCTATTAAAAAAAGAGTATTCATGTTGTGCGGTGATTCTAATTCAGATTAGGCTCCAGCAATGTATTTACAATCCACGAGATAAAATACCCCGTAAGATATAACTTTAATAAAAAAGTTAGAGTATTAATTAATATAACTTTGTATAAAAAGCTGTACGCACCCCTAAACAGGTTGGTTCATTTAGGAGAGTAATTTTTATATTTTTGTTTTAATTACAAAATGAAGTAAAACAGAAAACACAGTTTTTTAAAAGTTAATCTAAAAAGTGCTTAGAAGGTATTTCACAAAAAATGAGAATCAGAGTTTTAATACCTTTGGCTTAAAGGCATAACAAACGTGTCACGTCGAAAATAATTAAAAAACACATAAAAATAATCTCTGAAGCTTAAGTCAAAAGAATGTGACTGCTAATAAAGCTTGACATTTCGTAATAAAAAGTCCTTATAATTTTTTGGGGGAATAATATTACTTAATCCATGTCATATCACAACCTCCTCATTGGAAGAAAAATTCCTTTTTTTGCATTGCCAATTTAAAAAGAGAAATTATTAATTTCGCCATCGATGAAAATAATTTACTTTCTAAAAATGTAAAAAAAAAACCCAAATTTTATATGACGCTTATTAAGCATAAATTCAGGTATATGCATATGCAAAAATGTATTTGTTTATACGGAAGCCAGTTTTTATAGAAATGTTATTCATGAAAGAGAAGTAATAGTAAAAATGTAAAATGCTAATCTGATAATGAGGATATTTTAATGTGAAAGAATATAAGAAATACTGGACATCTCTCTTTTGGTAAACACGAAGTACTAAAACTTATAAACATAATTAAGAAATTTTTATATAAACAGACTCTGTTCAAATTGTTAACACCAATAGTACAAATAATTGTATTCATTTCATTGTGAATCCCAGTTCTGAATCTCAAAAGCCAGCGTGTTTAAACAGTTTCTTATATAAAGGGAAAAAATTCAATAATTACTATTTTAAATTATATCTCTTTAATAATGTATATTTTTGAACTTGAACAAGTGATAAATTAAACTTATAATGAATTACATTTGAATTCAATACACTTTATTCCCATACTTGATCAAATAATAATATCAACATAAACTCTTTATTTAAAAACTACAAAAATGATTTTTATTTTTATTTTTCAGAAGATGTCCTTTGGAGAATTTGATAAAGCTGTCGATGCGTGTTTTTGAAAATTGTTTAACAAATTTTTAAATTTATTCTGTGTACAGATATGTCTGGATGTTTTGTACCTGGTTATACTAGTGGATATCTATCAGACTTAAAACGAAACAAAGAATCAGAAAAGAGAAATCCTGGTTTGTTTATTGCTCCTAAGGTAAGGACATTATTATTGTTTTGTTTTAATATAAGATATATAATAGTGAGAGAAAAATACAGCTGCTGTGTTTTAAGCGAACACAAAGTTAAAACAGCTAAAATTTTGCCGGAAAGAAGCGTGTTTTATTTTTTATCCATCCCTTTATCCCATCAGGAAACAAAAGTGTTCACAAAGCTCTATTGTATGTAAACAAATGTAAATAATTACCGAAATTATTGCTCTAAAGGAAATCGCTTAATCAACAAAAGATGTAAAATATAAACAATAGAAATAAACAAAAAATAAAAAACAAGCATAGACTGCTAAATCACTTTAACATAAAACATATCCTGCAAAGAAAACATTTTCAATAGAGGATAGCGCAGAAGCTTCATATCCCCATAATGAAAAAACAAATAAATAATCCAACAGAGATAGATAAAAATAATACAAATATAGACAAGAAACAAACAGAAATCAAGCACTTTGGGCATCCACGCACCAACGGCAAGATTCGGTATAAGTGCCGGAACTGAACCAAAAAACAACAGAGGTAACCGACAGGTCTCTTCTTCAGGGGGCCTAACCATGTCAGTTACCTCAAGGGGAACTTTCTGAATAGGATGCAGGTAAGCCCAAAAGACATACCAAGGCCCTGAGTCCCCCAAGTAAGCAATAAGATCAGTTCCAGCACTTATACAGAATCTTGCCGTTGGTGCGTGGATGCCCAAAGTGCTTGATTTCTGTTTGTTTCTTGTCTATATTTGTATTATTTTTATCTATCTCTGTTGGATTATTCAACAAAAGATGTGCAATACTTACATATATAATGAAGTTTTAGTTTTTGATGTTTTTCATTTTTTAATTAAAAATTCGCCTTCATTTGCGATTGTAATTCATTTGATATTTTTGTGGAATGTAACAAGTTATGTGAGAGTGAATTTTATACATAGCATACAGTTTTCATTTTATTAATAATATTAATTTTGTTTGTTGTTCATTTCAATTCTACTCATTCCAGAGTAGTGAACTTTTGGAGAAATGGCGAAAAGCTATCCCCAGAAAAGACAAAATTTTCAGCGTTGGTGACAAGCACTGTGAGTTGCATTTTGAAGAAGAGTGTGTAGTAAGGTCATATACAACTGCACTCACTAATGGAACAATATTTACTCTTGAGAGAGGAAAACCATATTTAAGGGGACAAGGGACCTTGAACTTCGTTTGTTTTACGTTTTCAATAATTTACTATTTATACTAAATGAGAATAATTGATATTATTTTTTACTTTATTGAAGACAATTAGAATTAACAAATAAGTATTTTGTTAAGAATAAGACCTGTTTATCAAAAAAGTTTTAAAAAATGATAGAATTTTTCAAAATGCCACATGCGCATTAGTTTTCGTTTAATTTCTTTCAAATTTTCCAGGATTGTCAATTGAAGTGTTTTCCACAAACCTGTGCATAATTCTTTGAAACCACAAATATATTTCAAATTTGTAGACCATGAAATAAAGCAAAAACGTAAAAAAAACATAAAAAACAACAGCCAAATTTAAACAAATTAATTCTTACGGCTTTAGATTTCTACAAAAAAATTCATAGCACAATTATATTAATATATGTACTGTAAACTTATGTTAAAAAATCTAAGGTTTTTAAATGATCTGGAATGCGCATGGAACATTTTGAAAAATGCTAGTATTTTTGAAAAATTTTTTGAAAAAAGGCACTTTTCCTCCAAAAATCCTTATTTTGGATTCTAAGGGTTTTAAATGTAGTAAAAAAATACAAATTATTCTCCATTTGTATATAGAGTTAAAAATTATAAATAAAAAAATTCGAAGCTGAAGGTCCCTTGTTCCCTTAAAAGCAGGTTCTATACCAATATTATTCCCTAAAATACAAGTATCTGTCTAATAGAACATACAAGAGAAAATCTCCAGCCTTTCGTTATTCTTCATTTGAAAGAACAAAAGACCTAATATAAGTAAAGATGTTGAATCTTATACAAGCTGAACAACAGCAAAATTATTATTCTACATTTTTGGTCCATCGAGAAAACATACAAAAACCAGATTCATGTTGGACAGCAGCATCTACTATGTAATATCTAATATGTGCAAAATGAAATTCTAAATATTCTTGTGAGCGACGAGTTATTATTTGTCAGGATTCATCTGTAAAAGTATGTACGTAATATTATTGTTTAAAAAAGTTTAAATTGAAAAATAGTTAATGGTTAATTTTAAAATGTTTAATGGTGTAAAATAATGTAATAAGTATAATAGTAAAAGTGTAAGTAATAGATATAAAAGTAATGAACACTTGTATCCAATTGTTGTGTTGATAATGTAATCGTAAGTACTTTTTAAACAAATTTCTTTACTTTAAGAGTACATGACATAATGAACTAATGTATATTTACTTCACATACATTATAAACCTTTATTCACAACTATTTTTCACTGTTTTACCAATATATTTTTCACTATCAGAAATATCAGTTTACAGAAAGTTTCTTTATTTTATTTTACTAATTATGTATATGGGCAAACATTTCACAATTTTCGGTAATCGTTGAATATTTATAACAGAAACTGAAGTACACTGCTTTCAAATTTCAGAATTTTTTAGGGAAATATGGAAATATCACTGGATGTTGATGTGCAGGATGTTGAAAGCCTGTCATTTTTACTACAGCGTGTTGATGATCTAGTATTATTATTTCGTATGATTATTTAATGATATCGTAATCAGATTTCATAATAAATTATGTTGCTGGTTATGTTCTTAAGAGGATGAGCAGATTTTCTAATTGTGACCTATGCATACAAAAATTAACCGCTATAAACAATAATACTGATCAAAATAATTTTTTTAAGTAAAGGTTCCTTATTATACCCTTCAGATTTGTTTTTAAAAGTCATTAATATTCTGGAAATTGCAATAATCAAAACATTAAATTTTAATAAGCTAAATTGTAAATTAATTTTTCAAGTGATAAAAGAAATTTATACTGATCCTCCTATGCCAGTAATAGGTTGCAATGAGCAACATAACTTTAATTTAACTCAAAATGTTATTAACTTTTTTCTAATTACACGCTTTCATTTTATATGAAAACAAGAAAATAAAAAATTCTCAACTCTGCACTAATGTTAAAAAAACTAAGAGAACAATCAAAATTAAAAATCTCATTATTTATTATTAAATTTTAGCTTTTATTTTATATTACTTTTGAACTGAATTATTCTACTCATTTGAAAACTAAACTGAATAATATCTTTTATTATATAATTAAAATAAACTACGATATTAAATTTAACTGTATTTCTATGCAATTTATAAAGTAATTCCCTTGTCAATTTCAATGAATAATGCTGTCAGTATCTGTAAAACCTGTCATGTATAATATTTTGTTCAAATTTATCTATAGTAAATTGTGTATCAAGCATTTAATTTTTATTTTATAATAATGTATTAATAGTGTATGTTAATTTCAATTTTTTATAATTATGAAATACTTTTTTCTATTCAACATATTTTGTGGTTATGCCAAATTAAGATACATGTCTGAGCTAAAGCCATAATTTTTTTTGACTGTTCAGAGAAGTAAAATGTTTACAGTTAACGTTTCTACATGAAATTTATGTTTTTCTCTGCTAAATATTAGTTAAAAATATTTAGTATCTTAATTTTTTTACTATGAAAACTTCATATAGCTGATGAATACGCTGGAACCTTAATATAGAATTTAATCACAATTAAGTTAGTTTCGATAAGTAAATAAGTTTTCATTGTATGATAAACAATGTTGTCAATATTAATGCTTATGTAAAATCTGTTGTGTATAACTTTTTTTGAAAAATAATATTCTCAGAACTTTATATTGTGAACACAGCGAAACCAATACTTTGTGAAATTGCAAAAATATAGCTGATTTGTCCTTGTCAATGTGATTTGGGTTTTTTTTCTATTTAATTCGCTAAAAATTTTTGTAATCAGTAATTTACAAATTTGAAGGTAATACCTGAATATGCTGGAACCCCAATATTGAATTTAATCACTATTAAATTAGTTTCGATAAGTAAATAAGTTTTCATTGTATGATAAACAATGTTGTCACTAAAAATGCTTATGCAAAATCTGCTGTGTATAATTTTTTTTAAAATAATATTTTCAGATTCTTTTACTGTGAGAGAACAATCAAACTTGTACTTTGTGAAAATGCAAAAATATAGCTAATTTATCAATGTCAATGTCATTTGGATTTTTTTTTTCTTTTTAACTCACTTTTGAACCAGTTTTATCCATTTATGGTCCCAACAGAAAAAACGAGATTCATACAAACGCTAGTATCGACGGTTACGGGACAATACGTTTACAAAGATCTTTAGATGGCGAATTACAGCCAGTGTATTATCACAGTCGAAAGACTTCGGAAACAGAATGTATATTGTTCAGTTATGACCTCGAAGTGATAGCAGTGATTGAAGCCTTAAAGAAATTTAGAATATATGTTTTAGGTATGCCATTCAAAATTGTGACAGACTGTAGTGTTTTTAAAATGACGATGAATTATAAAAGACGTTTGTACGAAAATTGCTGGATATGCTTGAAGATTATGATTGCACTTTAGAACATCGATCCGGAACGAAAATGCGGTATGTTGACGATTGATTAGGAATACTGTGTTAGTTGTTACTTGTTCAGAAGGCGGACTGACTAGTAAAATTGTTGCCGCTCAGGAAGAAGACGAACAAATCAAGACAATCAAAACTTTGATAGGAGAAACAGGAGATGATACTTATTTGATTAGGAACAATGTTCTGTACAAATGCAAAGACGGAAGATAATTATTAGTAATTCCAGAAATATATATATATATATATATATATATATATATATATATATGTATATATATATATATATATACTATATATATATATATATATATATATATATATATATATATATATATATATATATATATATATATAGATATATATATATATGTATATATATATATATTTATATATATATAACATATATATATATATATATATATATACATACATATATATATATATATATATATATATATATATATATATATATATATATATATAGATATGTATATATATATATGTATATATATATATATATATTTATATATATATATACATACATATATATATATATATATATATATATATATATATATACATATATGTAAAGGATTTAGTGGGAAAAGAATGATTATTCTAAATTTAAAGGGGGCTTGGGAATTAAATTATATTCGTGGCGTAATTCGCCTCTAATTGTTCGTATTCAAAGACGCGAATTGGGAAAGGGAATTTCCCTTTTATTATATAATCTTCGTGCGCCTCTGAGTTCTGCGGTCGAGGACAAACGTTTACATTTTATTTAGCCTTGAAAGATGTCTGTTTAGGGCTCTGCGCATGTCCAAGGAGAGTTGGCGCGCTGAGATTCCCGCGAATTTGGGGAGAGCGGGCATAGAAGTCGATGCTATCAGATGTGTTTTCGCCACGGCTCTAAAAAAGAAATGGCGAATAATGAAATGCGTAAATCTGGAGAGGTGGTATTATGACATTGAAATGAATAAACTCTACTTAATTTAGACGATGCTGAGTACTTTTTGAGTGTATGCCTTCCCTCGATGCCATGGACTATAAAACAAGAAGACTGCAAACGACACATTAGCAGGCGAAAGCCAACGCCTGTCATATATATATATATATATATATATATATATATATATATATATATATATATATATATATATATATATATATATCTGTGAGTGTGTGTGTATTCATACATACATACATACATAAATTCGTTTACCTAGAATATATTTAAATGAAAGTTTATTTGTGATTCTTAGAATACACTTCTACTGTAGCACTCTTCAATTAATTTAAAAGCTAATTCCTGACAGTCAAAGAATATTTTGCATCTTTAATTCTGGATGGTTTTTCAAAAGAGGCGATTCTTTTCCATTTCTATGCCAAGAATAATATCTAAAGCTGTTTAGCACAGCTCGAAAGCGAAAGAATATTTTCTCTTGACTGAAAATCAAATGGGCGGGGATCATGGGAATCGCATTGTGTTTGACGTTTGTGGAGTGTCGCGTGGCAGTAGTGGTGGAACTAATGAGGCAGGAACCACCGCATGGTCTCCATGGGTACATTACTTACGCCATTCTAAATGATTCGTTTATTTGCGCTTGGTTTCTAATTAATTATGACATACTTTTGCAAATTACTTGTGATGTAGGTAATTTGACGATTCAAAATGTAATTTTTGGTGGAACATGCAAGGAATAGGAAAAAAAAATTCTATTCAAAGCATTTCAATTTCATGGGAATTAATGATAGTCAGTTCATGTAGTATGGTGCCAAAAAGATCTTTGTTATGAAGAATAATATATATAATATTTGAAGGTGAAGTTTGGAAATTATCTGCTTAGAAGTGTAATTCAGAAAGTTTTATTGTTAGATGGGTTTCAGTGCATATTTATTAATATTTAGATTTTATTTAGTGTAATCGTATCCAAACGTACTAATACAAAAATTAGTCATATTTTTTAGTGTCCCTTAAACAGCTATTTTAAACATTTAACAGGTACGGAGAGCTATCGCCAAATGCATTAATATCCAACTCAATATCTTTTTCTTTTGAAATTTACCCTAATAAGTAATAAAGCTACTCTCTGCAAAAAATTATAAAACATCTAGTTCCCCATTACATTATTTTCGATTTTTTGCAATTATAGCTACGCATTATTTAGAGCTAGGAAGTAATGATGAAAATATCTCCTGTCTATTCATCAATATATGAAACTTAAGATTAAGATCATACACGAATGCATTAAGAGAGTCAAATTTGAAAAATTCTAAAAAAAAGTTCAGTTGTGAGTTGCTGTGAGATTTTCCACAAACAGCTTTCTACATGAGATGAAATATTTCAAATTGGAAGGCTGAATAAATTCTGATTTTACTAAAAAGGAAAGTCTGGGTCGAGTAAGCAATTGTGCTTACGCTAAAACACATTGCTGCGAAAAATTATCAAGACACATTGCTTAGCAGTGCATCAATCAACTGTTCACTGATCAAAATGTTTAAAATAGTATGTTTTCGGGTGCTAAACAAATAAGTGCTTTGTGTTTTCTAATAAATAAAGATGTTGTAGCAATTAACATGGCGTAAGAATGCAGCATTATAATAAAGTTGTATTAGTAAATTCAATGAAATAATTTCTAAGAAAGAAAAAAAATGACTTCTCACACAGCTAAGGGAATTCAATTAATTTAATTCAAGTGTTGTTGAAAAATTAATTTGATATTCCAGAGCCGCAAATTTGGTTTTGCTACCTGATAAGTATTTTCCAATGGTATATGTTCGTCTTAGATCTTATCAAGGTTGTTTTAATAAAAAAAAAGAGAAATTGAAAATTATCCCGCTCATTAAAATCAGTTACTAGGAAAATTTACTAAGATGTATCACTGTTTTGAGACGCAGTTATAGTTATTTTAAAACAAACCATTAATCACGATAAAATGGTAAGGATGTTCTAGGATTCTTGAAAATTACATACTATGTCCTATTATTCAGTTCTAATAGTTCATACTTCAGAACCAAATAATACTAAGAGGGGTTCCCCCATATACAGACGATGCACATTGCGTTTTTTCGCTTTCTTAAGATTTAAATCAACGTTTATCATTTTGTTTACAGTGGACATCGAGCATTTTAATATTTTTGCAACTGTCCTTTGACTAGGGGGATTTTCTTTTAACAATAAACAACGTACCTTTGCAATAGTCGAAGATGTCCGTTTTTTCTTTGGATACTTGTTTGGAACTTTTGTCCCACTTGAGGCTCCAATTTGACTTTTTTTACCTTTCTTGTTGACGATATTACCTATCGACGCTTTAGATATCACAAAACCACGACTCTCACATCGTTTTTGGATAACGCAGTATGCATATTTCTCTTCGGAAAGAGCATAAATGTAGCCTTCGAACCACTGCTTTGTTAAAAACGCCATTTTGAATAAAAACAAAAGTTTCAAGCCGCAGACGATAATTTTGACTTTTAAAAACATAGTACAATTGCAATTATTTCTTTTGCATCAAACGATTTTTTATTACCGCTTACCAAAATCGTCTAAAAAATGTGCGAACAGCCTCTCTATATGCTAAACTACCACGATGAAGCTTTTTTTTAATCATGGGCGTGAGGTTTGAATACCTTCAGAGGAATATGACAGTGATGCCAGCAAAAGAAAGTATAAAAATATTCCGTCTGATCTGAATACTTACAAGGTAAAATTCATAATGATTTGTCGCAATGCTGATTCTTAAGTGATTAAGATTTATTTATACTGAAATTAAATTTTTCCCCTTCATAGTATGAATATCAAAGAAATCTGAGGAAATTATTGTTATACTGTCCTTCCAATAAAGCGAGAAAAGTTAGCTTAAAGTCTCTCTAAAATATTGAATCGAATTAAGAGGTGTTTTGTAGCAGTCTTTAGATGCAGAGGTGGCCGATGATAGATACTGTAATTATTTTGATTGGTTTGTCTAGAGATAAAAATATAAAAAAATGAGGACAAGATTATCATATCATTAATATTATATTAGTTCTTGTATTTAATTTGATATCATTGGGTTAAAATCACCATTCAATTGTCTACTAACTAGGTATTAAATAATATTGTCTATTAAATGTCATTCCTGATCACTCTGGATATTATTAAAACTCAACAGATGATTGACTCCAAGGAGTTTCATTTATACTGTGTAATAGAAATGAATGCAAAACTAAGTTAAAATCAAAAACTAGAATTTTGTTTTTTCCTGTCTCACTGTAAGATATAATTAAGACATACTTCAAAACTTTTCTTGGTATTTGCAAAATATCCACTAATGCAAACTATTTCTAAGACAGAAGAACATAAAATTATTTCTTCCTGTACAGGATTGAAAGGAAGAAAAGGAAATGGAATGTGATTCTTTTAATCATTTAGCATTCTCAAACACAAATTGGATATCATTTAGACGAATGATGCCAATACGATAGTCTAAAAATGTCACAATGAAATATTGTACTTGCATTGTGTAAACTATCAGCTGTTATAAAGGACTTGGAACCCCTTAAGTGAATGCTATGGCTTATTTAAAGTTATAACGAAAATGGCAAACGTTCACAGGAGAAGTATAAAAACATACAATAAAGAATTCATTTTTCGAGATCGTCAATAGAAACGGTTTCAAAGAGACAGCTTTCTATAGAAAGTAACAAGGCCTTAAATAACTTTCAACCCACGCTGATAGACGGATCTTTGAAAAAAATAATACCGATGGAATGCTCAGGGAATCAATTATAATGATGGAAGATGTACGGGAATACCTATTATTAAAATTTTGAAAATACTAAAGTATCTTGTTGGAAAGGATATCATGGATAGAACTTTAGTCTAGGTAGAATTTTTCACAATGGGGAAGGATGTTTCCTACAGATTAAGAAAGGACACTTTAAAATAAAATACATTTATCAAGCGAATTGTTATGTAGTCAACAATCAACAATAGAAAGCTTTTGATCAACTATATTATTTTCATAGGAAAATTACAACATGTTAAGACATACGCTTAGTTGTATGATTCGTTTTATAAAATAACTACACAAAAAACTAAATATGGAAAACTTTTGATAAGCAGCTTGATTTTCGAGAAATTAACCCTGGTACAAACATCATAAAAAGTTCTATTTATGTGCACTAGCACATGAGAAATTTGAAAGGAAATGTGTTGTCTATTTATAGTTGCAGACTCCCTCTAATTTTTTATTCTTTCACATCTTGCCATTGTAAAAATGCTTAAGGGGGCACACTACCTTTGACTACTGGGAAATGACCCTAAACATGATCAAATTCGAGCTAATGAAACTCCAATAATATTAATATATATATATATATATAATTTTTTTTGTTTTATATCAAAATTACAAGTCTTCAGTTATATTTTATACAAAAATAGAACTTGTAAAGCCATAAATAATTTTTAGATTTTATTTTTAAATGTACACAAGAAATATGCATACAGAAACTATTTTTTGGTTAAATTAAATTAATAATACACTCAAGTTTAATGTAAAACCAAAAAATATACAAAAAATATAGTTTAAATTGAAAAATTTACATAAAATTTTAAAAAATTTAAAATTTAGCAATTTTTTTAAAGTATTTTCAAGTGTAAAAAATTTTTTTACAATTTTTTTAAACTTTTCTGGTTTTAGTGTGTAAAGGAGCTTATAATACAAATCTGATAAAAAGTTTGTGTGTCTAGCACTCATAGTTTGGGAGTAACAGTGCGAGCAATCCAAAAATTCACATATTTGAGAAAACTGAAGATAAAGTTGGAATCACATGGCTATGGCAACAGAGTGAGCTTTACATAAACTCTCATAACTCGAGAAATAATGCAAATTTATTTATGCGGTTTTTTACATATTGTTCAGAAATGTCCCAAAAATCAGAATATAGCAAAAACCAAAAATCGATTTTTTAAAGTTTTAAAGGTTGTGAGCCCCCTTAATGAAAGACAATTTTTTCGACTGGGCTATTTGGAGAAGTAACGTTCAACTACTCATAATCTTAAGGAGTAAATAAAATAAGAACTTATAAAAAACTATATAAATCTGTTGTATTTGCTTGATTGACACTTTGATTCAAATTCGAATATGTTCAATGCAGAACCATTTATCTATTAATAACATAAGGCTGTTAATATGGCTGAGTAAAATAATTTTCAAAAAAAGTTTTTGTACTTAACAAAAAGACCAAAATCATGTCTAACTTAAACAAAAATTGTTTCAATGAAACATGACAAACTGTAATGTTTAATTTTGACAATCTTAAACAAAACCTGTTTTCAAAGAATATTTTCGGGCTTATTCAATTACTTTTATTCTTTGAAGGTGTTGAAAGTGCTTTTTTTGGAAAATTAAAATTAGTGCTAGCCATTTTTGTTAGAAAATTTCTGCTAAAAATGTTCTTTCTAGTATAACTTTGGGTTGTGGAGGGATATCTATAATTTTAACAAACAAAATGTATAACAATCAGAAAATACAATTTAACTGCATATATAAGTCTGTTCCTACACATTTATTTATCTGAAACTAATTTGATAACTTTTAAAATAAATTGCTTTTTAAAAATTTTAATGGTTTGAGGAATGTGAATGAAAATAATACTTCCTGGCAACACCAAGATAGCTTAACTGGGAGAGCATCTGTCTCGAGATGAGAGAATTCCTATTCGATTCCTAGGCCTTGAGGAAATAAATTTAAAGTTACTTAAGAAATATGCAAAATTGTGTTTCGATACGAAATACTAATAAGATTTTTCTAGATGAAATGTGCAATATAAGAAACTAATAACTCTTGGAAACAAAGTGTAACAAATAATAATATGCTATTGGTTTGATTAAATAACACTTACGTAAAAGTATAATTTAAGAACAGATAATTAATGATAACAGTTTATTATTATTTAAAGGGGACGCAACTTTTAAAGCATCAAATGATAGAATAATCTTTAAAGAATCATTAAATTATTTTATTTACTGTTTGGTATGCTTTTATTTTCTTCATCTCTCCCTGATAATTATCAACACTGGAAGTAAGAAAAATTATTTAATGCGCACATTTTTAATTTTAAACAAAATTTATGCAAGAAGAAAAAAAAGTAGTTTATTTATTAAAATTTCCGTTCCTGTTCTTTAAAAGCTTGAAAAATCTTATTTTTTCCAAAATTCAGTTCAGACATGATAATTGTGCGATGACTTTTCTGTAGAACGCACTGAAAACAGACCACGAGAATCGGATTTGTTTCCACGTGAGATGAGGAACATAGAACGATAAGGTACAATTTACTTTACATATGTTACGGCCAACGTCTGAAGTCTGGCCACTTCATGAAATGGCTGGTCACTTCGAGCATTGGCGAAGTGACTTGGTCAAGGCCTGAAATAATCGAGAATATAAGACTACTTCTCGCTTTGATCGGCCAGTTCACGATGCACCAGACAATCAATGGTCAGTTCATGAACTGTCCAAGAAAAAGTGGTCAAAGTTAAATGTTTTGCGAGCTGGATCTTGCAGTAACGAGAGTTTATCATACCAGTTCTAACTAAGTGTATTATTACCACAGTGAAAATCCCGTTAGTAGAAAAAAATCACTTCAAAAGACAGAAAAAGACAATTTTTCTCGGGTTATTTGCTAACTGGCCACTGATTGTCGGGCGTTTCAAATGGGCCTATCAAAGCCCGAAATAGTCGTAAATTCTCGATTATTTCGGGCTTTGTCCAAATCACTTGGCCAATGCTAGAAGTGGCTAGCTATTTCGCGAATTGGTCAGACTTCGGACTTTGGTCATTACACACACACACACCTATATATATATATATATATATATATCAAGATAACAAAAACAAATTTTTTAAAAAGAGAGAATGACTCTTGGCAGTTTTATATTTGTACTATCAGCACGGTTGTAATCGGCTAGATTTAAGAGTAAACGATTGTAAGAAAATTCAATCTAGCAAAAAGCTAATCACCTTGAAAGAAAGCTAATTTTCTTGACGTTTGACGACAATCTTTTCTTAAATAATACAACCAAAGGCGAAATAATGTCCTTCATTTATATTCCGAATGGTATTTTATAGCATGCAGCTGAAATTGAGCTCTATTAAAAATATAGTTGTCTTCTACACTAGGCGAATATCGGGTAAATATTTTGCGTAACTTTAGTACGATATATCATAGTCAAACAAAAAATATTTATAGAGGTAATTCTGTAAAAACAACTTGCGGAAGTGTTGAAAATATCTAAAGAAATCAGTTATTTTTTAGATGGAGCTGAATTTAGACAAGGAAGATTTGTCCCCAAGTTTTGAATTGTTTAAGGCAACACGAGGAACCCCACAATCATTCCATTCATCAGAGTCGGACAAAATCTTTCTTTTTTACTTGCAGTCTTAATGAGCTGACAAAACGAGTAATCGTTAACGACAGGTGATCGAGTCGATAGAGGATAATCGAGATAAACTGTTTCTATTTTCCCAATAACAATCATCTCTTGTCAAACTTATCGATTTCAGACACCAGTTAAAGTATTGACTTTCTGCTGTTCATAATCACATCTGCTTAGAATCTAGAAATGAAAAAATTGTGTTTACATCACATTTTGTTTTTATCGACGAAAAAAGTTACTTATTTCCTAGAAGGTTCCCATTAATTTAGATATCATGAAATTCCCCAAATACCCTTTCCACTTTCTAAACTAAGATTGTTTTTCAACTGTTGGAAGTAGATTGTAAAAAAATTTGTTACCTTTCTTCTACTCCTGTGCAAATTCATAACTTTTCAGGGAAATCAACATGCAAGTAGTTTTGAACTTATGTGACGGAAAAAAAGCAAATAAGCCCAGATAAATTTTATGAAGTGTAAATTGAAGAGAAAATTAACAGTTCTCTAACCTGAAGCAAGACGGTGACAAAGACATGCGATTTGTGAAGGACTCCTTTAATTAAATAAAATTAATCGGTGTTGTATGGTGATCTATAACAAATGAAATAATATGGTTGATACCAGTATTTTTCTGGTTTCAGTTACTAATTTATGCATTGTCATAATATATTGTCATAATAATTTATACACTGTCATATAAAGCCCCAATATAGAAAAATCATAACATGTTTTGTTGTTTTAGTAATATCATATTACACTTTTTGCATATCTTTTTAGAAGTTAATATGACACAATACTCATTTCTATCCTATAAAATCAATTGTAGAAGTATACGAGGACTCATAAGTTTTTGAAGATGAATGATGATGTTTCCAGTGTCATACTCCATATTTAGCATATTAATTTTAAACCCACTTTTGCTCTGTTGTTTTGCTAGTTTTTTGACGTATGACAATATAGACATCAGCTGAGAAAGATTAGCCGTATCCCGATCACCAAGGTAAATTGTTGGATTTTCCCTCATTATGTGTACATGATTCTTTCGCGACAGCTCTGTTAATACGAGTATATCCTGTATGAAGACTGACAAAAAGATTTACATTCAATATGGAAAATTTAGGTATAGAATACATATTGTCACCTGTGTTCAACTCCCTAATATCTGATGGAGGCTAGTATAAAAAATATTTTAAAGAAAATATAACTCTTTAGCAATGATGACGGCCTTCAATAAACTCTCATATATATTTTGTATTATTATTTAAAAATAAAATTTTGCGTAAGTCTTATAGAAACATTTCATTAATAGCAAATAAACATTTCATATTTATAGAAGTAGGTAGTTAACATTCTGCCTCAAAGCATCTATTTTCAACAAAATATATTAATCTAAACAAGAAAAATCTCTGCCTGATAGCGAATTGAAATTTTCAAACAACAAATCTTTATTTTTTCTACATTTTTAATTCAAACATTTTGAAATCTGCATAATAAATATCCCCCATGTAGTTTTTACTCTTTTTTTAAATGACTTCTAAATTATTAAAGCACATTGTTCAGAGATATTCTGTTATTCTTTCATGGAGATCCCAAAATAATACAGAAAATGAACGTTTTCCCCAGTGAATATAATTTTGACAAATGAGAATAAAATGGGGTGCCAATTCTTGTAAAAATCAAGAATAAAATAAATTTCTAATAGAATTTTCTGTCAAGAAGTACAACTTTCTTTTCTTGGATAATTTCAATTAAGAAATGTAAAAATTCAAAGCAATACTTAACTATATATCTTTTCTCTGTTTATCTCTTGCTATATATCTATCTATCTATGTTTAGATAGAAAGATAGAAAAATAGATATATAGTGATATAGATAGAGAAAGATTGTCGTAAATGTGTGTTTAAAATTATAATATGAAGAAATGAAGAAACTAAAATTAAAATATAGAAATGGCTCTGATACGGGAGAAAGGCAATATAGAGAAGTTACCTCTCATTGCAGATATCAAACTTTCAATGAAGTGTTTGAATCCTCTTGTTCAGTGGGGTCACTTTTGAGATTTATTGGTTGCTCATTTTAGTTTATTGAAGATCATGCAAGGTATATTTCACTACGGGAGGGCTGAACACATTTATTAGACACTTGCAATATCTTTAAAATAATTCTTATTTAAGTTGCATGCAAGTTTTTAAGATGGAAACAGTTGTAAATCATACCATTCGACTCCATTTCATATTGAATGTTTCCGAAGTTGCTATTTTTTAGGAGTAATTCCATAATAAATAATAATTAAACATCATTTGATAGATATACAAGCTAATTTTTGACTTATTTTGTCTACATGAATGTATACCAACATGAGATTACATCTGTCGAACTTTTGTGTATACGTATATCATCGACTTTATTGAAACGTATTTTAAAATGTAAATCAAGACAGGTCTTCTATGCTTTAAATATACATAATCTCGAGGTGAAAAGCACGCGCAAGAGTCATGAGGGTCTTTTAAAATCAACTTGCCATGCATAAACACCTCTGAATCATGACTAATAATTTATGGTCTCTGCGTTCCAGTCTTATTCAATTAAAACGAAACAATTTTTACTGATTTGGATGATTGTTTATCTTTAGTTATACAAAGCTTATGCAAGATATATATCAAACATCCACAGACATCTGGAGTTCATATAATACTTATTTTGACTAATATTTCTTCTCACTGGGTCTTCAGCATAGGAAATAATATGCATTCCGTATTATGAAGAAACGGAAATCTCTATGCCTTACTTGAAATATAGTTAATGAATTATGCATATGTTTGAAATAAGCATGAACTTCAATATAACTGAGTAGTAACTTTTTTTTTGTAAGCATATCCGTGAGTCGAATACAGTAAACTAAACCACTAAGTATATTTACATACAAATATGAGCATATATATAATTATACAAATATTAAATATGTACCGTATTTATCAATATACAGCTCCCTAGACATATTAAAACACACTGAAAAAGAGATGCATATTAAAATCTTTGCCTCTTTGAAAATATGATTTTTATAGGGCAAGAAAATATTAATTAAGCTTTCATTTGACATTGATTTATACTTCATATCGTTAATATTTTCAAAAATGTCTCAGCACAGGCGTAAAAACTTATTAAAAAGATCATCCAAATTATTCTGTTGTGCATTTGAAGTCAATTAATGTTCCTTCGTAGGTCCTGTTAATTGGAAACAGGCAAGATATATTATTTGCTAGAGAGCATTTAAGCGCTTAACGTCACCTCTGTATTGATCGGAGTCCGGGGTCTACAACAATAATTCTTTTTCCTCCTTTGACAATGTTTTATGAGAGGAGGAGAAAAAATTTTTTGCCGGGAATTTGAGCAGGAAGAGGATTTTGACCGAGACAATTATTGTTTGCTGAAACTGAGCCATTTATTATTTTTAAACTTGTGCTTATACACTATAATCTGTTCTTAAAATGTTCAAGAAAATTACTCGTTATGATTATTTTTTGATTTATGAATGGTAGTTTATGGAGGAAAGGAAAACGGGAGATGAATTTTCTAAACGACTGCGTTCTTTTCAGGGTAGAATTGTACCAATAGTCTTCCTATTTGTTTAATTCTAAACTAGCTATTTTAGTAAGTTTTTCTTTTGATCATCTGATAGCAGATAGTCCAGTCAAATCGTCACCGGAGGTGCCTGTTTCAGGAAAAAAATATAGAAGTTTTTTTTTCACTCGTTCTAGATGTTTCTTGGGGTGCTGAATCCGAATTTCAACTTTGCCCCATCCCACGGATATGGCTTCCCTACGAAAATCACAAAAAACCTCAAAATTTTTCTACCTTTTTCCAGTTTTTTTGCCAAAAAGTCATAAAACTATGCACTTTTCGAGGTAGACTCCAATGTACAAAATAAAGTACATTAAATTTCTTACAAAAAGCACCCTTCAATTCTATTTTTTTGTTGAACGGTTTGGCCGCTAGAGCGCGATGAAAAAAGGCCGAAATTTCCTACTTTGTGGAAATTCCAGTTTTCTTGTTAATTTTTCGTTTGTGACTCAAAAATCTTGGATTATTCTAAAACTAGATTAAATTCTCTACAAATTTCATACCTTAATGACTTATTTTGGCCAAACCGTGTAGCCGCTAGAGCGCGTTGAAATTTATGTCATTCACAAGATGCTTCCATATTTCCCCGCGAGTGGCCATTTCCTATATGCCAAATGTGCTCAACTCAATCTCCAAGACATGGACAAATTGAAGAATACGTTGCCACTGGAAGAATTCAACTGTTTCACTTCACATGGGGCTTTAACTGTCCGCGAACTGATAAGTTGTGGAGTGGCACGTGGAGAATCTCATGAAGTACATGAAAGGTGATGGTGGATTAACTCGACAACGAGGTGTAACTCCAAGTATTTTAGCTAGATGGACACAGGGGATGTCTTCACTCCAACAAGTGTGTGAAGAAATGGAAGGCTACTGTGGAGTTAATTTGAGTACCTCATAACAACATGTTGATAGCCGAGAATCGAGGATTAAAAGAGACAGTCACGATATGAAGAAACTGTTGGATTGGTTTGAGCAGCACCCGCCTTTCCCAGAAACTCCATAACTCATATCCATCAGTACAGGGATTATTGGAGATGATAGGATCAACTGTCACTTGGCCAGGGAAGTAGGTACTCAGGGCATGAACCGCATTGTTGGGGACGATTTCAGATCTGTTAAATTCAAATGAAGCGATCGAGTGAACCCCCTCACTATGATGAAGTGTGTAGTAAATATTCACGGTCAAACAGTTCCCATCAACCCAACCACTCTGTTTCAAAGAATGACCATTGCCAAAGAGTCAGAAGAAGAATTGGAAGAATTCCTGAAGTACGAGCTGAGTCCTTACCCATTATCTTTGTTTGATGAGAGTGGCATGAGGAAGGGAACTAAGTCATCTATCTACAAAGCCTTCAAACCTATAGAAAACACAGTTCTGGAAAAGTGCACATTTGTCATTGATGGTGGGTTTTTATTGCACCGTATAGTGTGGCCAACTGGCTTGAGCTTTTCAGGCATTTGTGACAGATATGTTTCATACGTTTTGTCCAAACACAAGACAAGTGCCCAAATAGTTTTTGATGGTTACTCAGACTGTGAGAAAAGCACGAAATACGTGGGGCGCTTGAGAAGGTCTAGCAAAAACCACAGAAATTATATCCACTGACACAATGGTTCCCACTGTATCACAGGAGAAATTTCTCTCCAATTCAAAAAACAAGAGTCGATTTATAGACATGCTCATCTCAAAATTTGATGAAGCGAACATTGTATGCAGCCAAGCACATGAAGATGCAGACAGACTGATAGTAGTCACAGCTATAAGACTGGCATCTGAGTGTGACTGTGGTGAAGAATACGAAGAGATTTACGTAAGTTAGTGCTTACACCACTAGCAATTTTTCTCTAACCCAGGTTCAAAGGAAACAAATACTTTTGCCTTGGTTGCCTCTTCACAATATATGTCCTTAGAGTGAATAAATATGACAGACACTATCAAATACTATCACATACATTTAATAAAGAAAAATATTACATTTCATTACAGATAAAATAATAAGGAATTGTTCATCTTTCCTATGAACACTCGTAAAAATCAAGGAATGACCAGTCAATAAGGAATTTTACAACACTAGCTAAGGAAAGAATAACGGGGATACTGGTGTGCAGAATCTGCGTTGGGAAGTGTTGTGATGATAATTAATAGTTTTGGAAGTGATTGAAGTTAATATTAATATCGGGTATTTAGATAATTAAATTAGTAAAGAAAGTAAATTTTAGTAACGATTGTGCTTTGTTTAATCAATTTATTAAGCCTCTGCTAAATATATGTAAGGGTTATACTTGTGGTGATCAGATATTAATTGATTTGATTAATGTCATCGCATTTGGAGAAGGTGCGCAAGTTTCTCTAAATGTTTTGACATTGAGAAGAATTAAGTTTGAAATAGATCATCACAGGTTATACCTTATTATTGTTAATAGGGATAAATTAATAAGTCTTATTTATGAACCTCGTGAATGGCTGGTACGCTGGTGAATTTTTGGGTTTTTTATTAAATGAATGAATACAAAATTATAGTGTGTCTTTTCCTTTAAAGTTAAATCCTTCCTTTTGAGAACCCCTTTTTGTCAGTTGATCGTAAACTGAGACTTCCGATAACGACTGGTCACGGACACCCTCCCCTTCGGGACGTTTGGAATGTTGATGAGCCAAGCAGATACGAAGGCGCTCCCTGCGCGGTTGAATACAGTGGCTTGTAGATGGCGGCGTTTTCAAGGAGGAAAAATTAATCAAAAATTATTATGTGAAATAAGAAAATGAAAAAATCAACAATGAGTCGGAGAGGAGATTCCTTCGGCTAATTCCTAATTTCAGCGTTTTCCTCGTCCGGGATTGACGGAGCGGAGTGGACCTTCTTACTTTCCGCGGAATACAAAGTGAGAAAAGGAGCGTCAACTCGGGGGCGGAGGGTGCAAGTGGACACAGAGAGGGGGAGAGGCGAGCGAAGAGGCTGGGAGCTGACCCCAGTGCCTTGATAAAAAGATGATGGCCGTACGGAAAGGTCCGACGACGTTCATCTCTTGGCGTCGTGCACGCTTTAGAAAATGGCGTTAAGGCTCCCCTCATGACTTCCTTAAATAATAGTGTTTTTTTTTGTGCTGCAGCATTTTAATTGGGTAATATAATTTTAATTCCTTTTTTGTATTTACTGAATTTTTCTATAGTTTTACTTTTGTTTTTCTCATCACTTTTTCATTTAGAAGGTTTTTTTTTTATTCGCCAGCCACTTCACTTATTTGTATTGTTTTTATTGATAATTATTTGTATTATGGAGAGTAGAACTCATTTAAACGAAATTGTATTTATTCAATTGAATTTGGTTGTCAGAATGATGTTAAGAAGATCTGGAGTTAATGAGTTTGTTTGTTATAACGTCAGGGAAATTCTTAAATAAATTGTTATTTGTAGATTGTAATGTGGTGTCATGTCGGTCCTTGCCTTTTTAGTAAAATTTCTGATTTTCAGCTTTAGGTTTTATTTTTATTTCAGCAGATATGAAGCTTTTTCTTTTAGGTGAGATAATTTTATTTCTAGGTGTTCTCCAAGGTTAAGTAATTTTATTAGATTTAATTTCATTTTTCTTTTGGCTCATTATTCACCACAGTGAAGCATTCAGTTTGAACCAGTGTTAATTATAATTATTAATTGTTTATGGGTTATTGCATTTAAAAATAACACAACGCAACTTACCATCTATCTTAAAATGTACTAACCACTAACGGCCAAATGGCAAATATTGTTGTATTTAAATTTAACTGAAACCCACCTTAAGTAGTAAGTTTTATTCCTACTTTCAATTCCTTAATCAGTAATTAAATATAATATAATTAATGTTTAAAATAAACCCCATAACTACACTTTTTTCGTTACCACAGAAGTCACAAGTTAATAATCATGAGCTTTCTGACCATTCTGAACACATCATATTACACATTAGTACACATCACAAAAACATATAAATTTACCCTAAAGGAAGGATTATACTTGGTGTAAAAAATTTAGAAAAGGTAATTATGATATATAAAAAAAGAAGAAGAACGTCACTCGTTTCACAAAATTTCGCGCTGTGAAGGAGTTCGGTTGAAGGGCCGAAATTGTAGTGTTCCAGGCTTCCGTCCGATTCTATACTCCTAAGTCGTGGGGAAGAATGCGAATCCGGGATCAGAATTGTAGGCAATTCATGGGACACGTCTGATGAATCCACGCAGTGAAGGAGCTAGGTTGAATGGCTAAGAAGGGCAGCGCTCCAGCTTCCGGCAGGGATTGCACTCCTGTGTCGTACAAAATGGCGGCCACTGGATCAGAGATTCTCTTGTTTCTGGGAACCCTTCTCGTCGGAGAACAAGCCGTGTATCCTCGCAGGGTTCACTCCAGCCAGAGAGAGAACCTTCCCGACTTTCACGCTCACGCATTCACTCGATACTGCCGCACTCCCGCAAAAACCTCTCTGGTCGCTCAGAGTCCACGCTGCAGCGCCGTCTTTCATTGGACCAAGAAGTGGTCATTCAAGCCTAAGTCCGGCCCTTCTCCCCCAACCCTTCAAGAAAACGAAAAACATGGCGGACAGTCCGAACAAAATGGCGAATTCGCCATTTAGCCAAACAAAATAAAAGGGGAGACCGTAAAACAAAAACAAAAATAAACTATTAATTAATACTGAGTTAGCTTTTAAGTGAGATGATGATTAATTACTATGACATTACTATCATTTGGTTTAGTTAGTACAACTTATGGAGGGAAGATAAAAAAAAAGAAAAAGTCGTTATTCGACCGTTAGAACAATCATCACGACATGACACAGTGGCTGTAGTGGGAGAGGATATCGACCTTCTTGTCATAATGGTTGGGCTCTGTACTCCTTCCAATGTATACTTTCTGAAGCCAGGAAAAGGAAGTACATGCAATACCATTTACCACCCGCCAAGTGTGATCGACCCATTCACAGCTGTCCATATCCTTTTTTTACACGCCATGAACGGCTGTGATACGACGTCAGCTCTATTTAATTAGGGCATAATAAAGTGAGTGAAAACGCTGAAGAAGAACCCAGACCTTGGACCTCTCATCAACATATTTAAAGACCCCCAGGCTGATCTAGAGACAGTTGTGAGTGGAGGAGAAAATTTATTCTTGCTCTCTATGGGTCCGGCAAATAAATGACCTCCTTAAACAAATTGCGGCATAGACAGTACATAAAATCTGCGTTCAAGGTGACATCTAACATCGCCATTCTCCCCCCCAACAGAGACTGCAGCACGGCAACACTCACTGAGAGTCTACCTCCAAGTTCAGGCGTGGCTGGGTTTCGTGAAAGATCCTACACAGTTGGGGTGGATGAAGAACAGATATGGTCTTCAACCGCTAAGCGTCGTAGATTGTAGCTGTCCATCTCTTTTTTTATTTACCTACCTATATTAATGATGATAATTAATATGAAAATTTATAATAAATTGTTTTTGTGAAACTTTTGATAAGTATTTTGTGTCTGAATACCCAAACATACTTTGGACAAAAAGTTGATATAATTAATAAGTAGTAATTAAATTGATATATAATTAATTATTAATTATAAAGACCAAATAAATAATTTTTAAATAAGTAAATAGTGATAATATAGATCTCTGCTGAATTTAGGGTGAAGGGCTCTTGACTTACGGTTTCGCGTAATATGACATAAATTTCAACGCGCTCAAGTGGCTACACGGTTTGGCCAAAATAAGTGATTAAGGTGTGCAATTTGTAGAGAATTTAGTGTTGTTTTGGTAGAATCTAAGATTTTTGTAATTACAAGCAAATTTTTTGAGTTACAAACGAAAAATTAAAGAGAAAACTGGAATTTCCACAAAGTAGGAAATTTTAGCCTTTTTTCAGCGTGCTCTAGCGGCCAAACCGTTCAACCAAAAAACAAAAATTGAGGGGTGCTGTTTGTAGGAAATTTAATGTACTTTATTTTTTAAATTTGAGTCTACCTCGAAAAGTGCATCGTTTCATGACTTTTTGGCAAAAAACTGAAAAAAGATCAAAAATTTTGAGGTTTTTTTGCGATTTTAGTTGTGAAGCCATATCCGTGGGATGGGGCAAAGTTGAAATTCAGATTCAGCACGCCAAAATACATCTAGAACGAGTGAGAAAAAACTTCTATTTTTTTCCTTCCCAAATCACCGTTTGACTGGACTAAGAAAGTATGTGGATGATTGGCCGATGTTTGTCAATTTAATTAAATCTACAATCACGCTCGTCTCGTTAGATACATTTTTAAGGTTCCAAAAACTGTTATTAAACTTATTTTTCGAAAACGGACAATTAATAACATTAAAATTTGACATACTTTTTTCAATAAAATGTTGAAAAACAGTAATACTATTTTAACTAAGTTTGGGTAACTAAAGGCTTTTGTTTCTGCCTTTGAGTTTTCACTCTTATTATTGATTCGAAATCTTTAGCTTCTATTCAAGCTCTTTGAAAAATACATTTACATCATTTTTAAACAGACACGAAATTAAATGGTGTAGCATGGTTTGTATTATGCATACTAGTTATTATCGACGAAGTAATGAGTGCTGCATAATAACTGGACATCATGGACAATTACTCTCTGTCACAACTATGACAGTTCCTTAGCTTCTACTTTTAGCTAGACAATGCACTATGTTACGCAGTTTAGGTTGTTTGGGTCTATGAAATTAGGGAATGCCAGCTTTGAGCCGGAATGAGAATTTTATCAAGCATATTTGGAACAGACGCACACACCATTTCCACCTAAGAAACAAAGATAAACTGAAGGGCCGAGTGAATAGTGATTTTCCCCTAGAAACTTAAGAAAAATTGTTGACAGTATGTCACAATGACTAGGAGTGTCATAAAATACAAAGTCATGAAATATTAGAAATGCAATAAAAAAAGTTTGGTTTAAAAACAGGAGGCAGTATGATAAATTGTATAAAGACACCATTTGAAATTCGTTGTTTTGAAATTAACCCTCATACTTGAAGTTGTGCGACGAGAATTTGGCCGTTCAAGATAGTGAGCCTTAAACTTCGTTACTGAAGTCCACATCGAACATGAAAGTGAACTTTTTAACGTAGCTTACTTAAAGGATACTATAACACTATGCATGCAACATTGCAACTAAACTAGCGTGATCAAACTGAAGGTCGCTGATGCTACTTAAGATATAGTAAAACAACGGTACTAAGAATGTAACGGTACTGAGGTCGAAGTTGCACAAAGGATCCAAATCACTCTTAAAGAATCTCTTAAATTAACTTGCGAAAATTAATCACGGTGCTTTTCTATTTAATAAGTAGGTTTAGAATCAAAGTAGAATTGTTATCGACTAAATTTTATGTCTAGTATTCTGAATTTTGATTTAGTGTTCGAAGTATTCTTTTATCTGAAGAAGCAAATCTTTCTTTTTTCATTGACACTCAAGATTCTGAAGTTGCTTTATAATATGGAATGCAACGTCACTAATTCTGTGGGGCCCAAAAAATAAAATCTGATGGCAAAATCATCAATGTTAAAACTCTTTTGCATTACCAAAATTACAAACGAAAATTACACAGCCTTTCCATAGGGATCCATATATATATATATATATATATATATATATATATATATATATATATATATATATATATATATATATATGTATATATATATATATATACTGCTCAAATTCACAATGAGAAGGGAATTCATATAAAGCGTCTGATATCATAATATTATTTACACGCAATATATAAAGTTCAGCTTTATATTAGAGAGACTGAAAAAATCATAATTTGCTAAGTTTGTGAAATTTCGATTCCAAAACAGAAATAAAGTCTACTGCTAAAATCTTTCAAGATGCATTAAAAAAAGGAGATATTTATGAAGAAGAAAATATTACTGAAATGTACCAGCCACTGTAAAATAGTAGAGGGAAAAATGGCTACGCAGGCATTTAATTAAAACAAACATCAAAGCAGTAAAACAAAAGTTGTACCCGTTCTAGCTGTATCACCATTATTCCCATCGCCTTCTTTTCTGAAGTTGTAGGGAGTAATAAAATAAGAAGAGAGATTTTATTCCATTTGCAATTTTTTAAATTCCCACTCGTGCAAATTAAATCAAAAGCAGTCGCTGCGAAGAATTCTCACATTTTTGTAAACGGGGATATTTTAGTTTTTCCTTGTAGTTTTGAGCATTCGAAATAAAGAACACAAATTAAAATTTCAGAGAATTCTTTGTTTTTTTTGGTTGAAACAATGTTTAATTGGCTTCAATTAAGAAATACTTTTCACGTATTGCTTTAACTTATGTTTCTTTATTAATACTTTTCTGTTTTGATAATGAATAATGATAGCATATTCTAAGATATGTATATTTTAATTAAAGGGACTTATTTTCAAATGCATATTCTTCAAATAAAGTTTAGTTTTGATGACCCCGAAGATAATGTGAAATTTATCAACATAAAACTAAAAAAATCACTGCTCAGGTTTCATGTAAGTTTCGTTTTAATATTTTGTGTAATGATATTTTTTTATACAAGTAAGATAATACCCGTGGTTATGTAGTATTGTTAAATTCTTGTATTGAAGGCACAAACTATGCTTTCTAAATAAGTTATTGGGCAAAATCCAATAGTCATTTGCTTAAAACTCGAGTTTAACGTTCAGAGGTCAAAATGATGTAAGGATTCCTATGCTACAAAATGAATGAAAGCATTTCTTGAATGAAATCAAACATACAATTTAAACTTCTCTTAACAATTCATTTGTGAATCCATTAATGAAATGTTAATACTTTTTCAAGCTTTTCAAACCCCTAGAAAAAATTCAACGGGTAATGTAGGAGCTCACATGGGATATTTAATTATTATTTTTTAATTTCTCATTGAACATATATGCAATTTGTCTAGTTGAAAGTAGGAAAATGCACGTGATGTCAAAAAAAAAAAACCGAGGCATGTAGATGTTAGTAAATGAATATTTAGGGAGGACTAATCAACAGTTTCCATTAAGATTTACTCGATACAAATACTACTGTAAATTCCTAAAAGTATGTAAAAGACACGCACGATTCATTCTAAAAAAATTCTAAGATACTCCGAGGGAATACGAGCTTCAGAACAACCTCCGTGCAGACGCGTTCCATTTAGTAGATATCGTGTCTCCGATCTATCCACCTGTATACCTGTGAGGATGCTCCGTTTATCCACCGACCAGACGTGTTCCCGTGAACATCATAAAGTTTGATCCAGGAGTCGCCATTTTTCCCACGACATAGGAGTGCAGTGCCTGACGGAAGTCTGGAACTCTACAATTTCGGCCTTTCAACCAAGCTCCTTCACAGCGTGGATTCACCAGACGTGTTCCCGTGAACTTCAGAAATTTTTGATCCAGGCGTCTCCATTTTTCGCACGACATAGGAGTACAGTACCTGACGGAAGCCTGGAACGCTACAATTTCGGCCTTTCAACCAAGCTCCTTCACAGCGTGGATTCACCAGACGTGTTCCCGTGAACTTCAGAAATTTTTGATCCAGGCGTCTCCATTTTTGCGCACGACATAGGAGTACAGTACCTGACGGAAGCCTGGAACGCTACAATTTCGGCCTTTCAACCAAGCTCCTTCACAGCGTGGATTCACCAGACGTGTTCCAGTGAACTTCAGAAATTTTTGATCCAGGAGTCGCCATTTTCCCCACGACATAGGAGTACAGTACCTGACGGAAGTCTGGAACTCTACAATTTCGGCCTTTCAACCAAGCTTCTCCACAGCGTGGATTCACCAAGCGTGTTCCCGTGAAATTCAGAAATTTTTGATCCAGGAGTCTCCCTTTTTCGCACGACATAGGAGTACAGTACCTGACGGAAGCCTGGAACGCTACAATTTCGGCCTTTCAACCAAGCTCCTTCACAACGTGGATTTTGTGAATCGGGTGATATTCTTATTCCTCCTTTTTTTATTATAATTACTTTACCCTTTTTTATTACGCCAAGGAGTAGCCTTTCCTCTAGGGTAATTCAGATAATGTTTGTGATATTTATTATTTTTCTTATTATGTGCATTATACAGCCAGGAAGTGTATGATTATTAATATCGATAATCCAACGTAAATTCTGCAGGCCAGAGTCCCCTGCAATACTTTCCTTACCTTGTAAGGTTAATTTCCTTTTGGCCAGGTCATACCTAGTTTTTATGAATGTACGTAGGAGAGATGATTAATTTTTTTATTATTTGAAGTGTATTGAAATGAATTTTTATTAAATGTATGTATTTGTAATTGATAGTGTCTGTTATTTTAATTCATACAATGGACATATATTGAGCAGAGGCAACCAAGGCTACTTTAATTGTTTCTATACTTGTTTCTTTTGAAGCTGGGTTTGTGAAAAAGTTATAGGGGAGAATAAGCATTGATTTACATAAGTCTCTTTGTGTTCCCCACGACAATAACACCATCGATGACTTTGCAATTTTTACGGAGGGAAGCTTAATACATCTTTTATGAAAGTGACTAGATATAGAAATTGAAGGATTTAACATAGATATTCATTTATGAAAACATATGTTAGGTTTTTTTCACCTTTATAAGCGAAACAATTCTCATATTTTGCCAATACCATGATCAAATTTTATTAAAAGACTAACCTTTCTTAAAGTTATTTCCGAAAAGAAAGTTAAATAATGAATCTGTTTTCAGTTTCGTAGTTTTTGCTTGTGAAATATGATTTGACAGAAATCTCACATAATGTCCGAGAAACTAAGACGGCGCCAACTGACCAACCAACCAAGTAATAAATAAACGAAAAATCAATTTACTTTGATTTCTATTTTATTTAGTGACATTTTCTAATTACAATTTATCAGTCTTTATCTAATTTCTCGATTACAGTAATTTTATTTTTCGGTTTCATTTTTTGCCCTCCATGTTCACTTAATTTTTCTCGGAGGAAGAATACAGTTTTAAGCCCTCAAAGTTAGAATGCAATACCTATCACTTCCAACACAGAATATTTAATGTTAGTTGGATTGGTTGTAGCTCTTTATTAATTTAAAAAAAATTTCCGATTTTGTTGGGATTTATAAATGCATTTTTTCAATAAAAGTCACATTGACGTTTTTTCTTAAAACTTAATATATATATATATATATATATATATATATATATATATATATATATATATATATATATATATATATATATATATATATATATATACATATATATATATATATATACATATATATATATATACATATATATATATATACATATATATATATATATACATATATATATATATATATATACATATATATACATATATATATACATATATATATATATATATATATATATATATATATACATATATATATATATATATATATATATATACATATATATATATATATATATATATATATATATATATATATATATATATATACATATATATATATACATATATATATATATATACATATATATATATATATATATATATATATATATATATATATATATATATATATACCGCATAGAGCATGCATGTGCGTGCATAGCGGAACGGAACGACCGCTAGAGGTCCATATATCGGCAAAGTTTCTTTATGACCACCCGGTATATATATATATATATATATATATATATATATATATATATATATATATGTAATATTTGCTAGATTCATGAAAATATTTTCATGCATAGGAAACAATTCGCTCAGGCTTTTTAACCAAATTTGTGGTGGTAGTTGGATGTCTTAAAACTCGTTATTCCATAATTATTCCTCACTCAAAACATGAATCGAACCTTTCAAATACATTCCCAATAGGTTTATTATAGGTTTATTTACATACGATGTCAGGATATCGTTTTTCTAAACATTGCTTGCTTTAAACAGATTGGTTTTATTGAGTAGAACTGACGATTTTCAGTAAAGGTTGATCTATATGCCATATATAGTTGCTTGAGATGGAAAGTTTAAATGACGTGCAGAACACATTGAAAATCCATTCCTGTGTTCATATTTGATAAATTATATCAATAGCAAATCACAGAAGAAGGATTTCAGAAGAATAAGAAGAATTTAAACGCAATGTTCCGAAGACGTGAAAGAATTAACTAGAGATGACAACAATAAACATCACAGACTTGAACCAACCTGTAATTAGGATTCCAAGAAGTTCTTGAATGTTCCATAGTTCCACAAAGTACAGTACTTTTATATTTTTTAATTAGTTCCTAAAATTTTTTTGTGATATTACAGATGATACTGAAAATATTATTACTGAAAATATTTAAACAGGACATAATTACTACCATACGTATTGTAAAGAATTCGCCGAATAGTAGCGAAAAGAAATCAGCGATACAATCTAATAATATTTAAAATGACCGATTTATTTACATGATGACTGAATCGATGAAAATTACAGGAGCGATGCTCTCTAATGCTGTGCGGATATACAAGTCAGATACCACACCTCAGTTTATATTAGATGTCTAACTGCACTCAGGCACTAAAGTTCTTTAGATCGTGCACGGGAACTCAGGATGCGTCACGATCACCTGCGAGAATTGAAGTCCACAGAAACTCAACAATTGTCCAAATCCTTCTGGGATCATAAAACAAGCTAGGTCGACAGGAAGTCAATAAAACTCTTCGTCTATCACAAGGACTTATCGAGAATTTAAATTATAGGCTGCGAGGCCTGAGTAGCACCTCTTAGCTTGAGATCCTAAACTCAGCCTTCAATATACTTCTGCCCGAAGTAAGTCGACGAGGTGTCGAACGATTCTTCTCCGAATCGAAAGTAAACACTTTGCCTCACAGAGGACTTGAAACGAAGTCACGGCTGCAATTGCCGGAGTAGCCAGTCTCAGCGTGAGAACTCACAGCTAATTGAATTTTTTAACTGTCGTAGCAATGCACTTTGAATTTTGGCGCTGGTATCGCTCTAAATGTAAAAGGGCTCTAATTGTCGCCTTTTAAAAGTGGCCTCATTTCTCTGGAGTTTTATTGGTCTAGCGTCAACAGCTGTTTGGATCCGCCCTCAGGTTCACTGTTGCTTTTTCCTGGAACGTGCATGAAAAGAAGGGGGTCTTGTTCTTTAAGATTGTGAAAATCAATGGATTCTTCACAGTATATATTCATAACAAATATGGGCGTATCCTGTTTTAGAGTTTGTTTCTTGCTTTTAATTAACATTTCGTCTTTAGAATGACATGTTTTTGGGTTGGCAGATACTATTTTATGGCCAACGTTTCTAACTTCCACCATCTTAACGAAATCTGCTAAATAAATTTTTTAAAAATAGTTACATCCTATATGTGGAGTATTCTTAAAATGAAATCCAAAAATCCTTCAGGTACAGTTTATTATACCTCATTTTAAAAAATATCGAGTTTTGTATGCTAATTCTCGTTTTATAAATGAAATAATTTTAAAAGTATTTAGAAGATAAGTCAATTATTTGCACTGGTTTTACCCTTCAAAAATACTATAAAAAAGAAAAAGGCTACAAAGAAGGTGCGGAAAATGAAGGTAATGTATTTCTTTCTTGTCAAGATTAATTTTCTTTACTCCATAGATATGATAAAGTGTTCAGAAACCATAGATAAAAACACTTCTTTTAACAATTATCATCTTGAATTATGTTTTCTGTAGTTGAAAATAGTTGTAGTTGAAAATAGATATAATGAGCGTATTTTTCAAAAATAGTTTTACTTAGTTCAGTTTTTCAAAAACTAATTTTTTTTAGTTATAGGGACGTCAATAATTTATTTCCCTGAAAAAAATTAACTACCGAAAAATTAAAAGTTCTGAAAATATCGCTCTAAAAAATACAAAAAAGCCCCATAGAATTCAGTCCATTTCTAAATTTGCATTACAGAAAGGAAAATTCCAGATTGATTAATACTTTAAAAGTGGGGTATTTTGCACATCTTCACCTATTTGCCGAGAGCTATTTTTGACTATTTTGGGAAGTCCCAAATTATTTGACGTTGCTGTCAGTATTTACTGAGATTTTTTTGATTTACGCTCACCATTTTCACGAATTTATTATCATTTAAGAAATAGTTAAATCAAATCTCCGTTTTGAAACCGATGTAAATAGTTTAAGAATGCGTCGAACATAAATAAATAAACTAGTTTTAAACGCATGAAATTGTCCTTACTCTGCACAAGCGAAGTTTTCCGTTGAACAGAGATAAGGGAAATAAAGAAAGCACGGAATAACATTCCGTTATCCGCATTAAAAAGTATTAAAAGGGGAAATGAAATTCTGCGATGCCAGCAGATACGCTACTACTATTACGTAAATCGGTCTTCTAGACATGTAGATAGTGGAATCACTACTTCATCATCACTACTATAAACTAATGTGGAAACATCTACATTCTCTAAAATATTCTCTGATAACTTTGCACTAAATATTTTTTATTCGTTTTAGATTTTTAAACCGTGCCAAAGTAAAAGAAAAACAGTGTAAAAAAATAATCGATCCCTTTTCTTGAACCGTGCTATTTCAGAACCGTGCAAAAAGATAATCGGGTGTATCAATACATCACATCAGCTTTGCAAACTTTAGTATTTTTTCATTGGTTCGTTTATGCTTTGAGAGTTTATATTGCATTTGGAGAAGATTCAGTAAGCAAATAGGTTTGTTAGGCAAATTACGCGTATTTCCTTGTGGAATGAATAGAAGAATTATTCATATTAGAAGATTAGCGTGTATTGTGTTTTTTATTTATTGAATGCTAAAATTATTCAGTTTATCAAATGAAGTTTATTACATTTCATTGACGAGGAAAAATTTTCACTTTCGGGAAATGGTCATTACTCATTTCCGAATAAAGTATACATTGTGTCGAATTGTGCTTCATGTTAGGAAATTCATTACCAAATTATATATTGTGTCGAATAGTGCTTTATGTTAGGAAATTCATTACCAAGCTATATATTTCATCGAATTGTGCTTTATATTAGAAATTATGTTTTAATTCAAAAATTTCTTCCTCCAAGTTTCAAAATCATGTATAAATTAACTTTTTTTAATATTCCGAATATAAGAGGGGCGATTTACAACCAAAATGATTGATTGGCATTTCGTAAGTGATATAAGGGGACCAGGAAAGGAAAAATCGAGTAAAATATCAAATTTTATTTTATTTTTGCATTAGAGAGAGTAAAATGTCCCCTTTCTAATGATGCATCACACTTAGTTAATCGAATAAACAGAAGTTTGGTAAATGTGGTGTTTACTTTGAATCACTTTATAGATTACTTGACATTTAAATGGCCCTACTGATGTAAACAAATCACTTCTCTTGCACTTTGCGTTATTTAATGCTCTATAATACTATTATCTCTATTGGTATTTTTCAGTATTATGCTTTTGCTTTTGAACTTGCAACAGAGAAAGTTAACTGCGACTGTTTTAGTTGTTTCTAACTGTTGCTAATGCGCACTTGCTTATTTTTGCTTGAATTCATTTTGGTGTGAAAGTTCATAATCTGTTTCCATTACTGCATTCTTTACTTCTTTTTATCTTAATAATTCGACTATTATTGCTGTTTTTAAATTGGTAGAAATCATTTTATTAAAATGCCAAGAAGTAAAAAAATATTTAAAAAGAGCGTCAGTGTTGGTCCAGTTGGAATGGGTAGTTGGTGTAAATTCCAATGTGCAAAGGCCAGTGGAGATGTGCATGACCACAATCAACATACACATATTGCCTTATCTATTATGGAAGACACAAAACCCATTTTCAGAGAATTGTCCCATCCGGAATTGTTGAAAAAGTGCGTGCATGGGAAAACCCAGAATCCCAATGAGTCTGTAAATGATGTCATTTGGACCCGTGTGCCCAAAAACTATGTTTGTGTCCCTAAAAACACTTAAATTTAGTGTGTATGATGCTGTTTCGTGCCTCAATTCAGGAAATATAGTTAAATGCAAAAATTTAGTCAAATTAGGGACCAATCCAGGTGTAAGTCATAATACTCCACCGGTTCCCCAAGCCTCTTGGGCTTATCAACCATGAATCACCTGAAGACCAGTCGCTACGTAGCAATACCTGAATACGCAGTCGAGGGTTAATTTCCCAAGTTCGGTGACATTTTTCATTGCTGTGGGGCTCGAGGATGCCGGACAAACAGTACAGATCTGTCATCCACTCAAGGCACCCCAAGCCCCCTCCAATCCAGGTGTAAATTGCATCAAAGCACTGAAACAACTGGACAAGGATCGTGAGACAGAACCGAGAGAGAAAACACTCTGAATACTGTAAAAAAGCTAGGCAAAGTCAAAAAAATTGCCAAACGCAAGCAAGAAGACTCATTCCATAAGTCTGAAATAGACAATCCATCATATAAATCAGGATTTTATTAAATTCATATCGTGATACTTTTTAAAAATGCAGTTTTAAACTTTAAATCTGTTTTTCCTAAAACATGAATTTTGCAGGTTCATGTTTCTTTTTCTCAGTATTTAAATAATATAATGACTTCAAATTTTTATCATGAGTTTTTATTATAACACTGATCATTTTAACCCAGGGATTTAAATATTTATGCGATGCATATTTTAGAACAGAAAAATGCCGTGAAAAAAATGGCTTAAAAAGTGATCCACAGTAAAAAAATTAAATAAATTTATGATTGAAACATAGAAACAAAATTAGCTGTTAAAATGTACAAAATATATACTTCTATTAACCAGAAAAATTCCACATTCCTATTTCCGACAGTTTCTGAGAAAAAAGTACATAAAAATGGTAAATTTAACATGGCGGAGACAGGATATATATATATATATATATATATATATATATATATATATATATATATATATATATATATATATATATATATATATATATATATATATATACAGTCGGACCTCTATTTAACGAAGTCGCTATATTCCGAAAAAAAGTTCGTTATACGAAAAATTCGTTAAATAGAGATTCACCTTTTAAAATACCTTAAATAGTACTTTAATTTGCCTTCAATTTTACTATTTTACTACTTCGATTTTTCAATTTTAATACTTTAATTTGCCTTTAATGGTTCTTCAATTTGCCTTCGCAAACTGAAGAGCCTTTCTCAATTATGAAAGACCCAGAGATAAGAACATTTTTATCTCGCATTGTGTGTATCCACTTCAAAACTGCCTCATCCACATCTTCATAGAAGCATGCTTTTAAACGTTTTGAACAAGAATTAGATGAATCATAATCTTGTATCTTATCACTTTTTTTATTATGGTTGATAAGCTGTTTGGAGGAATACCAAATTTTAAAGCAATATCCTTTATCTTAACACCTTTATCCACCTCATGAAGAATTAAATTTTTTTCTTTGATGCTCAAGTACTTTTGCTTTGACATTTTCCAGCTACAAGCACCGACATAACCAGAACAACTCTGATCAACAATCTAGAAAACGAGAGACTAGTTTAAGGACATGGTAAAACCCTTTCAAGGTCATCGATCACCATAAAATGTGTTAAACGAAATAATAAGTTTGAAACGTTCAGAAATATTTTGAGAAATATGGAGAAAAAAATTTTGGATCACAAGTAAAAGCTCGTTAAATAGAGAATGCACTTCGTTATTTGGAGGTTATTTTACGAAGAAATTTGCAAAATGTTCTTGGTTCCAAGGAAAAGTTCGCTAAATAGAAAAATTCGCTAAATAGAGGTTCGTTAAATGGAGGTTCGGCTGTGTATATATATATATATATATATATATATATATATATATATATATATATATATATATATTATATATGTATGCCATACCATAAATAAATGTTAGACAAACATTCTATAAGGAAAAACTCCTAGGATTAGACAGATGCCAATTCCCTTAATAATTCAGAAAAAGTATCATACGAATTTATATCTTGAGACCGAATATCAAGTTTTTCAAAATTTTTGTAGTAGTTGGGGATTGTTGTTTTCATTCTTAGATAAAGTTTCAATGTAGAAGGAAAAAAATGTTTTCCTTTGCGAAAGTAACTCAGTAGCACCTAATCTAAATAATGCTAAAGAAAAGAATTGTATAGGAAATATTTGATACACATTGAAGAAATGTGAATGGAAGTTTGATCGCTTTGTTGCGTGTGAAAGAATGGCACGCGCAACAAATTCAAATTCTTACTAGAACTTGAATTTGATTGAAGATAGAGCGTCATGTCCTGCTGAACGTGTACCTCAAATAACTGAAAGAAAAATGTTATTACAAATTCCTCCAAACTCTTGCCATCTTCATAAGAATGAAATAGATGTCTTGAAGTGAAGAGTAACTCTAAGTATATTGAACTGCAAATCTTGCTTTGCTGGAAGAAAATGCATCTGAAAGGCCTTACACTGAAATTTCTTTCAAGTAATCAATTGGAGCCAGCGAAATCTAGTAAAACGTTTTCGGGACCCAAATATGGGAAAGATTAAAACGAGAAATAAAATGCTTTTCAAAGAAATCCTTTTTTTCCCTGTTGAACATTTTTTATAAAAAATATTTATTTTCCTTTGATTTATTTCTGGTGTATGTTGTGTTGAAAAATGTGGGTTGAATATCGAATGTTCTATCTACAAAAGGAGAAACTAGTAATTGGAAATATCAAGTTCAAACATTATAAATTTTTCATAGTTTCGTAATTTGATGTAATAGAGTAATTTATTTACATGAATAGATCTTTTGGAAAATCTCAAAATCAAGTGAAACTTGTTGGGCGAGATTTATTCAATGAAAACTCTTCAACGTGAGAAGAAAAGTTTTATGAGAAGTACAACTTGTAAGCTATTTTAATTAGCCTATCCTTCGAAATGCTATTATATTTCGTTAATATAAATATCCTAAGTTATGTTATCTTTTGAACATTGACATATGCCAGTCACTAACATTCACATTTGAAAGTACATTGCACTCAGTTCGGATTGAAAAAATGACATTAAAACAGTTCCTTGTTATCATTTGATATTGCCCAGGCTTATTATCAGTTAATATTGCCCATCTTTTGAAGAGGAACAAAAAGAGAACAAGAAAAGGTAAGGATTTCTTTTATGTTTCTTTATTACAAAATCGGTTTTTCAGATTTCAAAGATTTCGTAATCTGTAAGATTTTGTGATCTGTAAGATATCAATCTGCCTTAAGAACATTCTTAAAATTTCATCATTGGTGTTTAAAAGCGAAGGGCTAGCAAAATTATCCTACATTCTAATTATTTCCATTCACCGTGTTAACAACGTAATCATGCGTGCATGTTGCAGTGCGTGAAACAAATTCTGAGTGATTCAGTACACCTCCCGGAATACAAACGTATATTGAACAAATATACCCATTGACTTTGTTCCTTGCGTAAATTTTGTGTATTTAATGAACGTCCTTTTTGTGCTGTTAAACAGAAAACACCTTCGAAGAATGGTCAATAATAATATCCATTTATGTAATATTTGTGCCAATTTCAATATATATTCGACGTTTATTTGGAGCAATTATAATGAGAAATTAAATAAATTGAAGAAAATAAATGCAAACCCTTAGAGTTGTGCAATATTAAACCTTTTATTTTTTCTAATGTGTTTATTTAATAAATATTTTATCATCTTACAGATTACGAAATCTTTGAAATCTGAAAAACCCATTTTGTAATAAAGGAACATAAAAGAAATCCTTACCTTTTCTTGTTCTCTTTTTGTTCCTCTTCAAAAGTTTTGAGATACAGAGTATGGAAATATAAGGGCATCTAGTATTTCTTCTAAAAGAAGCATAATATACTCAACATAATATGTTAGAAAAATGCTAAATGCGATAAACTAAGAAACGAGAGTAATTTGTTGAATACTCTTTTAATGAGAACATATCTACAATAACTGAAAACGTGATTTACGCCCAATTCAAAACGCACACTTTTTTTTTATTAAAAAGTTAAGAGGCCCGCAAAAAATGTTGCCCATCTTGTATAGCAGTTAATGAGAACGAAGCTTTTATGAAAGTAAAGAAACATTTACCTTAATTACGGATCATTCAGAAAAAAAATTAAAAGTCTGGGGGGAATGTGTAAATGCAGCAAAAATATAATTAATCTTCAACAATTACACCTATTTAAAAGACAGATATGTGCAGTTGTAAGAAATAACAGTAAGGTATATTTTATAAAAGATGCATTTCAGCAAATACAGCTTTCTGTGGGAAGAAAAATAATAAGACTTAATTTATCGCCATTCATTTACAGTATTTATTCAAACAAACCCATTCAAATATTCAATGAATTGAGGTTAACATTATACTTAACATGTGAGATAACACATAGATATGAGTTTATTAATGTTAAATAGAAGCCTAGCAATTCTTCTTTCGTTTTTTATAACTGTTTTAGTATAGTGCAAGTTTTTCAACTTACTTTTAGAAGTATTTGTTTGAACAAATGGTGTTAACAATTGCGAGTTTCTTTCATGACTAGAAGATAACCCGTCATTTTGACGTCATAATACTAAAAATGACGTCATAATGGAAAAAGTTTATGAAAGTTAAAAAATATTCCGAATTATCTAACAATATTGCATTTAATCCACACCTTGTAAAAACAAACCCTTTCATTATTTTTTTTATTTATCTAGTTTTTCATGCGATTGGAGTAGTAGACTGCCATCCAGTTTTTTACAGCTCACTACGCGATATGAATACTTGAGCTACTTGATTCATTCACATTCAAGCTTGTTTACTTTCAGAATTCATCGCAAAAGTAAACAGATTTTTTTAAAATTGTTAAATATACAGCTAAAAGCATCCATTTTTTTTAGTTCTGAATGTTTTATAGAAAAATAGGCTGAACAAACGTGATTTGATGGAGAAGATATTAGTTTTTAGGTAAGAAAAATTCTGATCCACATTTGAAATTGAAATTAAGCCTAACCGGCTGTTTGTTTACTGAGGGCTTCAATTGAAAGATGAGTACATCTCGGAAGTGTTATACAGAGACAACGGCTATTATATATATAATGATTATGACATTGGAGGTGTAACTTTTCTGGAAGGTCGATGGGTTCATTTCTCGAGTCATCTAATTGTTGGTAGGTGAAAGAATAAATTGTAAAACTAGTTAAGTGCCAAAATCGTCGTCATTATAAAATTTCTTTGAAAGAAAGTTGTAAGATACATAGCAAATAAGGTTGAAAGTTATGACATGTTTATATACTAATTGTCCATATAGCTATTAAACAGTAAGTATAAAATATAAGTGATATTATAACTATTACTTAACCATGTTTACCTTAGCAAGGAGGAAGTATTAACGCCTTTTAGGTTTAAGGTTAATGTCTAAACGGCTATGGAGTTGTTAGAATATTGCTGTGGAATGCCGAAGGTGGTGGCTATGAACCCTGTTCTAGTCACAGTTAAGTTTTGTATGCGAAAAAAATATGGATGAGTGTGGTGATGAAAGAGTAAGGCCGTTACTAAATGTTTATTACATGTATGCTATTTAAAAACTAACTGATTTGATATAAATACTAACGGTAACAAATATCAAGATTTAAAACTATAATTTACATATATAGTATACTTATTTAGTACTGGCTAATAGATAATACCTTTGCATATTTTTTTACTAATCCGTGTTTATTTCGGCAAAGTGGAGTTTTTGATACGATTTATTTTAGATGTTTTGTAAAAGAAATGCCAATCAAACATTGTATGAAATTTAAACTTTAGATAACAAGCATGTATTACAGGTCCGTGGCGGCCTTGTGGTACAGCGCGCTGGTTTTCAGTGCTGAGGGTGCTCGGATAGAATCCTGGCGAAGCTCCACTAAAAATGCCTCCATTTTTGTCGTCCCTTCATAGGGGGCAATGCTGGTCTGCCTATATGGCGCCCCCATAATAAAATGGCCAGCAAAACCTGCGGTGAATTATAGGCGAATGTCCTCGCTACAAGTGCCTCCGCATTAAAAAAAAAAAGTATTTATTATGAAATACACTGCATGTATTTAACTCTTGAAAAATATTTGAGTAAGAATTTTTTACTATTTTATAGTAATTATCTTGCGGTTTCCTTATTCGCAATAAATCTATGTACATCTTTTAACTTTTTTTTCTGTAGTAAATCTCTTGCGGTTTCTTAGTTCGAAATAAGTTTATACACATCTTTTAAGTAAAGTTGCACCTTTTTATGAAAATATTTTAATAATTTTTGTATAATTTATCAAAATTAGAACTATCTATCAAAAATCTTTAAATTAAACACTTTTTAAGACTTTCCTTTTCCCTTTAGTTTGCTTTTAAAGCATATTTCTGTTAATACGAACAGGATCCAAAATATCGTAGAGAAACTAAGATATCAGCCACTTTTAATATAGAATGCTATTACTATAGATCGTTATATATATATATAGTAATAACTAAATAATTTTTTCCCATAATTTTACGCGAGTTTTCAATATGAATAAAATGTAATATTCCGAGTGTTTTACCTAAAATCTCTCTCATCAAATCCTATTTTCATTCCGAAACCTTTAGAAAAATTCCGAAAAATATTTCTGCATATCGAAGGAGCTTCGGATTAAAATGCGTTATGAGAATACACAGCAATTTTACAGTAGCGTTTGACAGCCAAGCCTTGCTGTTTTTATAAAAATATATCCAAGTACAGCGATAGATGTCGAAAATCCGTTTTGACAATTTTTTAAATATAAAATTGTTATGAAAGGGAAAACGAGTCTTGAATATTCACGAAACTAACAAATAAATATTTTACGAGAAAATAAAAGGGTGGCTTTAAATTGTAGGTCACAGATTGTTTAACATCGAATTACTAAAAATGACCATATTTGTTCTAACTAACCAACCAACCAATAAAGGAGTAAATGGTAAATTACCATAAGCCATACACTGCTGGCCATTAAAATTGCAACACCATGAAGGAGGAATGATACAAACGTCAAATTCGCATGAAAGGAAGAAGATGCCAGGATATGCAAATGATTAGCATTTAAGCGCAATCGAACGACGCAGGAGGGAGAAACGGCATCTCAAACTCTGTATAAAAGGAAAGTTACGCAGCGAGTTTCTCCTTCGGAAATCGCATTTGAATGTTGTTTGTTTGTGAGAAGATCGTGTTATGCCTCGTATATGAAGGAGAAATGGCTACTAGCACGTGTCGGAATTCAACAGCGGTAGGATGATGGCCTATCAAGAGTGCGGTTTATCGTTCCGCGATATTGCTAATCGCATTGGTCGGAATTCAACGACTGTCATACGAATATGGAATCGATGGGTTCAGAAGGGTCATACTGAATGCCATGCAGGACACGATAGGACAGAGATGTTGTCAGGTCGGCCTTGCAGGATCGTACAGCCACATCACGGACCTTGAGTCAGGAAATGGGCTTGCTTGCAGCCCGGACAGTGCGACGACGTCTGGAGCAGCACGGACTGTCTGCACGACGACTATTATTGCGGCTTAGACACTGCAGCAAAGACACACGCGGCGACAGTGGTGCATCCAACGACAGAACTGGATACAGGAGTGGCCACTGTTGCCATATTTATTAAGTTTTTCAACGTCCTGTTTATGGGACACTGGGCATACATGTGGGCAAAACGCGGTTGTACTTGAAATTTTAAGAAGTGCAAATTTTTAATAATTTCTAATGATTCAATTAAATAAAATGGACTTATTTATTAAAAATGGATTTAATATTTCAAATCTTATCATTTTTACATAATATTTATTGAGTAATAATAAAAATTATAAAGTAGGAACAGTTATTTTGCATGAAATTGTTGAAAGCATTTATTATGCAGTCAAATGTTACACTTTTCCCATTTTCTGGTGGTCTTACCTGGACACTGAGCGCATCACAATTGTGTTTTGCTTACAACAATTGTGTGGCCAACTTTGTCAAATCTAATTTCACTGCTCACATGCTTACTCATCTTTGTTGAACTTATTGTTCTCCCACGTTTTAGTAGCACTCCAAATCGTTTGAGATAGCTCAGTGAAATGTTGCGGAGAAATTCCAGTTGATCCATTATATCCCCTTTCTTACAAATCATGCGGTGAAGGAGCCATGCATTTTGAAATGATGCATCAATCAAAAACACGGCAAGAGGAAACCACCATTTTTTCCCATTGAATCCAATGCGATATTTGGAAATATTTTCGTCCATACTGTCGGTACCTCCTATTACCTTGTTGTAGGTCGTAATTAGATGAGGCTGAGGCACTGAAATCTTCTGCTTCTCAGAAGCCGACCATCGTTTAACTGAACCTAATGGATTTACTCCTTTGCAGTTTGACACCATTGTAACAACATTGTTATCTTTCCAACGTACGACAATTATACCAGATTATATATCGTCCTGTAATCCATAGCACCTCTATTTTTTCACATTTTCAACTGTACATTTCTCGATTCTGTTTTCCCTGGCTGTACCTAGAACTGCAAATCCTAAATTTGACATTTCTTCGATGAGCTTTATGGATATAAAGTAATTGTCTATTGCGATCATAAATGGATATTTTGGAAGCTCACTAATTAGATCTAAGACAACTGAGCCTCCAAGACCATAATCTTTTTGGTTAGCTATTTTATTCGAGTTTTCCCTTGATAAAAGTCAAACCAAGTAGCCATTTGGACAATTGAGACGCCAGCCCTTAAACCCAAATCTAATGGGCTTTCCTCTAATAAACTGCTTATCCGGATGTCGTCCATAGTAGAGTATCATGGTTTCATCAACATCTAAGCTTTGTTGTAAAGGGAAAGCCTTGAGCAAGCCTTCTTTTTTTTTAACATATATTGTGCAATTAAAATGATTATTATACAATAATAATAAGAGGAAAGAAATGCATTTTGAGATTTCATCACATAAAACAAGCGTATTTTTAGTGAAAATGCTCGTTGATAATTCCTAAGACTGTTAAAATTGATTTAGGCTTAATGTACACACGAGTTCCCAGTGTCCCATAAACAGGACGCCATAGATTAACCGTGATTATACAACAATGATATTGTTCTTTTTGCAAAAGAATTTTATAGAAGACTTCTATGATCTATTTTAAAGATATCATTTTAAATTAGATCAATTTTATGAATAAGAAGTTCTCAAAAGACACTTACTTTTTGCTGCTACCCATGGTGTGAGAACGCTTCTATCACTTGTCTGAAAATAACTTGAAATAATTTAATTCCAATGCCCCTCTAGTGGCTACATCTGGTTTTGAGAAGAAGCACAACTCTTAAGCTTTTGAAAAACAGCTTTAGGGAAAGGATATATGTATTACAGGCTTTCCTCTGCAATAACTAGCAAGCGTCCTATATTTTAGTTACTGGGCGTAAATGGGTAAATTATGGACACCCTGTATATATATACTAGCTGAGTGGCAACCCGATGTGTTGCTTTTTTTGATTTAAAATGAAATGGCTTTATATCTTAAAGATTAAAAACTGTTTATTCCCTTTTAAAAATATATTAGATTTAAAAAAAAATAATTATTTAAAATTTCCTTTTTCAAATTTTGCATTTTAAACAAAAAAGCTCATTCAATTACAAAAAAATTCTAAAGGCTTTAACTTTTCCTTTCCTAAAACTAAAATTATTTCTGGTACTTCAAATTTATTTCAATTATGTTCTTGCGGACTTCAATTACGTTCTTCTAATATGTTCTTGCACCCGACGGCGGCTGGTTTCGAACCCGGAACCTTAGGATTAGACGTCAGGAGCGATACCTCTGAGCCACCGTTACTTCGGTGAACGGAACTTTGAGAAACGGAAAGGAGCTGGCCCACCCGGAATGTCAACTTTTTCTGCTGTCCTCTTCTATTGAGTTCGGCGGTTTTAATTGAATAATTATAAAAGTTTAAATTTTTGAAAGTTGAGGATAGCATCAGTGCACGCGCCTCAGCCGTCCGCGTATATCGGTACCAGTCGCGATATCCTGCTATGCTCGGATCGCGAGATTAGCCCGTCCCCGTGTCTGCTAACTAACAAACTAACATTTGTTTACCTTCAGCTGTTAATAGTAAGATATATATATATATATATATATATATATATATATATATATATATTGAACACACACACATTATATATATATATATATATATATATATATATATATATATATATATATATATGAGATATTTTTAGCACTTAAAATTCTAGCACTTCTATGCTTTAGCACAATTTTAGAAAATTACATAAGGCAACTTTAATGAATTTCGTCTTGTTGTTTCAAACTTCTATTTAAAAAGAAGTATTAAATAACATCTCAATTACAAGGAAAAAAACATGAATTAGCCGTATATGAAGATATAACTTTCAAGATTTGAGGTTGTCAAATTCATTTGAATGATCTCCATCAGAGATATAGATCATATTTAAATTTTAATAGTATTTATTTAAACGGGGAAGACCTCTCCGTATTACACTTTAAAAAAGGCGTTCTTAGGATGTTGTATACAACAAAATGAGAATAGAAATAATTTATTTTTCCCATGTTGTGTAGATACATTTTTAAAGAGTATCAACACGCCTCAGTTTTTTTTTCGTTTCTTGTTAAAAAGTTCATAAAAAATGCAAAGTTTTCGTTCCTTCCTCTAACCTACGTAATCTGATAGAGATTCCCCCATTCTTGTTTTTCCCCTCTAGGATTTTAGGGATATGTGTTTATATTCTAAAGAAAATAAAGTTCCGTCGAAATTATAAGTCTGGAAAGTGTTATATTAAGATTATTATGATTTATTAATAAATATATCTGTGTGAAATTGTCTAACGTTAAGTAACTTGATCTCTAATATTTTTAATATATTTAATTTCGAAAATAAAATACAAAAGAACTATTATTATTTATGCCTTGAGCTTTTTTCTGGAAATATTCTGATTATAATACAATAACACCAGTAGACGGCAAGCAGTTATAACCACTGCACTGACTCTAAGACAACCGCTTTTTCCCCTAGGTTGATTCCCATCAATTAATTACGTAGTACATTCCCATTGAACTCTTGAAAATGACACGTTTACAATACGTTTTTTGTTGTTTATTCTTAATAACAACTAAAATGTATACTTTATCGTATAGTGTGAAGAAATCAAATTTGTTTGAATTACACACTTCATGCGTTTTATTTTTAATTTTTTAAATTATTGTGATATCAGTAACGTATTCTTGTAATAAAAATAATTTCTGGTAGGAATTATTTGAAGAATTAAAAAAATAGAATATCCCAGTTGTAAACCTATAATGTATTTCCCTTTCAAAGTTCTTGTTTTCTTTGTAACTTGTAACAGGTTTACCTATAGATGTAATCTGTTATATTCTCTGGAATTCACTCTATCAGATTCCCTCACTTGTCGACATGCTGTAGTATAGGGATGAATAAGCATACTTCGAAGTCTCAACGCAAGGAAGCGTTCAATACCCATTTCCGAGTGATGAACGTCACAAAGTAATAAAGTGTTCATTATAGAACACTGATGTGATAAATTTTTGATTTTATTTGAGATGGAGTTTGTGCACTTTTTTGTTAAAATGATTAAGTCAACTATTAGTGAAAAATTTCATTGTAAGCAAAACATAAGGGCAGCTATTTCTGTGTTTGATTCATCCAGAGCTAGAGAGAAATCTCTGAAAATTTGTGGGAAGATACATTTCTTTTAAAAACTGATTAATTAGCATTTGTAAAGAAGAATATTTTTCGTAACAAAACGGGATACCCAGGGAAGATTATATAAAATGTGGAATGACTAAACGCAAAAATTTCATTTTAAAACGAGAGTGACATATTTTAAAAAAATATAATCTCTCTTATCCTGTTTAGAGTCTTTTTTCTATTAAATATTACACGGGCTTAGGAACATGCTCATGGTAGTCATTTATCATCTTAATTTGCGTTAGGTTTTCCTCGGTTTTTCAGTGTGTGGAGCAAACAGATTGCGATTTTCTTTATGAAGTCCTTACCAAAATTTTTTCTGTTGGTATGACAGATGCCCTGTCGCAACATTGAGAATGGTCAGGAAATCTGCTGTCATCTTTAATTCCACCAAATTCAAAACGTTACTACCTTCGTATCCTCCTACTAATAACGTTAAAACAGTGAAAAGTTGACTGAATTATGGTTTTTGATAAGACTCGTCCTGAAAGTAGAACTGTTGATTTTGAAATACCTCTAGAAGCATACAGCGATTAAGTTGGTATGCCTTTTGTCAGATTCTTTATATGAATTTTTAGACACTGAAATGTTATCAGATACTCAAAATAACAATTGATCTATTTGGTTCTTACATGTTTGTCAGATCTCTTACGTTTAACAACCTGTCAATCCTCTTCTCACGTTTCGATCGAACATAATAGGAACATCCATACATGTTTCTTGGGAGTGTTTTTAGAATGTATAGAGCTTCTGCAGCAATTTGAAAGAAATCTGTAAGAAACGTTTTGTCGTTGGAGCTTTCTTGCTTGAATTCATTTAAATGAAGTGCCTGAAGGCCTAAACGTATTACTTAAACTTACTCTATTTTAGGCGAAATTAGGATCACTTGCCATTTTCGTAATCATATTTTCAAATATAACTGGTATAACTCAATGTTCCTTTTAAAACAGGCTGCACTGACAGCATTTTGGGAAAAATGTGTGTCAATTGTAGGTTTTACCTTCCTTTTTATGATACACATCGCTTATATTACGGTAGAGGTAGCTTTACTTCAATAGCTTTATTCCAATGAAAGTAAGTTGTGGAACTCAGTATTATCTATAAAATAAAGGCAAAAAAACATGATAAAATGTAAAATCAGTTTTCAGAAATTAATTTTGATTTTTGTAATAGATTCTCATCTAAGCATACTTGTCATTTTTATCTAATGATTTCTCAGACGTGAATTTGCTTGAGCAATTCGTTTAACTTGGATATTGAAGAAAAATAATTTTGTATTAAACATTTCTAAGCACGAAATATTTAAATTTTTGTTTAAAAGCATACGATCTAGTGATAAAATGAAATGCTTACCTCGTGCTTACTGCCATATAGTTTTTAATTATTTTATGCATGACTTAATCTCAAATAAAAGAAAAGTATATTTAATGAAATGCTGAAAATTTTGAGAGAAACACATTTTTATTTCGATAACCACATCAAGACAATAAATTCAAAATCAATAATTTTTATTTAAGTAACAGAGAATTACAAATGTATGTTTAGGAGAGAATAATATCATAACTCCCTGGAGCATACATTAAGTGGCTGACATCTTTATTTTCTTAGCTTAGAATTCCCTATCTTACTTTAAGAAGCTGTGAAGGGAATAAATATGGATAGAGTTTTCTACTTCTACTGACAACATAGTGTAATGTTCAACGTTTCAAACCATAAGAGATTTCTGGATATTTAAATATTCAGTGAAGATAGGGAACTTAAAGTCTGTAACACAACTTTATTACAATCTCTTTCGCTTTTGCATTAACGTCTGGAAGAACTTCCTCTCATAATACATTAATAAATGCAAATAATGCATAAGTAGAAACAACACATACACAGCTTAAACAGATTATCAAGAGGAAAACTGCGAGTGCTCTGAATATATTAGTAATTTTATATCGTGAGCAAAGGAATGTGTACTCAAATGTTTTCACTCATACATATAAATTGAAATTTTGTGGCCTCTTTCGCTACCTAAAATAATATTCGGTGGTTGATTCTTATTAATCTAAAATATTACTCTTTATTTTGAGTTACTGATTGATTCACGCTCCCCCCACACACGTATATATATATATATATGTATGTATTATTTAAATATATATATATATATATATATATATATATATATATATATATATATATATATATATATATATATATATATATGGGAGGGGCGTAAGGGTTGGAGTTATTTAGTCTCAGTCTTAAAGTTAGTAACAACCATCGAAAAGAACAAATGATTACAACTTATTTACACAGAGAATTAAAAATAACGTAGTCCGTCTACGACGGAATTCAAAGCGGGAGTCATAATGCTACCCCACTAAAACGTGAGGGGGTAGCGTTAATGTTTACGCTAGCAGCACCCTCTTGTGCCAGACATAAAATGGGTTGACGAATAAGATTACTAAAGTTTGCAGTCATAGTTCAAAGCTCAGTTTGGCATTTCACAGTTCGACCATCCTAGCTGTCAAGCGGCCTCGGATGACATCAAAAGGGAAACACTGAATGTCTCCAAAAAGGAAATTAAATGGAACACACTCACAGGACGTGCTCTCAGTACACAGGACATTGTATGGGATGCTCTGGTGCTGATATCGAATAGCGGGATCGCTATGTCAGTCGTCTGAATCGGGATAGTGGGGATGCTATGACTTCAAGTAATCGGCAGCAGCAGACGCGATGTTGGGACCTTCATACTCTTCCACTTCGACGACATCGCACCGGTCATGGGACTTGACACTGGTTACTTGGTAGGAACATATGAATTTCGTTTCGTAATTTCAAACCAGTTGCGTACCGCGTACGCTTGAATCCACATATTTCTCTTATCCTGTACTTGTATGATTTTTTACTCTTCTTATTATAGGATTTCTGGTTTTCATCTTGAATTTCGAGAATATTCTTTCTTGCTTCTTCCTTTAATATTTCTCTTTCTTTCATCATCACTTGAAGATACTTTTCTCCTAAGATTTCTTTAACTCATAGGTCTGTTTTGCTCTTTAACTTCTCACCTGTCAAAAGTTCGAATGGTGTGAATCAAGTACTTCTAAAAACGGTGCTGTTCACTGAACCATGAACACGTATTTGAACCATTTAGTTGGATCAGGAATTAAAAGCTTAGAGAGTATGGGAATTAAAGTTTCGTGCATCCTTTCGACCTGACCGTTACCACGAGGAATTCTTGCTTGAATTTTAATATATTCTATTCCTTCGTCTACATGATAAGTCTTAAAATCATTCGAAGTGAATGCAGTTCCTCTGTCACTGATAATTCGGGAAGGAAGGTAGATTGTTGTAGCTTTAACTTTTCTATCGCGTATTGGTATGATGTTGATTTTGCTGGGTATAACCATGCAAATTTTGCAAAGGTATCGGCGATAGTGAAAGTATGTTAATACTTCTTGTTCTTAGAAGGCGTAGGACCTATAAATTCGACATGTTATGTGCTCAATGATGAATTTTCTTTAGGGATAGGATTTAGAAAATCTCCTCCTCTTGCCCTGTTTTTTGTTACATAGGATACACTCTACAGTTGGCAATAACATTATCAGTTTATTTACTGGCGTTTGGTATATAATAATTTTGATTTAATACGGCTTCAGTCTTGGATGGTGCAAAATGGTTTTTATTATGAATCTGTTTGATGACTTCTTTTTCCATTTCTGGAGCTACCATCAGAAGTTCTCTTCCATTTTTACAGTTATATAATATATACCATTTTTGACAAAATGTTCTTCGTCCTTTCCTTTTTCTACTATTTGGGCTTTGATCGTTTGAATTTTTTCATCTCGTTCTTGTGCAGCTGTAATTTTGGCAGTTACGACGTCTTCCGTATTCGAAAAAGTTAGCACAGTGTTGCGACTTAGCTCATCAGTATGTTTTATCTGTGCTCCTGGCCGAAGAATAGCTTCGTAGTCAAATTCTCCCAGGAATAGTGAGCATCTTGCAAATTTTGGCGAAAGGTCTTTTTGCCCATTGTAATCTGGAAAGCGGCGCAGTCAGTTACAATTGTAAATTTGGAACCAAGCAAGTAATTATTAAATTTCTTTAACGCTTCTATAGCATCAAGAACTTCCAAATCATATGAGCAATATTCTTTTCAGCTTGTGACGTCTTTTTGCTCATGTAATGGATCAGGAGATATTTTCCATTCAGCATTTTTCAATAAAATAGCTCCGTATCCATGTTTGCTAGCGTAAGTATGCACTTAGAGTTTTCTGCCTTGAGTGAATTTAATCAAAACTGGTTCAGTAGCGATATAATGTTTTACTCTCGAAAATTCTTCTTGTTGGTTTGGACCAAAATATAAACTTCTCAGGTTTTCCCAGCAAGTCACTCAAACGTTTTACGATAGTAGAGTACCCAGGGAAAAATTTTCAAAAATATCCCATGAGGCCTAAAAAGCTTTGGACTTGCTTAGTTGTCTTTTGCTGAGGAAATTTCTGAACTGTTTTTGAACTGCGGCTGTTTTTGACGGAGATGGTTTAACAGTTTCGGTTTCGATGACATGACCTAAGAATTATAATTTTGAGTTAAAAACTGGTATTTCTTCAACTTAATTTCTAATCCGTATCGAGAGGCTACTTCTAAAACTTGACGTAATCGTTTAATACCTTTTTCTTCAGCTACTGACGGAATAAATATATTGTCCATATACAAAGCAACAATACTTTCATTAATGAGATTTCGGAATACATGAAAGATATATCTCTGAAAAACACTGGGACTGTTTGAAAGATTAAAAGTTGTTTTCAAAAATTCATATTGTCCATCTGGGGTTATAAAACAAGTAAATTTGCAATTATTTTCTTCTACATTGACATGAAAAAATCCATTTCCGAGATCAATCGTTTTTAATATTTTTACCCCCTGTAATTTATCCAGAACGTCTTCAATTAACGGTAAGGGGAAACGATCTTTTGATGTTTTCTTATTTAATTCTCGGTAATCAACACATAGTCACGCCGATCCGTCTTTTTTCTCAACTAAAACAATCAGACTTGCGTAGTCCGAGCAACTAGGTCTAATTATTCCGGCTTCAAACCATTCTTTAATTTGTTCATCTACAAAGGATTTCTAGGGGATTGCTAAACGTTGAATTCTTTGATATTTGGGAATATCGTCGGTTAAAGTTATCTTCATAGAAATACCTACGTTTTCGGTTTTGTTTGGCGTATATGTAGAGACAAGTTTAAAAATAGTATCTCTTTGTTACTTATCTTTAATGTGATTTAAATCTATATTTCATTAGAAGTTCGGTAAATTTTTCATCAGCAATAAAAAGTTGTCCGTGTTGGAGGACTTCTGAATGATTAAATTATCTTTTTTCAAAATAATATCTGCGAGGTCTAACAGAGGAGTACCAATAATAAGGTCTAACGTTCTCACTTCGTTTGGGACATAGAACAGTAATTCGAAGGGCTGATCATTGATTTCCACGGTATGCATAAAAGAAACCTTCGTTTGGTCTTCTCAATACCCTAGTCCTGACAGATTTACGACGGTAGGGAAAACACCTGGTAGACGCCTCCTTTCATCGCAAGCTTCTCGGATTACGTTTACTGTTGCACCGCAGTTGAAAATACCTGTCAATTCCTTTTCGTTCAACTTGACTCTAACCTGAACCAGAGAGTTTTTCTCTACGGGAACACTGCTACTGATACTGACGGTTTGATTCGGGGTTTTATTACTTTTTGCTAGACAGTTAGCAGAAATGTGGTCATTCGTAAACTGATTACAGTTGAAACATTTTCTTCTGCGATCTTTAAAAGGGCAACCAGTATGATTTTTATCACCGCGATTTCTACAGCGGGGATATATGACAGAAGGAGGAGTGAAAGGTTTTTCCTTTTGTCATCTCTGGTTCAGTTGGAATCGGAGTATGATTTCGTATTTTTTCGTAAATAACTAATTTTTCCTTGAACACTTTCATATCTTTCACACCGCAAAGAATTATTAGACGGTTTATCGGGAATACCATCTATTGCGTATTGAATTAGGGATTCGGTGTCGATGTTACCTCTGCTTTCTAATTCTTTCATGGCCAGAAAATATTCTTCATTAGGAAGAGTTTCGCTAGCCCAGTTAATGATCTCTTCACAAATATTAATTTTTGCAGATCATTCTATCCGAAAATACCTGCCGTTTCTTCAAAATCAATTATCTAATTTTCAATGGAATAATTATCTTTCCCTTTAAACTTTCTCAAACTGTCTTCGCTATCGAGATAAGAAATAATAAATTTCGAAAATTTATCTACTGATGGGTTTAAATGGGTAACTTCACTCACTTCGCTACGGGTTCCGTCATTAACATATTCGTCATCAGAATCATCATTGTCAGATTCATAACTATCCGTTTTAAGCGTTTTAATATCTAATTGGCTATCGAGAACTCGAGTAGCTAGAACAGTTTCATTTCCTTCACAATTGATACACAAAATATTGCAAATTGTAATCAAATTCACAAGCTTAACGTGTTACAAAGCAAAAGTTAATTTCTTTTCATAATGTTCGTCATTTTTCTGGTAGTCAAAGCCAGAAAATTCTCGTATCCGTTTCCGATTAAATAGGTCACTTTCTGTTCCAAAAACAAAATTATGCTAACATCGTATAGATTTAACAGAAGCAGACTTTAAGTTCGCTTTGATTCGAGGAATATCAACTAATTTCATTTTTTCCATTTAGAATCATTAATCGCAGCATTAATCCTAATTCATAAACATAGAACAGTGATCGAAATTTGTATAAATAGAATAGTCGTAATTAGTCGTAATTCGTAGCAACAAAAGAGTAATCGTATTTCATAAAAGTAGAACAATCTTACTTTTGTTCGAGTCCGTTTGCGTTGTGTAATAATACGTCGCTGGAGATTCACACCGCATACTCGTTCATACTTTTCAGTTCAAATGTAATCCCACTTCTGACACCAAATCTGTGGGGTGGGGGGTGGAGTTACCCAGCCTCAGACGTAAAGTAATTAACATCCATCGTAAAGAACAAATATTTACAGTTTATTTACATTAAGAATTGAAAATAACGCAGTCCGTCTACGACGGAATCGAAAGCGGGAGTCCTAATGTTACTCCCCAAACAGAGCATTAGGGGATCTTGACAATGTTTATAGTAGTGGCGCCCTCTTGCACTAGATATAATATGGGTTTACAAATAATATTGCTAGAGTTTGCAATTCATATTTCAAAGTTCAGTTTTATATATATATATATATATATATATATATATATATATATATATATATATATATATATATATATATATATATATATATATATATATATATATATATATATAGATATATATATATGTAGATATATATATTATATATATATATTTTATATATATATATATATATATATATATATATATATATTATATATATATATATATATATTATATATATATATATATATATATATATATATATATATATATATATATATATATATATATATATATATATATATATATATATATATATATGGACAGATAGATAGATTCAGCTGCCTTTATAGATCTATATAACCATTTCTTATTCTCTATAGTTCAATAACCAAATCACGTAAGTAAAATTTGATTTCTTACAAACTAATTCTCCGAAAGTTGTGCATTTTGCGATTAGTCACTAACACGATAGCCATAGTAATGCATTTTTTTCGTAGTAAATATATTAGTTTCAATCCCACCCATATTTCTTAGACCTTTTAAAAGGTAAATGAAGAGTTATGTTCCTCCTATTAATGATTTTGTTTATTACTACTCATATTTTCGAGAAATTTGTCTTAAAAAATGTTACTAAAATTTGTGAGGATTTTTTTTTTGTCACGAAGAATCCATTACCCGAGTAAATGTAATGCCTTACTTGAAGCAATTTTTATTTCCTTGTAACGACATATCTGCAAAGAAAACAAAGTATAAGTCCCATATCCGCCAAAGCTGGGAAAAAGGAAACATTGAAAAGTGACTAATGGATACCAAAAGATCCCAGTCATTAGATATAATCACCATTATTTGCGTGAACAGTGAACACTAAAGAAAATATTTTTAAATAAACTATAATGCAACTTGTTTATATTTTAACGATAGAGAGTTTTTTATGTGAATGTGGCTGATCCCAAACAGCAAAGGCAAAAGTATTTTTCGCTACTCCAAATTCGATAAGTCTTGTTGCGTATTTCCCAAACTCGCGTAATCCAAAACGCATTGTATATTCTTATTTTTCTAAAGCGGAAACACTTGTGATACATTCGCCTTTTGTTATTCACCGCGAAGTCTTGTTAGCTGCTTTATTGTGGGAGCACCATTGATGTGAGCTAGCATTGCTCCCGGTAAAGACCAAGCCTTATTCGGGATTTGAAGCCAAATCCATCGCATGGAAGCTCACGGCGCTAACCACTATACAATGTGAGCGGCGCATTACATATTTTTTAGATTTCGAGCATTCCATTTAAATATTCAAGTCTCCGCAAACTTTTTTTGAGTAACAAATATGTTTTTCTCTCCGATGCTAACAAATGATATATTTTGCCGTCTTAAATAAATTTAAAAATTGAGGTTTTTAACAGTTACTCACTGTTCAACAGTTTTTAATTGAAGAATAGGCAGATATTATTTTAAATACTGAGGTTAGACCACAGATATGTAGGCCTTCACTCGCAACTTTTATTATTACTTTCCCTAGGCTCTCTAAATTCAAAGCCATGATTGTCTTATCATAGAAGAAATTAAAAGAAAAATGCTAATTCGTATTTCTCAGTATTGCATATAACGTACTTGTATCTATTTTGTTCCAAATTATAGTTAAACCCAAGAATGTTTTTCATTAATATGCATGGATAAGAAAGGCTCTCCTTTGCATTGAATTGAGATCTGTTTATTCACCAGATTTGCCTCAGTATTCCATTGAACGTATAAAATTAAGCTCAGAATGAAATCGGCGTTTTAGAGATGGCAAAAAATCTGCCATTAGTCTTTAAGAAATAAATAGAAATGTGCACTGAAAATTTTAATCAGGTTTAAGACCCCTAAAAGTAAGGAAAAAGTAATTACAGGTATTTGAAACAGAAACCGACGATAACAAAGCAATTTTGTTCTAGAAATTCCTTTTTATGTATTGAAATTCGGGATAAACTGATCCTTTTGTTAATATCCTTTAAGAAAAGGAGAACTTTTTGCGACAGAGAAATTTGTTTGCGAAAGAAATATCTCGTGATATATTCTGCGAAAGACAATGGGAAACCAAAATGCTGGATTCCGTATAGAAGCTTAATTACATGCAAAGAGAATTTTTTGGTGCATAACATAGGTGTAAAAAGTATACGCAGTGGATGAAGAAATATCGTTGGAATTTAGAAATAATGCAGCAATGAAAGAAGTACGGCATTGCATTTCTTTCAGTCTGCTAAATGTTTTGCCCCTAATGCCCATCTTTTTTTTCATTCGTATTATATTTTGGTAATTCTTTTTATCTGTTTTTGCGAGTTCAATTCAAATGAAAATCTTAAAGTAAAACTGATTATAAGCAGTTTAAAAATTAAGACCGTTAAGTGTTATTACTTACATGAAAATGCATAACATATTCTTAAAATCCATAAGAAAAAAATAGGTGTGACAACTTGTTTCGAACCAAATAATAATTCTCTGTAAGAAACATTAGGTGTGATTGTTTCTATATAAATTGTTAAATTATCCATACGGAAAATCACACTAAATGCTGATGAAGAACATTAATAAGTTCAAATAATGATGAAGACATTAATAAGTTCAAAACTAGTTGCCCACCTTATATTTTTTCTGTGGATATTAAGAAGTTTTGGGTTCTATTTAACTATTAAGATTTATTCATAAATATGCACGTGATTTTTTTATAACTTATAGAAGGTATTCTAAAATTTTTTTTACAGCAAAATTATTTTAAATATGGACTACATAACTTATATATATTTTCCTTGTTATCTGCAAATAAAATTTAGGTGGGTAATCAGATCGTAAATTATTTCTATTCCCTGAAAAATCTATTAAACTGAGAAGATTGTAAAAGCAAATCAAAGTCTCAGCCATAGAATAGAAAAATTGTAGATCTCTGTAATAATCAAGAAATATGATACTGATAATTACCAAACAGGTATATTTATGATTCATTTTAATTAAAAATGTATTTACATCAGGGTGTGCTGATAGAAAGACATTGTGCCCGTATTTTTTAGCCATAACTTATTTTGACCTTTAGTACTGCCAAGGAACAATTACACCGGTAGATATATTCTGATCGGAGTTAGACAAATGATAAAAATTAGACAAATTAAATAATCTTCTAATGTATACATATATCTAATCTTGTAAGCATGCTTTAAAATTTCAAAATACAGTATGAAATCACCTTTTCACTTTAAATGCATATTTTATTGCTCTTTTTTTATCTATATGTATATAAAACAGTTCCGTAACTGACTGACTGACTAACTGACTGACAGACAACGCACAGACCAAACCGCTGAACCTAAAGAGCTGAAACTTTGCATAGCAATTCTTCTTATAGTGTAGGGGTGCACTAAGAGAGATTTTTGAAAAATTCTTCTTACATTTTTTTAAAATTAAATTTTTAAGCTGTTTTAGTAACTTTTTTTAAGTTTGCATTTAAAGTGATAATTTGAGGGTTATAAAATTTATATCCCGAGAAAGATCATAAAAATTCCTTTAAGAGAAATTTTTTTTCGAATCTTTACCTCGGTTTTCTGATTTTTGGTGAATTTTCAAAGATTCATTTTTAGAATTTAATCTATTAAACGGTGATCACGTGATTTCTTTTTCTGGTACTTTAAATAAAGTTATCGTCATGTCCATAACAATGAAATAGACAAAAAACTATTTTTCCCTTGCTAATGAGGCAGACGATTGGACATTACCCAAAAAATATTAAAATACAGTAAAAGAAATGTTCCTCAAACTGTACTATATTAACTGTACTATATTCTTTAGTATGCTCTATTAGATTTAATTTCAATATTTTCTTCTACATTATTTTGTGTATAAGAATATCCGTTACGATTTATATATATATATATATATATATTTGGCACTAATTGCATACATTGACAGTTGTATTTAATTTACATTTACTCCGTTGAATTGCCTTTTCACTTTAAACGCATATTTAATTGCTCTTTTTTTATCTATATATATAAAGCAGTTCCGTAACTGACTGTACACGCTAGCTGAAGTACGCGTTTTCAGCTAGTTCTAACATATGGTGTTACAACAATAAATTTATTATTTTGGTACTAAGCTAAATATTAATTTGAGTGTAAATTTAGTTTCATTATTTGACATTAAAATTCTGAAAATATTGTATTTACACCGTTTCACTAGTTAATGGTCTGAATTTTAGATGCAAGTAAAGTTTGTTTAGATAAATCGCTAAAGGAATTTGAGAATGACGTAAATCGGAGAATATGGATGTTTCTAAATCCCTTTTAGAAACTTGAAATCAGCGTATGTGTCCCATTTAATATAAATATTTTGATAACCCTGTTACAGGGTAGATGCAGTTGTCTAGCCTCCTAAAGTGATGAGTATTTTTCAAATATGTCCAGGTATAAACGAATGAGTAGAAATAAACACCTACATAAATGAAAGATAATACATCAAACGTTTCAGCTGCGGACAGCTCTGAGGTGTCAGTGTTAACACTAGAAAGACGGCTGCCGTCATTTTGACGGTTTCAGACATACTATGTAGGGTTCGTGTGTTGCTCAGATGCAAATTTCTGGTAGCTGCTCAGTGCAGGCCAGTCGAAGTGAGTTCGGAGCAGGTGTCTGGTCTATTTAAGTGACACACGCTGAGTTGGCAGGAGCCCAAGAAGGGAGTGGAGATTTGTACGGTAGTGCGTTACGCTATTAGTAGAGATACAAAAGAGTCGAGAAAAGTTAGATTGAAGGTGATAGCGGTATTTAACTGATAGAGCACGTATTAGTATTTAGCCTAGGTGGCTGCACGAGTTCGATAGTTATTTCAGAGCCCGATGGTTACGGGTATTGTTAGTGAACGTATATTCTGCCTGAAAGGGTTCGTTACGACTTTAAAGTTCAGTTTCTTAGTACCACAAGTTGCGGTACTGTTGTGTTATTATTTGAAGCCCCAAGTCGGTCTATGTTAGTCTACCTCTACGTAGAAAATAAAGGAATTATTTATATTTATGCCTATTACTTTATAGTGTGCCTGGGCCGTTAGAGGATTCACAGGGTAAATAAGAAAGAGAACCATATAACTATTGAGCGCTATGTCTGTATTTATGTCCTCAGGTTACTAAAATTTTATGACTTTTTTCTAATTTTACGCGAAATATCCACACACATTTACAAAATTATATTCGATAGTAAAGAGGGGGAACATGTGTTGTATACCTACTATGACTGAAAACCGTCAATTTGGCAGCAATATAGAAAACAGGCAGAAAGCTTTAAAATAATATCGGAAAAATTTTAGTTACTTTTCGTCTCTTCCCCATTTTGCAAATAACAGAAACATTGACTCTACGGAAATATTGTTGTTGAAAAATAAGGACTGCACAAACCATGCATATATTTTTACGGGTAAACCATACCAGGTTGTCAGCTCAGCATACCTGCATAAAAATATACTTAAATATATATTAATTTATTATATATCGGTATGAAATAGTTCAAAATTTAAAGTATTTAACCATTTAAAAACATTAAATATTTTAAATTCTTGATTTTATTGTTAACCGTCAAAATGACAGCTTCCAGTCTTTTTAGTAAGAAAAAAATCTCGGCTTTCTAGTGTTAAAATGATCAAAAGAAACAGCCACCACAAGGTAAACGTTTTCAAAAGAGAAACAAAAGAATTCTGGTGTTTTAACCGCAGTAGTTGCATTGATATGATAATCGCAAAATCCAGACAAAAGTCACTTCCAGCGAGACAGTAAACCGAGAATAGTTTGAGTAAAATTTCAAAGGAGCATAAAATATTGCTAACCTAACAGAACGCTTCAAACATATGATTCAGGAAAAGGAAAGGATACATGCAAAAATAAAAAAAAGTGAATAAATACCATAGTTTGAGAATTTTATAGGGAAAGTTTGCTAGTTTTTCTTGAATTTAAAGTTTTAAAATGGATTTTAATATACTTTGCATGTGCACGATATTATAATCGTAATACATGGATTATGCGAAATACTAAATGCTGAATAGTTCAAAGAGAGTTTTTCTATTCTTTAAATTATCTGTTGGAATTGACACAATCATGTGTCACACCCTCCCAAACTTTAGACAAGTAGTTAGAAGTAGGATATGTTATAGAACTTTTCATTTGTTATCACTGGCTGTCTTTCTTGATTAATTCTTGAAAAATACATTACTTACCATAGGCATCAGATAACAGAATGGCGTGAAAAAACATTTTGAAATCGGACTGCCATTTATCACAGTTATATATTAATCAGACTTTAATTTAGTTTTGAAATTTAGCAATGATTAACTCTGGCAAACAAGTGCTATTAATTCTTTTCAAAGTTGTAAATCATCTTAAATATTATATTAAAATATAACATTCTTAGCTAAGATTCATCTGATGATTATTGTTTGTCACTTCATCACCAGAGAACTTCTAATATTCAAAGTGATAAATTACAAAATTTAACTGACAGAATTTAACCGAAGAAAATAAAAGGAATAACAAAATGATAATTCTTCCGTTTTTAATGTAAATGATACAAATGTAGATCTAATACAATGGGAATATACAACGTTGATAGCAAAAGCGTTATTCCGTCTTACTACTGGACATGACTGGCTTGGCGCACCACTTTTAAAGCATCAACGTCTTCTTTAACCTTTGCTGCATGCTGTGTAACCTCTTCCGCTACCACTTTCATTCATCGAATAGGAACATTATTAGAAGGCTTCGTATGGGTTTAGAGTTTTTCTATCTTAACTTTCAGTTTTGTCTTTTGGATTGGATTGTACTTGTTTTATTTTATTGGTGTCCTTGGCTTCTGCTATTGTAACCTGCCAATGGAAATTAAAAAATACCAAAAACAATGGCACTACTGAATAAATAGATGACAGAAAGACTCTTAAACATTATGTGAGTAATTCACAAAATTAAGCTGTCCTGGTTCCAAAGCAGTTGTGAACCTGACGACGAAGTAGCTTCACGTAATTCCTGTACTCGCAATAGAGGGAACGGCTGCCCGTGATAGTTTAGGATGATATGACCGTGTCGAACAGCAGACCTTGGTGTGTATGTGAGTAAAGGAAAAATAAATTAATTTGAAATAAAAATACGGATATTGATATAAAATATAATGCTAAGCAAGAAAAAAATGGGAACATTTTGCAAATACAAAATAACGTATAAACTGCAAGAAGTTCTTAAGGGAACGATATGCCATATTTTTCAAAAACTTCCATAACATCTCATTTTGGTACTGAATTATTAAACTTAGGATTTATTTTCTAATGCCATTAATTTTAAGATTAATTTCATTTCTACTTTAACTCCTAAACAAGTCATAAAAGGAAATTTGACTACTTGGTATTTTGAGTGCATCAGTCCCCTTTTTGCTGCAGGAAAGCTATAGGGATCACTAAAATGAAAGGAATGTCATCAATGATATAGATGGTTGTGTTTCCTTTAGGAAAATTTAAAAACAGTATTAAAGATAACTGGATTGCTGCGGATCTATGAACTGTTACTTTGTGTAGCATCAAAACTGGCATAAAAGACCTTCTGTTAAAAATGTTATCAAGAAATGATTGTTGTATGCAGTGGTGCGCAAACTGTAGGTCGTGACACACAGGGTGGGGGGAGGGGGGTGCAAAAAATTGGAGGCATCACGAACGCTTTGAAATAAATTTATATCATATGGAATGATTTTATTAAAAACGTACTTTAAATTTTCTAGAATTACAATTTTTAATATATTTTTATATGTTAAAAATATATGATTTGATATTGTTAAATAAGGTGTTAAACAGTCTTTTAAGGCTGTACTTAACATTGATCCATTCGCTTCTACGTATCTGTGTGAGCCTGGGTTTTCAAAATGATGAGTATCTATAAAAAACAAACAGCGATCAAGATTTAACCAGGAAAAAAAGATGATCCGAGAGTAGCACTCAAAATACTTCACGAAATATTGAAAATTATTATCCGAGGTCCAGGCTCACACATTCTCATTAATTTTTTCTATTTTAGTTTGATTAATCAAATGAAGTTTATAATTTTCAGTGTTTTAATATGAAGCTTATCCTTTTGAAATCCTGCACTTTTTAAATTTTAATGATCGTTAATTTTTACCTAAATGTAATACAGATATGTACTAATTTTTAAATATGAAGTTTTAGTCCCACAAGATTCAGCTAAAATAAGTTTAGAGGAGGACCAAACAATTTTTTATTGTTATTTTGCTACTTAGATATAAACCCAAAATTTATATTGATTTTTAAAATAGCTTGTAAAAATTTGCTTTTTTCTCTTTGTTAACATTTTCCTAATTAAAAAAAATTGCTACTGCCAAAAATTTTCATAGGGGTCTAGAGATCTTTTATTGAAAGAAAGTGGGTCGCGGTCGAAAACAGTTTGCGCACCACTGGTTGTATGCATTCAGACACTCTTTTCCAATCAATTGAATTTTAGTACATTGTTAAATGGAAGTTTCCCTGTATCGATCCATAACTAGCAAGAATATTCTCCAACCCATCGATAGTGCCACACACATCGCAGTTTAAAATAGTGTCAAATTAGAGAACCGCGAGATCATCTGCTCTTAACATTATTCAATTGCTATAAGAATACAGCGGCTGTTCGCACATTTTTTAGACGATTTTGGTAAGCGGTAATAAAAAATCGTTTGCTGCAAAAGAAATAATTGCAATTGTTCTATGTTTTTAAAAGTCAAAATTATCGTCTGCGGCTTGAAAGTTTTGTTTTTATTCAAAATGGCGTTTTTAACAAAGCAGTGGTTCGAAGGCTACATTTATGTTCTTTGCGAAGAGAAATGTGCTTACTCCGTTATCCAAAAACGATGTGAGAGTCATGGTTTTGTGATATCTAAAGCGTCGATAGGTAATATCGTCAACAAGAAAGGAAAAAAGCGTCAAATTGGAGCCTCAAGTGGGACAAAAATTCCAAACAAGTATCCAAGGAAACAACGGACATCTTCGACTATTGCAAAGGTACGTTGTTTAATGTTAAAAGAAAATCCCCCTAGTCAAAGGACAGTTGCAAAATCATTAAAATGCTCGGTGTCCACTGTAAACAAAATGATAAACGTTGATTTAAATCTTAAGAAAACGAAAAAACGCAATGTGCATCGTCTTCTTCCAAATCATATCGCTGAACGCAGGACACGCTGCAGAATTCTATATGAGAAGCACTTATCCAAAGAAAAATGGTAAACAATTGTCGCAATAGATGAATCATGGGTGTATTTAAATGATTGCAACAAAAAAAGAGCGATTTATTATCATAAAAGGGGAGAAAAAAATTTAAGTACATGGTTCAAAGAATCGAAAGAAAGTTTTTCTAAGGGATTCATGATTGTTGCTGGTTTTTCTTATAATGGCAAGTTAAAAAGAAAGAGAGTGGAAAAAAATGTCAAGATTAACTCCAAATACTATCAGGAACATATTTTATCGCCAATTTTTCTGAATGAAATACCATCGCTTTACCCACAGTGCCATCAATCTGTGAGACTCCATCAGGACAAAGCTAGCAGTCACACATGAAAATCTACTGTAAATTTCCTAAAAGAAATGAAACAAAAAACTGGTATCAAGGCCATACCCTTCACTGATATCCCTACTAAATCTCCCGATGTATCACCTATGGATTTTTGTGCTTTCGGACTTTTAAAATCTGCATTATCCAAACGTCGTCCCAAAACCCTTACAGGACTCTGGAAAGCTGTTCTGGAGGAATGGGATAGAATACCTCTTCCGACACTTCAAAAGGCATTATTATCCTGGAAATTGCGGTGTCGAAAGATAGTTCAGAATAAGAGATGTCAAATAAAACATTTAAAACACAAGAATTTTATGTAATTTAGTTTTGTGAATACAATATACATCGTCTAAAAATGTGTGAACAGCCTCTGTATACTACTCGCTAGAGACACCCAGATCTTGAATTTATTCTAAACTAAAATTTCTGAGTTTGACTCATTTGTCTACATTTATTTGAGTAAAGTAAAATCCTATAAAACTAATATTTTATAAGACTTAGACAGGAGTTTACTGGAGTCTGTACATTTATAAATTTGAAAAGTGCATATTAACCCAGTGAGCATTACTTAATAGATCTGAAAAGTATTTACTACAATTATGTGTCATCTCACCCCCTTTAGTTTGTCATTATGGATTAATTAAACAACCGAAAATTCAAAGGTACTGTAAATGGTCATAGAAACTGAAAGATTCAAGTACTAATGAGCAACAATGACATAATCATCTACAGATTTGCAAATTTTAATATACCGGGTGGGAAAAAAGTCCGTATAAACTTTAAAAATTCATAAAAACCGGAAAAATAGCCAAAATAAAAAGAGGTTTGCAGGGTTAGCATCACCAGGTCACGGGATTTTTTTTAAGACAGAAAAAAATAACTCAAAAAACAGCCGACAGGTGCTGGTAATTCTGTGGAAATATGCAAATGAGGCGGTTATAAGAACGCGTGCTCCTAATCCCCAACCAGTTAACGATCACTTTACCCCTTAATAGCTCGAAATAGCAAATTAAGCATTAAAAACAAATTGCTCATCTACAAATCCTTCTTAAGACCTCTTTTAACTTATGCAGCTCCGGCCTGGTCATATGCAGCAGTTTCCACTATCAATCACCTCACTGTATGCCAAAACACAACTATAAGACAAATTGTAGATGCACCTTGGTATTTTAGGAACGTTGATCTGCAAAATGAATTAAATCTGCTCACTATTCCAAATTATCTCAAAAAACTAGCAACCAACTTCTTCCTAAGCATTGATAATGAACTTTTATTGGAAAACTTCGACTATGACCCAGCCACTGCTGAGAACAAGAAACGGCCTCGTGCTGTTTTTGTTCGCTAATTTCTTTCCTCTTAAAAAAAAAAATACGTGCTTGCACGGAAAAAACATTTTAAAAATTATAAAATTAATACGTAGCCTTGGATACGGTAAAAAATATTCTATCTTTAAAAACCCTTAAGCTTCCTCCCTAGCTACTATCCGTAAACTCTCTCCTAACAGTATGACAGAAAATTTTCTGTCATGCTAGTTTTGTTTAAGCTCATGGATCCTAGATGCCTCCATTCACTTTTCTCTCTCTCTCTGTCTCCACCTTATGGCCATTAGTAGTTATTCCTTGCCCAACCGATAGCAAGAAAGGCTCCCGAGGGCGTGGCCCAGAAGAAGCCGCTTATCACAATCCATGTTGAGCTCATGTTGAGTCCAACCAGTTCACCGTTTTTCCGTAATCCGCCGAGAGGTGTCATGTATACATCCGGACCTGCTGCACTCTGCCGTTGCTGGATTTGTGATTAGCCTGCAATGCCTTATCCCCTGTGATGGGGGTCATGTGGAACACCTACTGCTGAAATAAACGATTTAGAAGCATTCTTTTCGTTATTTGCGTATCTTTTCTTTGACTTGTGTAAGTCAGCGCCACCTTTCGGCTGTTTTTTTTCCTGTCTCAAAAAAATCCCGTGACCTAGCGAAGCTAACCCTGCAAACCTTTTTTTATTTTAGTTATTTTTCTGGATTTTATGAATTTTTAAAGTTTATACGAACATTTTGCCCACCCGGTATTTAAAACAATATTATGATAAATTAGCCATATTAAACAATATAATGCTGAGTACTTGATTGCAGTTTAAGTAGAATTTCTTCTATTGCTAAATTTGCAAGTATCTCCTCTGTAACTATGAAGCTGAGATTTATTTCCTGTGTTCAATGATAAATGTTTTAACCTATTTAACAAAACTATTTTTGCAGTAGGATAGACTGTTCGCATTCCTTTATATGTTCCTATTATTCGTTTCGAAAAAGAATAGAGAGACACTTAAAATGTTCTCAATCCATTTTGATTTGTTTCTTCTAAAATGTTTGGAAAAAAGATGAAAAATTCCCACATTCTTCGGAAAAGACATGTTAATTAAGTATTGTAAATTGAGAAATTTATCTCCTGCAATCAGTTGAAGATTAAAATATAATTAAATTTCTCATTTACTATGAATAAGTTTGCTTTCTCATTTCTGCTTTTCCTTTACTTTACAAGTCATTTTAAATACAAAACCTTAATTTTTCTGACTGAAAATGTAGCATTTTTAGTCATTATTCTTAGATATTTTTCGTAGATAAAAATTATTCCTTGGAGAATTTAATTAAAATACGTGTTTAAATTTTACTTCATTTCCATTTGAACAACATTATGAATTCAATTAATTTTAATTAAAAGTAATGCACACTGTTCTATTGAGTTTAAGAGCAACTTAAGTGTGAAGTAGCAATAACCTAAATATGAAAATTTGGATCATACATTTGTTACAATTATAGCAGAATAAGTTTCAAAACTCCTAAGGAATAAAGCAATTATGTAGCATTATTCACGACTTAGCATATTTATTTTCATTTCAGCAGAGTTTTATCTTAAAATTATATAACTTTAAACACTTGAACAATATTATTATTGCCCCTAATTATTCATTAAATTTTTTTAAAATTTCATATTCAATCTCATTATTCACGCAGAAATTGTGCTTGCTAATTTTAAGATATTTTTGTTTTTACATATTTGAATGTGAGAGAAGAAATTATTGTAAACTGGAGCAACTTTTTAGCTTAAATCACTTTCTGTAATGGTGGTGTCGGGTAGCACATTTTCTTAGTAAATGATACTTTTCTATAAATGTATTTTTGCTGTTGGAATGTATATTACAATACGAAATAACAAGAGCAGTTAATTTTACCGATGCAATCGTTTTGCTCGCTTAAAAATGCTTCATTCTGAGGACTGCAAAATATTAATATTAGGAGTTATTTAATATATTTATCTGTTAGTCCCAATAAGTTAAAAAGGTGTTAAACATGCTATTATATCCACGCTTTTAATAACTTACATGTGCATACCACGAATTTCTGAAATCTCTCTCTAGTTAACATGAAGCTGATAGATATACATTTAATGAAAATAGATAATTTGTTTTTAAACAATTATTCAAAAATTGTGTAAAGATGAAAGGACGAAATGGAGACGGTAATATCCTCAATGTAAGCTGAAAACTTGGATTTAAAGTGCAGTGGGAAAATTGTTAATTGTTTCCGTAGTTATTCCACTTTAGGAAATGACAGCATGTTAATATTAACGTAGGCAAATAAATGGAATCATAATGAAAACTACTATAATTAAGAAGGAGCAATAGGTGAGTCTACGAGTGAAATACACTCATGGACAAAAAAATTAGCGCACCAAGAAGGAGTCGTCAAAATGAAACGAAATTTTACATACGTAATGACTACTTTGATATAAGTAAATGATAAGAAAATCAAAGAAAAAGGATAATTTATTTCAGAGAAAATGGCAAAAGAACGGAGGAGTTAATACTCCTTTGGACCCCTCTAGCGCGAATGCACGATGCGATACGATCGGGCAATGAGTCATACAAGTTCTGTATGATGTCTTGAGACATTTCGTTCCATATTTGCTGTAACCTTGCCTCTAGTTCGTTCAAACTCGTGGGATGCCCAACTCATCGTCCCAAATGATCCAAGATATGCTCGATTGGAGACAAATCTGGGGATCGGGCAGGCCAAGGAAGGGTAGTAACAGTGCGGAGACAGTCTTGTGACACCCTTGCCGTATGAGGCCGAGCATTGTCTTGTTGAAAAATGGCTCCTGGGAGCCGTTGCATGAGTGGCAACACATGTGGTTGCAGGATTTCATGAACATACCGCTGGGCTGTCATGGTGCCACGGAACAATACTAGGGGTGACCGTGTATTGTAGGCAATGGCACCCCATACCATCACACCAGCTGTGGGAGCGATGTGTCGCTGTACAGCAAAGGCAGGATTGAAGCGTTCACCACGGGCTCTCCACACACGAACAAGATTGTCATCACTGCCGAGGTTGAATCTGGATTCGTCGTTAAAGACGACCTGGTTCCATTCCGCTGTAGTCCAGTTTCCTCGTGCGCGGCAAAACTCCAAACGGAGGCGTCGATGGGTGGGCGTCAAGGGCAGCACACGTAATGGGCGCCGCGATACCAACTGTCCTTCAGCCAGGCGCCTTCGTATGGTTCGAGAAGACACAGAGGCCCCTAGTGAAGGTGCTACCTGTGCGTGGATGGCGGCCGATAAAGCAGTTGGCTGTACGCGTGCATTTCTTACGATGTGGCGGTCTTCTCGACGACTGGTCTGTCGAGGGCGTCCTGAGCCTGGTCTTCGTGTACATGACATCTCTCGGGTCCACTGGTCCCAACACCTCCTCACAACACAATCAGAGCGGCCTAATTGACGAGCTACTCGCCTAGCTGACCACCCAGCTTCCATCATCCCGAAAATTCTCCCCCTCTCAAACTGCGACAACTGCTTATATTGTCTTCGAACACGGCGTAATGGCATGTCTATCTCAGCTCTTCCTTTGTAAATGATTCAGCACACTCAAACAAGCTTTGGTTACCTGTTTTATACTCCACAGAGTACGATGTTCAACGCCCTCTACCGGCTATACGTAATGCGCAATCACGCTGCATTTCTAATCATTTGCATATCTCCCCGACATGTACCTTCATTGCAAGTTTCGTTACGATCCCGCAATTATTTCTTGGTGCGCTAATTTTTTTGTCCATGAGTGTATAATGCTTTTAAATTCATATTTTTAAAAAATTAAATTTTTGTTATTACCATGCTTAAAAGTGAAAACGCTGATAAATGTTACTTTCAAAACTTGCAGACATCGAAGCAATTTCATAGAAATATTATAAATCAAAAATCGAGTGTGTTTAGCGTCATATTTTTAGAAATCCCATAGAGACTAATGAAAATGAAACTAATCAACTCCCACGCCTTAGGACTTAAAATATTTATATAAGCAAGAACTTGCTTTCTAGTTTTTTTCGAACAGTTCATTTCGCAGAATCAATTGTATCTGAATGATCATTAAAAAATAACTGACTTTGATTAGAATTGGCTGTTTAGCACAATGTTTATTTAAGAGGTCGAAACTTGGCCCCAAAAAATACAAATGACTTTAAATAGCATTTAGAATACCTTTGTAGAATCTTCTTGTAGCTAGGTAAATCATTTAATTATAAATTGCTCCTCAAACATGTTTGTAGCTTTGATCATGTGCGTTGCGGCGTGGTGAACAGAGGAGTCGAAGTATGGTATCAGCAAAACCAGTAGTCAGTTCAGTCGATGTAGGATTAGCTGTTATGGAATTAACTCCCCGAAGGTTGATTATGAGAACTGCACATAAAGTCATGATAATTAGCAAAAGGATTGTGGGTGTATCTGTTACTAAAACGTACAGACACGGTCGGTGTATCGTGAGGCACAATATCGAAGATTATGACACGGTACAAATATGAAAAAGGTGTTGCCTGAAAACACAATTGTAGTCATCAAACGAAAATGTCAGCGAGTAAAAGGCGGAACTTGGTTCGGTTTGGTTTGGTTTAGAGCGTTACGGTTACTTTTTGCTACACGAAGGCAAATTAGAGCGGGACCTACGGAACTTGTTTCGGATAGTACACTGAAATTTATGACTACACTACACCAACTAACAGTTAAGGCGAATATGAGTTATGGTGATCCTGTTTCAGTAAAAAATGTTCATAGGGAGTTTTATATAGCTGGCATTTATAGTTGTGCTATAATCCAGAATCCCCTCATGCTGACAATAATGTAAGAAAACGTGTCAGATGATCCCACGAATATAAAAGCTGAGTTCAAATGATCAGCACTTGTGTCATCTAGTCGGTTAAATCGAGCTGCAGATTGTTTTCTACCTCTGTTAGAATATACTCTTGGTAAATATCTTCCGAAGCATGCAGTCCGGACTGCCTAGTGTGCACTTTCAAGCTAGCAGTAACTCTTTGATGGGATCTATCTCTTGGACCCTAGGACCCTTGATAATTTTTCAGCGTCCCATGACATCGGAGGTCTATGAAACTGGTATGGCGGACCACTTGCATCCTTTGGGGCAGGCATTGCTCCCTACCAATTGTTTATTTCTGGACCCTATTTCTGGGATCCTATATCCCTGACCCTATTTCTGGAAAAAGGAAATTGAAGAGAATGGTTCAATCGTGTTCTCCTCCTCAAATATCATTGGAATGGTTAGGACGCAGATTATAGCATGAATGTTACCACATATCTTATAGGCAGGACTTCAGTACCTCCAACAGCAATTCAAGCTGTTTTTCAAGCAAAAGGTGGGAATTTTGCAAGGTGTGGAGAGGAAAGTTAATACGCCCTAAATTCAACATCTATATCGTCAGTCGCTTTTGGAATTATTACCTTGCGACATAGGGGCCCCTCAGGGAGTTTACCTTCTTTAGGTAAACACGGCCTTCACAACCCCGAGGTACCCTAGTGTCTTTTTCTTTCTCCGTGGGGTTTACTTTCTTTGGTGAATGTAGGTGTCGCGTCCCCAGTGTCTCTTAGCAATCCATCTCTCTTTCGCTTCTCCTGCCCAGTTTCTTTTGTTGTCTTCTTTCCGGGCTTTTCTTCTTTTCCAACTTGAGCTTCGACTAACATCTTTTGTTGCTTATTTCTTTATTAACCTCTATGTGTGTCTTTTGTTTGGCTATTCTTCGTTAGAACCCCCCCCCAAAAAAAAAACTTAAATAATAAAATTAACAAAAAAAGTTTTTGTGTTATCTGTCCCCTTCGGAGCCTTCACGGTATCAAAACCGATCTCCATCCACCCAACCTTGACGTTACTGGGTCCTGTACCTCTTTTCGACCTCTCCCGTGAGGGTGTGGCAATTCCCCCCCCTTCGAGGCGAGTAGGAAGACCATTAAAATCGCCGCTAGCCGTGAACCGATGCTAAAGAATGGCAGACCCCCCCCCCGAGCGAAAGAAGACCACAATGGACACCTCTTTGGGACGCATTCCTGGGATGAAAAGAGGAGACAGTCTGGCGCCATATTTTGACATTGGCCGACAATGACAGTTTACGCCCTGAAACGAGATCGCTAATGAGGGAGCGGGCGATGAAGATGAAATAATCGGCATCGTTTTTTGCGCACGGCTAGGCGCTCAACCTATCCGGAGCGAGTTAGAGAGAGGAGGCTAGAAAAGAATTCCGCCAGGGATCAAGCTTTTAAATAAGCCGACGAGGGCTTGAAGACCAGGTTTTTTGTGCGGAGAGTTTTTTCTTAGAGAGTTTAGGAGTGATACCTGATCTTCTAGCTCCACGCACTTTTAAGTGACTTGTTTTTTGTGAGGCTCTGCCCTCTACGTGAGAAGACCCTTTTTCACCGAGAAAGGTCGGGGAAACCGATCGGAACTTGATCTCCCCAATTGTTTTATTTCGGAGAAGCTGCTAGCTTCCAGTGGACGAGTGCGGGCCCTTTTTTTCTGTGACCTGACCAGCAGTTCGTCGCCTCGTTTTCGCGACAGTGTGCTCCATCCTTGAGAGACAATTCCCGATTTCTACTCCAACTTCTACGGACTGCTTTGTATATCTATCATTCGAGATCGCGGCCTAACCGCGTATATTAAATAAATCTGAAATTCTCATTATCTTGAAAGTCTCTATTTTAGTAAGCTGTCTACCTTACACGTAACCTGTGACGCTACCTAAGTGTTTGCTTTTGACACAAATCGCAGGAATACGTTACAAGGGACACCGTTTGGGCTCGGGAACGGACCCTGTTTGGGTTGTGTTGGTGGAGAGAAGTAGCGTGCTTTGTGGGTAATGGTTGAGGAACTTTTCTCCTTAAACGGTCCCAGAGGTCGAGGCCCTTGGTTGCGTGTATCTTTATGGCAGACGCCGCGAGGTAGCGAGAAATCCTCCTCGATTCTGTCGGGGACCATGCACCAGGGGCACGTTACATCCCGGCGTCTGTCATTTAGTTGCGAAGAATCCGGCGGTTATACTTGTCACGATAGAAAAATGTGGAACGACAGGGTCTGGTGGAGGCCCCGATCGAACTGGAAGCAATCCGTGGCTTATTAAATATGAAATTATGGCTGCAAATAACAATAAGTTAGTTGAAGCTTCCTGGGTGGATCGCTCAGACGGTTAAATTTCTTCTCTCCCTCCGAGAGAGCAAGCTCTCCCCTCGAGGGAGCAACAAATGGTAAGATTCTTCATTATAAAGCGAGTGGAAGGCAATTTTGCAACTGTGTCACCATTCTTTATAGAGAAATGCTTGAATTCAGCAGTAGGACATGTCAAAACAGTTAAAAAGCCCCGTTCTGGTGATCTCCTTGTTGAAGTATTAACTGCAATACAAGCTGAGCAACTGGTTAAGGTAAAAATGTTTGGTAATATAGCCGTAACAGTAACTCCACATGGACATTTAAACTCTTCAAGAGGGGTAATTTCGGAGGCTGACCACCTCCATACCACCGAAGAGGAAATCCTGGAGCACTTGCGTGACCAACTCGTGTCTGGTGTTCGTCGTATTACTATCCGTCGAGATGGGAAAGTACTTCCAACGAAGCATCTCATCTTGACGTTCGACACAGGAAAGTTACCATCTTTCCTTATAGATGGGTACCTTCGATGTCCCATCAGACCGTCCGTCCAAAACCCTCTCCGTTGCTTTCAGTGCCAACGATTTGGACACTCGAAAGCTTCGTGTCGGGGTTCTGCGGTTTGTGCTCGTTGTGCCCAACCTGATCATAACTCTGACACATGTGACGCGCCACCTAAATGTGTAAATTGCAAAGGAGATAACATCTCATATTCACGTTCATGTCCTAAATGGATCGCCGAAAAGGAGATCCAAAGTATTAGGGAGCACAATAATTTGTCATATATAGAAGCAAAAAAACAGGTTGACTCCCGAAGTCCTAGAGTTGGAGTTCCTTACGCTTCTGTAGTCGCTCCCAAGAAATTAATGGTCACAGTTTCTACCCAAACCCCAGTGTCAAACTTTACCAATAATAAACCAACCAATAGTAAAAATTCTATAACACAATCCGTAATTTCTAATTCTAATCAGAATAAAATATCACGACCTCAGACACCTTCCACTTCAAAACCATCTTTAAATAAAAAATTAAAACGTGCAGAAGTATTGAAGAGAGCGAGTCATCCCCGTAAGGTTAAAGACCCTCGAAATGTTGCGCGAAAGGAGTAGGATTCCCTCCAAATCTGCACACCAAATTCAGATCTTTCTGATTACGATCCTGGGGCGTCCATGGACACCTCCCCTCTTCCACATGATGTTCCTCTTCCCTCTTCGCCGTAATGGCAACTCTAATTTCTTGGAACTGTCGCGGTTTCCGTAATAAACTTTCTGATCTGAAGTCCTTGATCACAGATTACCATCCGGACTGTGTCGCACTTCAGGAAACCTTCCTGAAGTCAGCGGACACGGCCAAATTGCGTCGTTACAGCATTATTCGGAAGGACAATGTTTCGGGCGTGCGAGCGTCAGGTGGTGTCGCTCTCCTGACCTCTCACAACTATTCGTTTACTGTACTTTCCTTGAATACTTCACTCCAAGCAGTAGCTGTGCGCGTGCAAACGCGAATTTTAATTTCCGTGTGCGCTTTATACCTACTGCCTCACGATGCTGTTGATCAAAGGACTCTAGACGACTTGGCGACTCAGCTTCCGGAACCTTTTATTATACTTGGAGACTTTAATGCTCATAATGTGTTGTGGGGGAGTAGCTGTAACACCGCTAGAGGAAGGTAAGTGGAGCAGTTATTTACTGACCATAATCTTTGCCTCCTCAATAATGGTGATCCTACTCACTTTCATGAGCCATCTCGAACCTTTCACGTAATCGATCTTGCCATCTGTTCCCTATTTCAATCTTGTAACTTCTGGGTTGGGACTGATCTTCGCGGCAGTGACCATTTCCCTTTTTTGTGTCACTGTCGGGCACGGGATCTTTAGTCTGTCGCCTTGCGCGGTTCAAATATGAGTCTGCTAACTGGTCGCGATTTAAAGACAGTGCAGTAATCACTCAATCTATGGTCGACGGTGCTATCAATGAAGCAGTTCGACGTGTCTCCGACGTTATAATAGAAGCTACCGATGCAGCCATTCCCAAGAGTTCACCAAATTGTCGTAGAAATTGGAAGCCGTGGTGGAACCTCGAATGTCGAGAAGCCCTGAAAAAACGCCCTTCGAATCTGTTCTGGTGCTTTTAGAACATCTCCCGTAAAGAGTTTAAATGTCATCTGCGGTGAGCCTTCTATACCATCTATTCGCATGCAATTGGCGCTTCAGTTGTACTTCCGTATCCTATCGCAACCTAATCACCCACTCCATTCTGCTCTACTTGACAGTCAGTATGACTGATTTTTCCAAAATCGGCCATCTTGTATACCACCGTTTGGACTTCGTATGAGGACGTTCCTTTCTTCGTCGTCTCTCTGTAATGTGGATCTTATGCTCCGACCGACTTCACCTTTTGCACCTTGGCGAAATCACAGGATTTCGTACTTGCGGCCCTTCCAGGGTTTTGTAATGTCAAGTACGGATCCTGTAGTGTATCGCCTGCTTTTTGCGCCACACCTTGATAGTTACTCTACCTATGTTGATGTTTATACCGACGGCTCAAAAACAGAAAGTCCTGTAGGATGTGCCTACGTCTGTGGCAGAGATGTTAGGAGCTACACACTTCCCGACTGTCTTTCTGTTTTTTCAGCAGAGTTTATCGCTGTACACGAGGCTTTGAAGTATATCTTACGTCAGAGAAATTGGAGTTTCATCGTATACACAGATTCCATCAGCGTATTAGAGAGTATGGAGAATGGTGATGTGTCCCACTCCCATTCCCTTTTATCTCCGGTGGTGGATCTGCATTGTCGCCTCCGCCATTGTGGTTTCAGTATTTTGTTCTGCTGGGTGCCGGGTCATGTCGGCATATCGGGTAACGAGCAAGCAGATGCTGCTGCTAAAGGTGCCGTGTGTCGTCTGGTTCAGCCTATTCCTGTCACTGATTTGAAGTCCGCTGTCAAAAAGTTAGTTTAGCATGAGTAACAAAGTGAGTGGAACAGTGAAGCGAAAAATAATTTAAGACAGATTAAGCCAAATGTTCGTGCTTGGCCATCTGCTTCGTTGCGCCGTGCAGACGTTATACTAACACGTTTAAGAATTGGACATTCTCTGTTGACACATTGCCACTTGCTGATGGGAGAGAATGCTCCTCTCTGTGAACACTGTGCCTCACCTATTAGAGTGTCTCACATCTTGACGTCTTGCCCCAGTTTGCTTTCCCACTACACTACATTTTTTGGTTGCAGTTTTCCAAATTTGTGTGATCTGTTGGGTTATCCCCCATCCTTCACTTTATCCCTTTTTATATGCTACTGTTTTTATAAAGAGTATTTGCTTTTCAGATCCATTCTACTGTGAAACTTTTAATTCTATATTTCATCCTTCATATCATTAAATCTTTATATCAATTCTTCTTATATCTTTTAATGCCTTTATATATCATTGGTTTTTATAATTTTTACATATCATCGGTTTTATCACTTGTATATACCATCTCTCTTTTCATATTTAAATTTTATCGTGTTTACACAATTTTATTGCCATCTTAAATGAATTTCTTGTGGTTTGCATATCCTATTATTAACAAAAGTGTTGGTAACCAATCCGTTATTTCCGCTGTTGGTGCGTGTTTTATATATACTGTTTTTTGGCTCCAATCCTGGGTTTGGCGTTTCATGTCCTATTTTAGACCTTGCTCGATAAAAAACCAACCAACGAACCAACCAGCGACATAGGGGGGGGGTGGCAATACACATTCATATAGCATTCCCTGAGAATTTTAGGAAAATATTCTAGAATCCAAACTTCCCAAAAGTAACCAACTAATTCAATCTGTACATGAATAGCATCATGCTTTCGATCGAGTTGATTGTGATATGTATATCAACGTAAAACGTCGTTCTGAGTGTGGTACGCTTTCTAGAATCTCCTTACCAATCGCAATTTTTTATAGCACAAATACAACCCTTTTTGTATAATGACAAATTTCCTACATGTGCCATTCTTATGGACTGAGTTGCATTTCATGTAAGCGAACGCTTCCATGGAGGCGGTGAACAGCAAAGTGATGTAAGTCACATTTTCAACTTTTTTTTTATTTGAGGCCAAAAATGAAATCTCCATGTTCAACTTATAGTGGAATTGCAAATAATCATTATTTGCAATATTATAATAATTCATATAAATTATAATTTGTTCAATTTATAGGGGATTTTTTTGTAGTTTTTGTAGTAAAACACTTTGGACTTACACCACTTGACTTGATGATTTACACCACTTTGCGTTTCACCATCTCATATATAGGAGCTCGTTGGTGTGGTCTCTGAGATAGGTCGGGTATGAGTAAAAAATATACACTTAAAGTATGACAGTATTTGCAGTTATTTCGATACAGTATCAACAATCAATTCATTCTTATTACGTTTTGATTGCCTTTTGCATTTTAGCTCCTTTTAATCTAAAATCATCGCAAAAAAAATCAGGTACTTCATTATGTGAAATTTTACTCACCAATATAAATGAATCGGATATTAAATAAAATATTTATATAAAAATGAAGAACTTTAGCTGAAACTACCGTTGCAATCTTTAAGATCTCAAGGATATTTATGGCGTGATAAAAGGACATACATCTGTTTTCATTTCATAAAACTGATAAAATAGAAGTCCGTTTTCATTCCTTTTCTAAGCGAACTCAGAAATGCTAATTTGAAACAGTTGCACGAATAATTCCATCGTATTCATGACTTTGTTGAGTGCGTCTGTTTCTCTAAAATTTTAATTAAATTCCTAAGTAGAATTCCTTGGTAGTAGATTTTCAACCCCAGAAAGTTTCCTCTCTATAGATTGTGAAATAAATATTCATTTTAAAGCACTTTTGAGATTTATGATATCATTTTGAACTGAAATTAACTGATGACATCTTTACAAAAGGGCCATAAGTTTTTCAAGATATTTAGTTATCAATGTTTAGGTAATACTTAAAAACTTTGAAATTTGAAACTTGAAAATTAGCTTTTTAATATTCTATACAACTTTTTTGTCAAATAATCTTAAGATCTTTCTTCTTTGCCATTGCCTCTACTTTCTATAATGTTTGTAATAAAAACAGAATTACAGTTATCGAATCTAAGGATTGAAAAATATTAATTGATGATAATTCAAGTAAAGAAATAGGAATTGTCTGAAACACCTTTTTGTTGAATATTCTTATAAAATATGAAATAATTTATGTAATTGGCTTTTTTTTAAACGATACATTAAATCTTGATTTCGGATTGCACTGATTATAGCTTTGCGTGCGATTTGTTAACTTTTGGTTGAATATTGCTGCAAATCTCTGCATAGGTTTTAAATATCTCAGGAATTTAAATATAGCTCATTATTTTGCATCAAACCATTTTTTTAAATTTTATCAAATATTCTCATGAGCTGAAGGAAAATAGTAAAAAAATTATAAAAGAAATTTTGTGACTTTAAAAATTATCAAATACGTCAGTAATCTAAATACAAAGAGGAGCGATAACACTAATATGCAAGGTTTTGTTGTTTTGAAATGGATAGGTGTATCTGAATGGATTTTAGCAGATTCCGAGAATGACCTTCAAAATTCAGTATCACGTCACGTTTTTCCCCAAAAGACGGAAATGGGAAAATATGAAAACTGTATTTTGTAATGACAACGTCATAGGGCAACGTTTATAACGCGTGAAAATGTTCTCTGGAGGGGCGGAATGATTGTTTAAGGAATAGATAAACATCAATATCTAGCTGATAATGGAAATACAATTGTTTTATCTGAGGCAGATCGTGGTACACTAGTCAATGCAAAGAAGGGACTGCTCCCGTTCAGTAGTTTCTTTGTGGCGTGTGCAATGGCTTCACATGGTTCTGTAAATCATCCAGACATCTTTTGCAACATATGTGGGTGTTATACGACAGGAAAAATATTATGCCTTTCGTGAAAAATGTTTATTTTCAATACTTCGGCATTAAACTGGCAAGTTTGGGCTCCTCACAAAGTGTGTCGTATATGTGTGGAGGGGTTGCGGAATTGGAAAAGTGGGAATAGGGGATCAATGCCATTTGGTGTACCCGTGGTGTGGCGTGAGCCAAAAAATCACAATGACAACTGCTACTTCTGCACAGTGAATATTGTGAGCTATACCAGAACCAGTAAGCATAACATTGTATATCCCAATATCCCATCTGCCACAAGACCAATGCCCCATAGTGGATCCATCCCTGTGCCATCCCTTTCCAATATCAAGCTCCCAACAGACACCGATTCAGACGATGTTACAAGCGAGATGTACAAACTGGATAGCATTGAGTATGAAACCCCAGTGCCATTTACACAGCATGAACTGAATGATTTGGTCCGAGATCGGAATTTACCTAAAGGCGCAGCGGAGCTTTTAGGATCACGACTTCATGAAAAGAATTTACTGTGCCCTAATACGAGATTCTCATGGTACAGACACCGAGAAGCAGAATTGGTTCTGTTTTTTTGCTGAGGAAGGCGGTTTGGTACATTGTCGAGAGATTCCGGCAATCATGAAATACTTCAACATCAATTACAATTCAGGACAGTCCAAGGTTGTTCATAGATGCCAGCAAATCAAGTTTAAAATGTGTTTTATTACACAATACTAACATCCATCCATCCATTCCAGTAGCACATTCTGTGACTTTGAAAGAGACATACGAGAATCTTAAATTACTGTTGGAAAGTGTGCAGTACAAATTTCATAAATGGTCTTTGTGCGGGGATTTCAAGGTGATTGGAAAATTGCACGGACAACAAGGAGGCAACACAAAATTTCTTTGCTTTTTGTGACTCCAGAGCAAGGACGGAACATTGGGTTCGGCAACAGTAGCCAGTCAAAAGTACATTCACACCTGGCGAAAAAAACATTGTTTCAATTCCACTGGTTGATCCCTCGAAAATACTGATGCCACCTTTGCCCATCAAACTTGGCTTAATGAAGCAATTCGTGACAGCTTTAAGCAGGGATACTAAATGTTTTCAGTATCTGGGTGGTAAGTTTGCAGCAATCACGACTGAAAAAATTAAAGCTGACATTTTTGTAGGCCCTCAAATATGAAAATTAATGGTAGACAACAAATTCGCAGAAACCATGTGTGAGTGCGAATTGCGAGCATGGACTGCTTCTGAAATGTGGTACACAACTTTTTGGGGAACACGAAGGCTTCAAATTACACTACTTTAGTTTAGGAGCTGCTGGAATCTTATAAACTGCTTGGTTGCAATATGAGCGTCAAAGTTCACTTTCTTAATGGTCATCTCAAATACTTTCCTAACAATCTTGGTAATTTTTCGGAAGAACATGGCGAGCGCTTCCATCAGGATATTAAAGTGATGTAAAAGAGATACCAAGGAAAGTGGACTGTACATATGATGGCCGATTATTGTTGGATGTTGAACAGAGACTGTACGGACGCACACAAAAGACAATGCAAAAAAGGAAGTTTAAAGGGGAGCCCAGTGGTCAATGTTAGGTATGTTTGCTTTTGAATATGTATTGATGTTTATCTGTTCCTTAAGCAATCATTCCACCCCTCCATAGAACATTTTCAGACGTTACAAACGTTGCCATATAGCAATGTCATTAAAAAATAACTTGTTCTTAAATTTTCCTATTTCCATCATTTATGACAAAACCTGACGTGATACGGAATTTTGAAGGTCCTTTTCGGAATCTGCGCAAAAAATCCATTCAGATACACATATTCATTTCAAAACAACAGAAAAAGAAAAACTGCAGATCAGTGTAATTATTCTTGTACATATATTCAAGATAAGACAACTTATGTATTTCTGTTATTTCTTGATTTAAAAAGGCTGAAATTACTAATCATCTTAGTTAAGCTCAAATTTCATTCTAATCAGGCAACTATTTTGAAAATAATTCAAACAATAATCGAACTATATTCACTAAATGTATACATTAAAGAAATTGAAACAATCTTTTATTCATTTCACATTCCAAAATCCCATTGTACTGTAAAAAATTTACTTATGATGAAAGAATGTCAGAAAAATTGTTACCTCCATTATGTAATTCAGACGTTTGCTAAATAGATAATATGCAATCCAATGTTGAACACTTGTAATAACTCAATGCACTCTTTTAAAAATTTTGTATAATATATGCTGCCCAATGCGTCGATGCAATACGAGTTTAAGAATATATCTAGTAGGGTCTAAGTAAATTTTATGCGAGTTAAATAGAAAGGCAACGCAAGAAATTTACATTCATTCCTAAAAATACACTACAGGCCAAAAAGTATTGCAAGTTTGAGAAATCTAACAGTTTTTCAAGAATAAGCCCCAAAAATAATATTTTTTTCAATGCAACTGATATTTTTTAATTCAATATGTTAAATTAGTTTAAAGACAAGATATGCTGTAGTTATTGAACAAAAATAACTATTTAATTTTACAAAAAAATAGCATACAAAAATTGTACAGGTTATCAGAAATTGGCACCCATTTTGGTTCCCCTGAATAAAATGAAATAAATAAACAATTTCAAGTTCTTCTGAGCAGAAAGAAGAAAATAAATGAGTGTAATTGAACTGAAAAGCATTTAATATGTTGTTATGCCGCCTCTGGCTTTGATCGCAACAGACACTCTTTTCGGCATGGAATCCACAAAGTTTTGCAACACTAGGTTTTGCATGAGTGCAGACTGCCTGGTTCGTACAGCAAAACACCCAGAAAGCTAAATGGTGTGGGGCTGCATGTCATATAAGTCAAATGGACAAATCCAATTTGCACAGGGAACTAGGAAGAGTGACCAGTATATTAGTGTGCTGAAGGATCGATTGCTTCCTAGTGCTCATGACATGTTCCCAAGGCAGAAATGGGCATTTCAGCAAGACCTAGCACCCTTTAATACATCGAAAAAGGCAAGAAAAACTTCGAAATTGAATTAAATTTCATTAGAATTCAAATCTGAACTCTAAATTGAAACATTCCGTATTTTAGGTTAAGGCTGAATTTGCAAAACATGGTATTAATGTTCTCCCATGGCCAGGAAACTCGCCAGATTTTAATTCTGTTGAGAATTTAAGGAGTATAATTGGAAGGAAAATATCTCAAATCATCCCAGAACAAAACGAGAGATTCAGGAAACAATAATTAAAATTTGGCACCATGAAATACCGAAAGAAGTGCTGCAAAACCTTGTGGATTCCATGACTAAAAGAGTGGCTGTTGTAATCATAGCCAGAGGCGGCCCAACAACATATTAAATGCTTTTCTGTTCAATTGCACTCATTTATTATCTTTTTTTCTGCTCAGACGAACTTGAAATAGTTTATCTATTCCATTTTATTCCGAGGAACCAAAATGGGTGCCGATTTCTGATAACATGTACATTTTTTGTATGCTATTTTTTTTATAAAATTAAATAATTATTTTTGTTCAATAACTAAATTATATCTTGTCTTTAAACTAATATAACATATTGAAATTAAAAAATATGAGTTGTATTGAAAAAGTATTATTTTTGGGGGCTTATTATTGAAAAAATGTTAGATTTCTCAAACTTGCAATACAGTAGTGTATGTTGCTATTAATAAGCGTATTAATAATTATGAATGAAACACTGTGCTACACGAATAAATTGGTAATAATTTTACTTGCATTTCTTCGTTTGTTTCAGGTAACGAAGCGAATAGAATATAAACAAACCATGAAAACTTTAACTTTTGTTGTGATGTAAAATTGCTAATTTTATTTTGATTTCTGGAAAAAAAGTCATTGTTATTTTACAAATTTTATTAAGTTTACAGAAGTTATCAGAGGTTGGTTAGGCTTTTATTAGTATTTTTAAGATAATTTTTTTCTAATTTATTTTAAAGATTACAAGCATTTTACAATATCTAATGTAAAAAATAAATAGATACTTTCATTTCAGCTTTCTGCAGTATTTTTTGTGTTAATATACAGGTATGTGTTTCAAAAGATCTTCATAGAAAAGAGCCCAAAATTTCTGTTTTTACCCCCAACTTAATATGTTATTTTTTGACATTCATAATTACATTTGTTGTAGAACCTTTAATACAACTTTGCTATTACTTTTTCAGTAGAAACATACCAAAATTAGAACACTTTTAGAAAATTCTGAAACTATCTTTTATGAAATTATGTGAACTTTAAATACTTCTTATCTTTGTTTTGGGAGAAGCATTGGTAATTAATTTTGAGACATAAAATGGGAAAAAAATAATCTCAGAAGAAAATTGTAATTAATTTTTGTGTTCGAAAATGCGAATCAAAAAAGTTAAAAGTGTCAATTTTTTCTGCATTATGTCTGACGTATTTTTTGAAATCAAGGGGTACAGAATTTGATTTTTTTGTCTCAGCAAGCTGCTAAAGTCTTTGAAGGTTAAATTAAAAATTTGTCAAGTATTTCTGAGATATATTTACAAAAAAGTTAGCCAAAATTATTTTTGGTGCTTGATTATAAGTGTTATCCAGCACAGATTTTAATAGTTTAGAAGCATTCCATCTTTGCAAAAAATTTCAGTCACTACAAGCTGCTGATTACTAAAGATTAAATTTTTGACAACTAAATTTTTCAACGAAGAATTAAGTTCAGGAATAAATACGGAGTATTGAAGTCTTTAAATCAATTACTTTCTAAAGAAATGGTTTTTTACTTTAAAATCAAATACAGTGTGAGAAAAAACTTTAAGAATTACTCTAAATTAAATTTTTCGATAATATTACCCGAAATTTAAAGCAGAGACACTTAATTTAAAATTTAACTATCGATAACTAATTTAGCAACTTGAATTCCATTTGATCAAGAATATCCACTACTGAGAATGACTTTATCACAGAAAAAGAAGCACTTCGTGACTGTTCTGGTTATTTCGATTAAAAAGGAAGTTTTATCAACGCTTTTGCTCTTCAAAACTTTTGGTATAGGTCTGGGAATTGAAGGTATTTATTATGAGGTGTATCTTTGAATTTCAGCATAGTGTCCGTAATTCGATGGGATGACGAGAATTGAAAATACATCAAGATTTTTCTCTATTGTTTATCCAGATCATTATTTAATCATTAGGGAGGTTGTCTGATAGATTAACAATAATGAATTAATAATTACATTTGATAAGGAAATTAATGTTTGAAAATGTGAGTAAATATATGGAAGCTAAACAAAAGCTGAAAAAGCTATTTAGAAATCCATGAGAGAAAATGTACGTTGATGATATTCATGAAATTAGTAAGTATTAATGTATGCTAATGAGAGAAAGTATAAATTAATATCAATAATTATCTAACAAATTTTAACGAGGTAACTTTATCTATTAGGTTAATTCAAACTTAAACAAACTCAAAAAGATATTTTAATTTCCCCTAATAGATTTTTTTTTAAATTCATCCCTGAAGTGATTTGAGAGCGAACTTACAAAAAGGAAATCCCCCAAAATATTCTCGTAATTCCTAAAGAGAGAAAATCTAATTCACGTAAGTGCAGAAAACGACTTCAAGTTGCTGCTTATGTCATTTTTCCAGGATATTATGTTTCTGTTGTTCAAAGAGAAGTTTTGCCGGAGAAAATAAAATACTGATAAAGTATATGAGACGTAATAAAGCCTAGCCTTTCAATTATCTCAAATATGTACGAAATCAAATGCACTTTAATTAAAATTACTTCCATAATTGCACTGCAAATAGCATAAGATGGTTTTTAAGCAACTGTTTCTCTGAAAAACTAATAAAAAAATTCAAGTTATTTGAGATGTGATAATTTACCCTGTTTAAAGGACTAGTACATAAGTTAAGAATATTTTGAAAGAGGTTGAAGGGAATATCAGTTTTTCTATTGTCTGGAAGCCATAGGAAAAAAACGTATAACTGTGAATTGTGTATAAAACGACTTTTACGTCAGGATAACAACGTATCGCATAAAAAAAATCTTCATGTAAAGATATACAAACACATAAAAGAGCTACATACCGTTGATAAAGAGTATTTCATTATAATTTCGTTTGGTTTAAACATAGTATCTTGACTGTACTATATAAATTATTTCATTTAAAAATCATTTAAAAAATTTCTAAATTCAGTTATTTACATATTGTATACGTTACAGTTCAAACGTGTTTAGCATCTTAACTAAAACGTTAGTTTACAAGATTAAAAATTTCTCGTTTTAACTCTATATTAAATAGTTCGTTATATTGGCGTTGGTAGTTCCTAAAATGCTCTTCAAAAGTTTCCTTGCTTTGAGGCCATTTGTATGTCCTCGTTCAAATTATCCTTAGTTAAAAGCTAATTTATAGAGAACACCCTGTTGATTGCTAAAATACGACTGAATTTTGCACTGCGAGTCGTTTTTTAAAATTTCTTTTCACCATTCTGTTCTCAAATTCTTATATCTAGTCAATCATTTCTGCTAAAGTTATAGAGATCAAGCCGGAAGTTAAGAATCACACTTACAATTCAAATGTACTACCATTGCAAGTTGGTCAAAGATATACGTATAAATGCAATTTCAACAAACGTTACCTAGCATAATTTTTATTTGTTTTCGGTTATTTAGAAATTCATGTCTAACAATTAAGTTCTTCCTGGAGGCATATAAAAGTAGTTCCTAATGAATTACTCCTCTCGTTGTCATACAAAATTAATGTATTCAATAAAATTCGTAATGAGAACAATTAATAAACATAAGTTATTTCAACCTATTTCTATTCTAACAACAAATAATTGTTACAATGCCTAAATGCCACCGGGGCTTCCAATGCCTAAATGCCTTGCAGTGCCTCTTATGGATATCGGGGTTATTGGGAAGCCATAATATCCAAATAAGAGTTATTTCAAAATCTGATTCACTTGGACTTACACGGATGTTCAAGTGAACCAGAGTGCAGCTTCAAGTCAAGTCCAGTTCAATGACGACCCCCCCTCCCCCCCAAAATTTTTTTTAAATATTGAAAATAATTTTAACAATTACTTCTAGAAAAGCTATTTAATCAACTGATATTTGCATTTTAGCATGAGGATTTCTATAATAGCTATCCAAATGACAAAAAGTTTAACAAATGATAAATGCCATCACTTAGGACGATTATTTGATTCTCAGAGGGAAACATTTCTTTATACTTTAAGTACCGAAGTTGTGAGAAAAAAAAATTCAGTTTCCAACTGTGTACTGTCCGACCACGGAAGCAAGGTCCCTGGAAGCTGTTACGCATGCGCGATAAAAGCTAGTCTACTTAGAAAATAGGGGAAAATGTCATATTTTCGGATGTGTTTGTTTATGAAATACGGAATGTATTTCAGACTGTTTTTTGTTCGCAATTTTAAAGTTATTTTTTAAAACTTTATTTTTGATCGAATATGTGAATAATAATTTCAAAATAATAAAAAGAAAGAAGCAAATTCATTTAAAAAATAGGAGTGTTATAGGAGTGGATATTTTCGGATTACATCAAAATCAAAATTATCTAAAGCTACGTTTTCGGTGGTTCTTTTTTTCTGACGTTTCCTCGGAGATTCAAATTTTGGAGTTTCTTCACCCTTTGCTTCTCTGCGTATTCTTTTTACTCTGGACATTGATATCCCGGTCATTTCACTAGCTCTCTTTAGGGATTGCGAAAGTGGAACAATAACATTTCCTTCTAGTGCTTCTTTATCACACAATTTAATTACATTGTGTATTATACGTTTACAATCACTACGGAACGGCTTATTCCGAGCAGTTGTGTTGGGTAAAGGATCCATTAATTTTAATATAATTATCAAAATAACAGACGAGGAAAAAAGCAAGCAAGCGGAATTAGTAACCGATTCTAAAGAATGTCGAGAGAATACGAGACTTTTCCCCCTCCTTCCTCAGCAGCCTCACCTACAGCGTGAATAGAATCGTCTTGGCACTATGCCAACCGTGGTTCTTCTTACTGTGGTCGGACAGTAACTCTCTCCATTATCAGCATGATCTTTTTTAGTTTTATCAGCGAACTATTGCTCCAGTTGGATAATAACTTGACTTTAGCAGATTTGTTACTTGATAGGTAAATAAAAAATAGGATATGTTCTGCTCCTCGGGAAAAGTACAGAAAATTTTGAAATATTTATATTCCCTTTGAATTAATTGGATTTAACTGAGATCATAAAATCTATTAGAACACTATGGAAAATAATAACTTGAGAACACAAGAAGAAATCCATTTTATTATTTGCTATCCTAAAAACACAATAAGAATAAATATTTGGATTTTTAAAACTTCAGTAAGTACGTTTCATACAAACTACTTTCAAAATATCAGTGTATTAAAAAAATATTTTTTATCTTTAGAGTTAAAAAACTGTTAATCCTCAAATAAGTTCATAAAGATAATTGCAAGGGATAGAAAGAAATCCTGATTGAAATTATTGTTTTTAATTTCTTTTTAAATTGTTAGTTTTCCAAAGACATTTATTTGGAGCGTAGGAAAGACAAGTTAAAAGATGTTTTCAAAAATACCATTCAAAAACTTTGTAATAAAAGATTTTAGCAAGAGTTATATACGAGTACAAAATTTCTCTAAAAATAAATATTCAATCTTTTAAAATTTCCTGTTGGATCTTGGATTTTGAAACTGCACGGAAAGAATAACTAATAGAATATTTTCCAGCCAAAGATTACTTACAATTTATGATTAATGAAAATGCTGGGAATGGATATTTTCTGTTGCTAATTTCGGTGAAATATTACATCCTGAAAATACAATGTATTAGTAATAAGAGGATTTCAAAATATATTGACCTCCTACTTACGGAAGAGTTGAAATTCCTTGTCCTTCTTAATGTAAAAGTCCTTATATTAAATTACAAATCATAACAAAAATAAGGCCTCGAAACATCTATTAAAGTCTTTCGCTTTCAGTTATTGGAATTATCCATCATCTTTTAACGATAGAGAGAGAATCTTATTCCATTATATTTTACTTACGTATTACTCCTTTAATGGAATTAAAATATTTAGTAGCACTTTATTTTTTCGGAGTTCTAATAAAATTATATTTAAGCATAAACATGTCTCTATGAAATTTATATAGAGATCATCTTATTAACAAAAAATTGGAATATTTCATATTTATTTGAATATTGAGAATCCCATACATTTGATTTGGGAGTTTTATGGGAAAAACGGGAAAGGATGTGTGGCTTTAAGAGTGCAATTGCTTGAAAGCTTTTTTCTAGGGATAAAAAGCATATGTGATTGAAATCTTTTTTACTTAAAATGTAGCTTGAAATCATCTTTCACTTTTTTTGCTCAATAAAAGGTAACAATCAAAATTACATATTCATAACATTATTCTATTACTTTATTATTAATGAAACAAAAATAACGCATACATCGACATTTTTTCATTTTCTTGGAAATTATGAGGTAATTTATTCATTCAAAAACTGCACCGGAGATCATAGTCTCATCATAATTAAATAACCATGGTCTCATCACAATCAAAGAAGTCCAAGTCAAGGCTTGAGGAAATCCAACTTTAAGTGTTCAGAGATCTAATCAATAAGTTATGAACATGAGTGCTACAAAGTTTCTGGAACTAACTAAAGACTTATTACAAAAAATATAACACATCCAGTGTTTTAGCAAATGAGAGATAATTATACAAATTTATTCAGGTTGGTAAATAATATAATATAGAATCAGCTGCATTTGAAAAACATTAACCAAGTACCACCAGACTGGCTTAATCTAGATCGGATAATGAGCGAAGATATTTTCGTAAATATATTGGAAAATTTAACAACAAATATGCAAAGAAAATTGAATATTTGCTTTTGAAGTTCACGTCATCATGTTGTTTGATTATATAAAGGTTCTTTAATTATATATCATCTTGTCACCTCAAAAATATTGAAAAACAGTTTTTCTTTCTATACTGTGTTTAATACAATTGATATTCATGCATTATTTTTCTAATTTTGAAAGTGCTCATTGTCAATTCAGGTAAAAAAATAAATTCTTGGTAATCAATTCTTTCCCTGAAGTTGGAAAAAAGATCCTGAATTACATCTAATAGTATTTAAATGGAAATATTTAATGCACTAAAACATGCATGTTTTGAAAGGAGTTTAGATTGCATTACCTTCGCCATCTACACTGCTGGCCACTGTAAATGCAACACCCTGAAGGAAACATGCAAATAACATGAAATTTAGAACATGCATTAGCGGAGGTGAGATATGCAAATGATTAGAATTTCAGCGCAGACGCTCATCACGCGCGCCAGTGGCGCCACTTCAAAACGATATTTAAGGCTTGGAAATTTCGACGATTTCAAGTTCGGCAATTGTGTTTTTCTTGTGGTTTTTTCAAAAAAACGATCAATTATGCCTCGTCGAAAACAGCGATCATCTTTTGATCAAGTATCCGAGTTCGACAGAGGAAGGATAGTGGCCTACCGAGATTGTGGATTATCTTTCAGGGAAATCGGTAGTCGTGTAGGACGAAACCAAACAACTGTAATGCGGATATGTGATCGTTGGATGCAGGAGGGTACGACGGACCGGCGTGTTCGATCGCATCCACCTCAGCGCACCACTTCACGTGATGACAGGCAAATTGTGCGCATGGCAGTGACGGATCGCTCAGTCACATCACGAACCATAGCACAGCACATGCAGTCTGTAACGCATCATCCAGTGTCTGCGCGTACCATTCGACGCCGTTTACAGCAGAGTGGTCTGTCCGCAAGACGTCCATTGCTTTGTCTACCCTTGACGCAGAACCACAGACGTCTCCGCCGCCAATGGTGCGATGACAGAAGGATGTGGACGGCAGAATGGAATGAAATTGTCTTTACTGACGAGTCTCGCTTCTGTCTGCAACACCACGATGGTCGCATTCGAGTCTGGAGACACCGTGAACAGAGGATGATGAACAGCTGCGTTATGCACCGCCACACTGGTCCTGCACCGGGTATTATGGTATGGGGCGGTATTGGATATCACTCTCGCACACCTCTAGTACGCATTGCCGGTACTTTAAACATTCCAGCGCTACATCTCCGAGGTGTTGGAGCCAGTTGTCCTTCCTTACCTTCAGGGCTTGCCCACAGCCATATTTCAACAGGATAATACGTGACCACACATGGCACGCATTGTCCAACGGTTCTTCGTCATTCGCCAGATTCAATTGCTTCCCTGGCCGCCTCGCTCTCCGGATCTTTCGCCGATACAAAACATGTGGTCCATGGTTGCTCTACGATTGACCCAGATTCCATCCCCAGCTGCCACAGCAGATCAACTTTGGCAACGTGTGGAAGCTCCTTGGTCTGCTGTACCCCAAGAACTCATCCAAAGTCTCTTTGAATCAATGCCGAGGCGTGTGGCAGCGGTGATGTCCAACAATGGCGGCTACTCTGGCTACTGATTTTGGCAGGAACCACACTTCACAGAAGTCTATAAATTTAATCATTTGATACTTGGTCAACATGTTATCAACAAAATAAATTTTGATGTGATATCTCTTGTCTTTCTTGGTGTTGCAATTTGGGTGGCCAGAAGTATATAACTACACACAAACAGAAGAGTTATCTAGCACGCATGGAAGTAACTATATTAGAAAAGTAAACCAAATTAAAAGCAATTAAATAAATAAATAAGTTGAAAATTCAACAAGAAAGATCTTTATAAGTCTACATAAAAATAGAACTGCATCAATATTTGGTAATATCTAGATATTTATAGCAATTTGATAAGTTTGATTCTGTCTAAGACAACATATAAAGACATTATTATATTTAGCTTATAAACTGTTTTTTAAAATATGTTTAATTTTCATATTGTATTCATATATTTAAAAAAAATTGGCTAAAAGTACAAAGTAGGGAACTTAAAAAAAAAAAAATTCTGTACAGTAAGCAAAATCGTTGATACATAGATGCTCCCATAATTAGTTCCTCATTGTTGTAATCAAAATTTGAATTTTGATCTGCAATTTTTAAATTTATTTTGCAAAAATTCAATCAAAAATTAGAAAAAAATCTTTACTTGCAATCAGTTTTCCAAATAGTGCTGGACATTTAAATCAGTGAAATTGAGAAAATACTCCCATTTTAATCCAACTGAAGTCTTAATATCTGAAAAGAGGTTTACTAAACGACAAGGATTTTTTAGCAGTGATGCTGGAAAAAAAAAGATACTCTTCACTGCAAAATGTTTTGTTATATCAGCAACCACCTCCTTTATGTCAAAGATTTAAGGATTACTTTAAGTATTTTTCAATTGCTTGTAAAGAGTGACATTTCTTTGGAGATAAATGCAAATCAATACTCCATGGTGACTTCTTTTCGGATTTTTGATTTCGAATTCAATAGGTTGAACGGATTTTCTATTTGAATGATTTCAAAACATTTAAAGACACATTCAACATCATTAATCTTTACTTTTTTTGAAATAAAAAAAAGATTACAACCAAAAAGATTCTCTAGACAATTCTTCTTAAATGTATTAGGATAAATATTGCTCAAAGTAATTTATACGCTAAACGGTTTCAAAATAATTTTCTGTAGACTAATAACGTGAATGAAATTTGACGCTCTGTTGCAGATGATAAAATAAATAATACGACCGTCTTACTACTATTTATTCCACATATCATCTTGGAGTGTTTAGATGCACGTCTGAGTCTCAAATTGACGATTTATTTTTGGATGTTTTAACCAATTAATTCACCCTGACGATCTGAGGAAACTTTTTCTGCTTTCATTAAGGACAACATAAAGAAGGATGTTGGTCGTACAAGTTAATTTTTTTAATTGTCCAAGCAATTTTAACTTTTATATGAATTTATCATATGTTACCACAACAGGATAAAACGGTTCAATATGGTGGCTTTATCCGCTAACGTCCCTACCTCTATTCCAACACTCTGAGAAAAAAATGGTTATATGAGTTTTTTGTCGAATTATGCGCCTTGCGACGTTCAAATTCAAATTTTAAAATTGAGAAAAATTTAAGATTTAGTTCTTCGTTGTTTCTAAATAATTTTTCGATGGTTTTTTTTAGTATACTAGAAAGCTTTCTCTCAAACTTTTTGCTTAGTTACTTTAGAATCTGGATTGGAAAAAATCACACATTCGCCTTCAAAGAAATCTTTTGCTTGAATTACTTTTAAAATTTATATTTTTTCCGATATAAAATTAATTTTAGAACGATCTTAAAATAATCATTCTTTGTTTCGGTTCACATTTAGGAATATTTTAAGGACTATCTGTTTTCGGTTTATTATTCAGCTGAGACATCTGCTGAGAATCTGCCGGATAATGATTAATAGGCTTGGACGCTGCAATTAGCCCTCAAAGTGTACCTCGGTTTGTATGAATGTTTGCAGCCCCGCAGAGTAAACTTTAAACTGAAGGCCACTGTTACTTCAACTCTCAAGAAGAATAATTTATTGATAGCCTGATTTGCATAAAACGTCTCAGTAGGACGTGTGAGCGCCCTCTTTCGGTTACTTTTGGAAACTTTTTTTTTACATGAAAAAAAATCCAAAATCCTTCTCATCATATTGGCGCAAACAGAAAAATTTTCCAAGCATTATTTCCTTTATTATGAATTTTTGAAGTTTGCACGAATTTATGACGCACCCGGTATTAGAAAAGTAAACCAAATTAAAAGCAATTAAATAAATAAATAAGTTGAAAATTCGACAAGAAAGACCTTTATAAGTCTAAATAAAAATAGAACTGCATCAATATTTGGTAATATCTAGATATTTATAGCAATTTGATAAGTTTGATTCTGTCTAAGAAAACATATAAAGACATTATTATATTTAAGTTAGAGTGTTAGTGTGCTAGAGTGTTTGGTCAAATGCATTAACCTCATTTTACTAATATTTTCCCCTTTCCTATTGATTTCTTCCAGTATAATCGCCTGTGTAATTGTAGTTTTAAACAATTTCTCATTACAAATGTCTCAGACACTTACAAAAGATAGTAGTGTGTTTTGTGATTTTAGCATGGACAGTCTTTCTCATTCAAAGACTGCATTTCGTTGGCATTTATGTTTACATCATGTTTGCTAGAATTTCTCAGGTTACGGGAGATTAGTTTTTGACGCAGGCTTCACACCATAAGACGTTGTGCAAAGATGCCATTCACGATTTGACTCTCACTGACGGGTGCAGCCTGCTCTAACTCTATCGCTAAATCTGCAAGAGAAAGATCACCTTTTATAAGCTATTCCTATTAAGAGCCTTCACCTATTAAGAGCCTGATTCACCTTTTATAGTTTATGTTTTACGAAATTGAACTTGTGAACTACTATTTATGCTCCGAGAAACTAAAGGACTAAATTACTAGTCACTCTCTTATACATTAATGCCCAGATATCGTATACAAAACATATATACTCATTGAAAAGATAAAACCTTAGATCTGAGACTCAGAACTCAGAACTAAGGGCTAAATTTCTAAGAAAAATTATTAAGTGCTTAATTAATGGAAAATTAGAAGAGATTGAAAATAAAATACAATTTTAATTGCCTTTAATCTTTAAAACTTTACAATAAAATCCTTTCTAAAAATTCTTCGTTATCTAGCTGTACAGTAAAATTTAGATTGTTTCAAGATATCTAAACTTGCGGAAGTAATCCTCTCATCGCAAAGAGTGTAAAAACAATTTGAAAAGGAAACGCAGTATAAATATATCTTTAATTACTATTCTCTGCTGTTAGCATCACGTAAGAATTTCAAATATTGTTTCCAAACACTTTACCAGAAAGTCAGTCGGAGTTGGAACAGCAATAAAATGGGATCATCAAAAGCAATTAAATATGTTTTTCCATTCTTCAGAACACAAAGTTTCACCTTTTCCAAAGCATAATTGTAAAGTTCACCTAGCTATAATTTAAACGGTAAGGAATATTTAAGTAATTAACAAGTACATTAGAGATGTTTTCCATAATCTCCTATATAGTCTTTTTTAAGACTCTTAAACTCATATATTTTTACGAGACTGATTTCTTAATTTAATACACTTCTCCGAGTTCTGAGAAATGTTCATTCAAAGGTTCTTTGAAAAGATGAATCTCAAATGCAATACTTTCATTATCATGATTAATAGCTTTTACTAACAACCTCCACGAATACTTTGAAACTGTTTATATTGTTCTTTCTCGCCTCAAGATTAATTGAGGTTCCATAGCAAATTACCTTTAACAAAGATAAAAGCTTCTGCTTAGATTTTATTGTATACTTCTATTTATTTCGCCATCCCTAGTTACCATGCCATCGTTTCTTTTGAAGACACACACTTTATTAAAAGTCATGAATAGAGAGCGAAATTTAGAAAAAGACCATTAGAAACTAAAAATAATAACCTTACATACTTCTTCTTTCCCCGCATTGTAGGTTTTCATAACTTTCAAAGAAGATACACTTAAAAAGTCACTGACATATTTGTAGTTACTCATTGTGTTTTCAATCCTGCAACTATACTAATTCTGTTCTCACTTCTGATTCGTTACTTATTCAATATCTTCCAGTTCTGTTACCTCGAGTGAGCCTCTTTAACAGCACCTGATTTTCGGGGGAAGAGGGGGTTAGGCCAATTTCTCGTACTCAAGAGGAGCATTATTCTCAAATACGCTTGATTAGGTTTATATAAATTCTCATTATTCATGTAAATCATGTACGGGAGGAAACTGGAGTAAATTTATTTAATGCAAATTTATTTAATCTTGATTACTTTACATTGCACAGCTTTCATTAACAACCATAACCCTTCCAAAAGCATTGAGTAATGCACATCTGAACTGGGAGGTACAAAATAAGACTGTTACCTAGATAAAAACTGAAAAAAATGTAGCTTATTTTCCAATTGTAATTGTTACTTCTAAAGCATAAAATGATGTATAGTGTTTGCAAAAGTTATTTTTTCAATAATTTCAAAACTCTAACTTATTTTTATGAAATCATTGTATACTTAGTTTTTGTATAAATTTCAGATAGTATTTCAATTCCTTTACTAAAGGACCATGAGATCTTAATATATCTTTTAATGAAAAATTCATCTGGACCTGGGCATTTAATTAAAACGAATATTTCATTCCTGAGATACTCACTACTGAATTTGACAGAAATTTAATTATGGGCGTGAATGCAATTAGGAAAGCATTTAAAATGCTACTACAATATAGTCCCAATTGCAGATGAAAAAATCTTGTTCTAATTTTTTGAAGGATTTGGATAATTCATATAAAAATATTCTTTTTATAAAAGGAACAGGACAATTTTGTGCCGAATTTGCTTTAACAACTTTTTTCCCCTCCGTTTCAGGTAAATATAATTATAAAAATAAATTATGTTAATGCACGTTAGGGATTTTTTGATGCTCTATATACTTGAGATTACGCCAGTTTTTAAAATACTGAATAAGATAGGAGGGTATACAGATTAATGTTTATTCTGTTTCGTCGAAAGACGTTTGTCGAAACACGTGAGAGAAAATTACTTTTTTACTTCTAACTCAGTTTTTTTAAGGTTGATTTTTGAAGAGCAAGTTTTCAGTAAAATGTATCCGTAAAATCCTGTATTTCGAAAAATCCTGTATTTCGAAAAATCCTCACATCGCCGGAGTAGTTCATGGCATACTGCTCAGATTTGGGATACCTGGTTTCAGTTTTCGGAAATTGAAAGAGTTTTACAAGAATTATCAAATATTTGTTGCATATTTGTATAACTTAATATCTAGCATGAAAATAAAAGGTCTCAGTTATGTTGTACATCTATTAAAATAACGTTATGTTCAGGTTTGTATATAAATCTGGTATCAATAACCTAGTAATAAATGATTTATAATAATGTTGGGGAAAAGTATGTTATTTTCGAATATTTCATTCTTTCTTTTTCCTCTGAATACTGATGACAAACAACGAACGGAGAAAAGAAAACAGGCTCACACACAGAGTTTATAATAATATATAAAATATCAAATTAAATGTTAATTTGCGGTTACACTTTAATATGTGGTATTGTGTAATTAGATTAAACATAGACATAATGGGAGATTTATATTAAACTTTGGGGCCCTGAAATGAGAGAAATTAAGCCATGGTTTTCATTTATTAAACACGATTGTAACGAAACCATTGGTTACAACTAAGAAATTATAAGCTTTTGATTATTTTGAAGAAATTATCAACAAGCGTAGCGTTTTAAATTTCTATGTAAAAATTTATATTAACTACGAGAATACGTTTTGATTTATCAATTTTCTCTCTGCTCCTGTCATCTTGTGTAATTTTCTTTTAAATAAATATAGATGAATAAATATGGTTTTCAATATTTAAATCTAATTATTCGGACTTTTTATGTATTTTTATTCATTTCTTTATAAAAATTAAAAAACGAACCATCAATAAACGCATGTGACTGTACTGCAGATGTATAAAACTTTTTTGGAAAAACTTTAAAGCAGTAATTAATGAATGATATTTAGATTAAATTTGATTTTTAAAATGCTTGGATATAGCAGAATAATATGACAAAATATAAAATTATTGAAATGTGATTTGGTTATTCTAGAAAAAGATTCAAGCTAGAGTTGTCCAGAAAAATACATACTTATCGTATATGAAAGGAATGAAGTTTAAATAAGAAGCCTTTTTACGGGAAAAAGAGCGAATGAACTCTCTTTTTTTGATAAGAATAAAATTATATATCTTTAACCATTATACCTTTTCTATATGCCATTTATATTTTATTGTTAAAAATAGAATAGAAACTTTTAATGACCCCTCTATGGTCCACTGTAAAATTAAAGTGAAAACTGAAATACTTCTGTAATAACAAAGTGAAGGTATTCTACTTGTTCAATCTTAAGAGCAAAATATTTTCATTTTTTTTCTAAAATTCAAAAATATACTCACCAAAGTGTGCAAAGTCGTCACGTAAAACGCAATTTTGGACGTCTGAGAAAGGTGAAAACAGTAAAAAGTTTAGGATTCTACTCGAAAAAAGATAAAAAATTGAAACTCTCCTTTGACGGAGAAGAGAAAATACAGGTGGTTTGAAAGTAAAGGGTGAAAATTCCCATTTCTTTCGAAGTGGATCGAATTTTACGCCCATTTCTATGAGAAGATGGGATGGAATCCAGACTAAGAAATATTGGTATAGTATCATGCAATTTTCAAAACAAGACTGAACATTCGCTCCATGGAAACTGATAATCTTTATTTCCCGCATAGTCCTTTTGGCTTTTATTATTTCTTTAAATTATACAGTTTTTAACAGCCTTTCTCAACTTAGAATTTTGGATATTTGGATTATGTGCTCTCGTTTATCCGTATCTTCGGATAATCCGGATCATATTTGTAGACTATTTTTATTTAATGTTCACATTAGATAATAATTTTTAACTATGATAGAAAGAACGTAACTATAAGTGCGCCAAATATTCGCTTTTTAGTTTTATTTAATGTACAGTTCCTGCATATATTGTGTAATAAATTATGGTAATAAAATTCTATCTGTTGAGTTTAAGAAGCTTTACTAGAGTGTCACAAGGCGTTGACGTGGATTGACTCACCAGCTATAAATAGCACCGGAAGTCAGCGTTGACGTGGATTGACTCACCAGCTATAAATAGCACCGGAAGTCAGCGTTGACGCGGATTGACTCACCAGCTATAAATACCACCAGAAGTCAGCGTTGACCTCGATCCCAACCCATCACTTCCCCTCCCTCAGTCGCCTTAGTTTTCCTACTGTTTTCAAACGGCACTTGTCATTTTGTTTATCGTGTGTGGTTTAACCGGATTATTTTTATTTAGCTTTATTGCTACAATTTAATATTTTAATTTTAACTTTGTTTACGGGTTACATACTTAATTTTAAAAGTTTTTAATTTTTAAAGTGTTTGGGGGTGTATTGCATTGTAGAAGTTTAACATGGCATCGAAGCGAAAGAGGGTCGGGGTTTCGATGAATAAAAAGTTCATCGACTGTTCATCGTGCATTATCCGGAGATCCGAAGAAGTAAATTAATTGCTGCAAATTTTGTTTGCCATCTAATTCAAATTAATACGAAAGAAAAAATGATGATTACTGTAAATTAATGTTTCTAAATGGTAAGCCAAATTATGATTTGAATTTTGTATCGAAATAAATCTTTGGTTTTTGATTTTTGAAATGACGTGTTTTGATGTAAAAAAAGAATGTTTTGGGGGGTCACATAAGAATCTAAACTAAATTCAGTATGATTTTGGGAGAAATAAACCCATAAATTTTAAAAATGATGTTACCCACCCCTGTTCACTGAAGAGTGTGTAAACTTTGGTACAACTAGGAGGATTTGGGCACTTGATTTTTTCTGACGGCACTTCCCAATTGGTTTGCATTGAATATTTTAAAATTTCAGTGGAGTTTTAGACTGCTGAATTAAACTTTTCTATTATGTGTACGGTTTTGCTTGAATTTTGATTAGAATTTTGAGTTTGATAGACTTATTTCATGTTTTCCAGATTAATTAATTAATACTTTGACATTGGAAAAACCTTTAATATTGTTATGCAACAAAATTAAAATGTTTATCCATCTTTTTCTTGGTGAGGGGGGGGGGGAAGTATAATGTACTAAATTATGAACAATTTTAAAAAAAATTCTGCAAATTCTGGTCTCCGGAGTTGAAGATGGCCTTTTCATTTCTTTTATATGTTTATGTGTTTATATTTTGAATTTATAGGGTACCCCTTTGATTGCTCTACATTTTTGATAAATATTATTCTAAGTATTTTTAGTGTATTGAATAAATTTTATTGATATTGTGTAATTTTATAAAATGAGGTATGGAATTTTTAGGCTAATTTTCAGTAATATAAGTGGGAAGGTTTATGAAGTATTTTAATTTTGGTAGTGGTAGTATTGTGTTAGTAAAATTGCATAAAATTGAATATTACATATTTTATCAATTAAGAGTGTGATTTAATGTTTGATCAGGCATGAGCTTTTTTCACATGTCTTCTCAATTCATATGGTAAAGAGTATTTAAAACGGTCTTTGAATGATTACGAATGATTAAATTTACGTCACTTGATTTCACCTTAAGGTGATTATAACTTTGTGTGCTGTCTTAAACATATTTTATCAATTAAGAGTGTGATTTAATGTTTGATCAGGCATGAGCTTTTTTCACATGTCTTCTCAATTCATATGGTAAAGAGTATTTAAAACGGTCATTGAATGATTACGAAAAGTACATAATAATACAATTTGAGAAAGGAAATTGTTTTGAGTATTGTAAATAAATTTGTAAGTTAATAAATTGATTCCATACATTTAAAATATAATTTACTTTTTCTCATATATTTTTATAATCTCATATGTTGTGCATTCTTGGTTCTATTGATTAGGATGATATAAAATTTATGACGTGTTTATGATTTGGTAGTATAAAAATAATGTGAATTTCAGAGATCCACTTCCTTTGATATTACTTTTGGCGCCTAACGTCACTTTCACCCTAACGTCAGTTTCACACTAATGTGATTATAACTTTGTGTGTTGTCTTAAAAAAATAAATAAAAATGAATAAAAGTCTCTTGTTTAAACTCTCTTTGTTTTTGAGCTACTTCTGTGTATAATTTTCACTCTGGATCTCGTAAAAACAATTGTGTAATTATGGTGTTATTTTAGGAAAATATGTTTTTTTTTTTTGGTTTTGTGCACAGATGGAGAATAAAGTCTCGCTTTCGTTTTAGTGACTTAATATTTTTATGTTGTTTTGTATCACTGTGGATATATTTCTGGAACAGATGTGGACTTCTACATTACATTTGATTATTATAGGTGATTTTTGATATTTTCTTATTACATTTAATTATGGTTAAATTATTGTGTTTTCCTTTCATAATATTTTAAGATAATAGTGTTCTTTTAGTGATTTTTATAATTTTTGGAAACTGATATTGTAATGATTAATGTTTCGTTGATTTCTAGTATGTCTCAAATGGAGACTTATGTAACCTGTAACCATACCTCAATTCAATCCGGCAAGGAGCATGTGGAGATAAAAATTTTAGGTTACGGTTAATTTTCATTTAGTATTCATTTAAGTTTTAAATTTAAATTTTAGTTGTTTTCTATTCTGTAGACTTGCCACATTTGAACTGGCCATTCTTTTGTGTGCGCGTCTTCAGGGGGACGGGGGGGGGGAAAGTTGTTAAGCATTAATTAGAGAGAGAAAAATAGTTAAGATAATTAAAGGAGGCTTCAGGATAGTTTATTTTCGTGGCTTTAAAACGTCACTGTTTTTTCGTATTTCGAGATAGTTAATAGTTTCGATGATAGTTAATAAAGCTCTTAGAGGTAACTTAATAGAATTTATTTACCACAGGACTACGTTCATTGACTGCTAATTAAGGAATTAATTAAGGGAAAAGTTAAGTGGTAGCTATGTAAATAATACGCGTGTCATATATATATATATATATATATATATATATATATATATATATATATATGTATATGAATGTATGTATACATGCAGTTGGATCAACATTTAATTTTTAGTTGGTAGGTGTACAATATTCTCTACAATTTCTTCTAATAAACGTAGTATTCATGTTTTCACACCAAATTGCATGGATTGATAGTTTTATTTTCTCTTACAGTCAGAAATATCTTAACTAGTTCAACTAGAGGTGGTTCCCCCTTCGAGTGCAAACCAAGCATAACTTTTACGTAGAACACTTTCATCTTGTTTGCATACGCCCAGTAAGACAACAGGGAAAGCTAATTACATGACTTTGAGCATATTAAATGAATGAAGGTGTAGAATTGAGCTTCCGTTATTTCCTGTATAATCATGCATCATGGATGTGATTTATACAATATCCTTGCTGCCTATTTTTCTCATTAGATGTATCTGTATTAGGAAACAAAATCAGAATATAGTTTGACTCCAATATTTATATAACTTATTTTATAAACCATTATGTTTTAAAATCTCTTTTATGTCCTTCAGTTTAATGCGCTATAGATTATGTTATTATGCTTAATACCAACAACTTCAATTGGTTTATTATATCGCTAAGACGGAAACATAATACATGTCCTCGATATCTACAAGAAAAAATTCTATTGAATCACTTCAAACTTGCTTCAAACCAAATTTGTGTAGTTCCAGATTTTGAAATGAAATTGTTCTAAACTTTTTAGAATTCTGTGTGTCTGAAGTACATTTTGCGTTGTTTTTCGATCCTTGAGAAGAGTGATGGCTCAGTAATTTTTTAAAATGAATTGTCCGAAACTTATATAAAGCCATAAGTGGGTCTGATAAAATTTCATATCTCCACTCTCTTTCAAAAACGTAGAATAGGTGATTGGTAAATATGAGGAGCTTACAAAGAACAAAAGTGTCGAGAAACAAAAGATTTTGAATTCAGAATAATTTTAAGAGGTGTCAACTAGTTCTGGGTACTTCGTAAGGCTGTAGCACTATATGCGCTTATCTTAGAGGAAAAACGACAACAGTAAAAGAACAAGATTGATTTTTTTTATTTGTCTGGTGAAACAATGCCATCTGATGTTTCAAGCTGACGGAGAATTACACCTATTGTCCAAAAATTAGTTTTACCAGTATACATAACGGTGGATCTAAAATTTTACTGTGCAAGTAAATTGTTGATGAATGCGTCAAAAAAAATCAAAGCTTTCAAAAATATCCAAAGTAAATAAAATATGCAAGTAAGAAAGCTAGCAGTTCTTATATGCAAGCAGTCTTATAGGTTGATTTCGAATAACTACGCAATTTCATAGACAAGATTTTCAGCCTAGAGTATCATCTAGAAAGTTTTCAAACGAAAAGGCTAATATTAATGTCTGTGCTCTAATAAGAAAACAGTTTAATACCTACAAGATACTTTTAAAATCCTAGTGAAATGATTCAAAATAATTGTATGTCTTTGACATTGTCCATTTTATTTTGATTGTCAAAAATCCATTTCATTTTATTTTACCAAAATATAGCTGTATGGAATAATAATTATGGCTTAAGCTATAACATTTTCTACATTTAAAAATATTTTAAATAAATGCTTTAAGATCTAAATCTGAAAATATAAACCAACTAATAAATTAATTTAAGGAAAATAAAAGGAAATTTGCAGTCATTAATGAGTAGGCTATTTTTTAACAAAGGTATACACACACACACACACACACACACATATATATATATATATATATATATATATATATATATATATGTCAAGTTCATTCGGACACCACAACCAGATGGCGGCACCTGACGGTGCAAGGGACTATCATCTTAACTGTGACTGTTTCAAAAAGCGCCCCAAGTACGACGTGAGATGATGTTTTTGCCAGGAAGCGACCAGGTCGCAACGACGTGTAGCTCTTAAAAGCCGTTATGACGCGGAAGCAACCATTTTATTGTTTGTAATAAGACGTATTTAATGTAATTTGTTTCTTTGTAATCGTCTTTAATTAAATGTTTGTGTTTTTTAGCTTTTGAGTTATTCCACTAACTTAACACACCAACCTCTCCTTTACACACACACACACACATATATATATATATATATATATGTTATTTGTACGTTATTTAAACGTATATAAATGCTTAAATACATTTTCGAAAAATCATTTCAAAATATCATTAACCAATGTTTTTTAGAAGTATACTGGCAAATTATCCAGTAAACATTTCCGGCAATATTTTAGCATTTTAAAATTTTTAAAAACTTTCCTTTCCCTTCCAAAAACCAAGAACCTTATTAAAATGTGTCTTAAATTTCAAATAGTTTGCCATACGTATTTAAATTTAGATTCTTAAGTAAGTTTTCAAAAAAATTTCGCTGTCATTAATTTCAGCTTATGGAACACATTGGTTTCTAAATGTGTCGATGAACAAATGAGCTCCGAGTCTCTTGAGCATTCTTTGAAAATTTAGAAAACTTATTTATAATTGGCTCCGAATTTCATCTAGAAACCTAGATAATAGTAAATGCTTTTTCTTTATTCACTTCCTCATCAATCTTATTCTAATTAGTATGATTTGTTTTAAGTAAACTCTAAATGAATGATTGTTTGATACATTCATAATCAAACATTTAAGTTATAAAATTTCAAATTTTAAGCAATTTTAATGAAAAAAATTGAGTATCGCCAAGTAAGAACTGTAAAAAAAAGTATTGAGGATAAATTTCCCACAGTAACTTTTTTTCAAAATTCATGGCAAGAGTTTTAGCTGCTTTTAATTATTACACATTTTAAGAATGTATATTTTTTTATATTAGATCACTGGAACAGTTTAGTTGGTAGAATACCGATTTGATGTAAGGAAATCTGGATCTTGGATGGTAGTCGATATAGGGACTATCGACCTACTGCTGAAACGAACAATGATGGACCGTTAGGAAAGAAATGATAACATTGGTGGTACAAAAGATCCCATCATATGAAAAAATAAAGAAATGAGGAAGAGTGTGTGCAGGTCATCATTATGCATCATTCGCCTAAAAATGATTGGAGGGGAAGAAACTGAAAAATCCATTCATCTCCCGTGTTTATCCCACTTAGAACACCCACGGTGGCGTTCCAAGACGTCAATAGACAAAGTCCTATAGACTAAGTTTCTAAACTTTTTCTGCTACAAGCTGAGGGCAGACCTGTTCAATCGTACACTAGAAAGTATGTGTAATGGTGAGGCCTCATTTTTTTAGTATTTAGTTGTAAGGTATACATAAGATTCGATTCACAAGAATCGAAATTTTGAGTGAATAAATTAAAGAAGTGGCTTGAGATATGCTAATTTCGGCATACGCGCTTGGTAAAAATACCAAGCAGCTTGATTAAAGAAAAGGGTTGTTAAGGTTGATAGATAAGCGAGAGGGAGCTACGAGGTAAGCAGCTCCAGGTGTTAACCGGCGCTTGTGCTTAGCAGGCCCAAAGTTTACGTGGCAGAACTGCTGGTTTGACTCTCTAGTTTGTGAGTATTGAAAAGTGTATTTTTATTGAATGCTAATATATATTCCGTACAAGTAGTACGTATGCTTATTGCTGTAAAAGCAAATTCTATATGTGCAACGAATTCAATAAACATTGTTTCGTGTATAAAACTGTGTTTGTATCAAATTCATTTAGAGTGCCACTTCAAATTATATACACCCAAGTGCGGGTAGAAGTAAGCTATACTCTACATAGTAAAACCAGGAAAGTTCTTGATTCCATTAACTAACGTCAAAAGTCTCAGATGTCCACTGCGCAGTCTGTCCACGGCTGCCTCGGACTCCAAATCAACATCATTTGAAAAATAGAAATAAATGGTGAAAAGTGTGTACCGGTCAATGTTGTGTGTTATTCGCTTCAAAAAGATAGCAGGTTCCAAAAAAGAAAAGAAAAGAAAATTCCTCAATCATCTCTTGTGTGATTCAGCTGGCATTTGACTGGCTCGAACATTTTATTCCTGGTCGAAGCAACCGGTAATCATAAAGATACTTTTTGATTTTGAAAGAAAATACCTATACGAAATCACACTTATTCAAAATCGGTACAGTTTTTGCTGTAGAGGATTCAAAATCTTTCCTATCACTGAATCGAGTTTATTCAACTTTTGATAGCAACAAATGAACACGCAGAAAATTTTTATCTAAAATGCTTCTTTTCTATTGAAACACAAACTTTCAAATATTTCTTTAAATATGTTTATATCATACTGTCTGTCGCAGTTATTTGTTGCATTTTATTCCCCAATTGATAAAATCTTTTTTTTAAATGACAATTTGTGATACTGCCGGTTTAGTGTAGTACTGGCCTGAAGTCTTGGTGAGCAGGGTTCAATCTAAGGTGAGGGCGCTTTACAGACCCACCACCACCGGAAATTTCATGTACGAGCCGATAATGAAACTCTAACATAATTGATGGTGTCAAAAAATATGATACAACGAAAAATAAATAAAATAGTGAATAAAAGACTATGTAAATGTCTTTCATATGCCACAACATTGGCCTAGAAAAGAAAGGAAAATGTGTCAGGGCTAGTACAAAAAGTGTTCATTGCCTTGATAGGTCAGTTGGTAAAACATCGGAATAAGGATAGAATGGATTTTGGGTTAGAAAATAGAAACTTTTTGTCTGAAATTGTTGTGAAAATAATAGTTTACGCAGATTACCTTTATCTCTTATACTATATCACAGTGTGAAATGATTAACTATAGAAATAACTGAAAGACGTTTATTTCTACAGCATGTATTTATTTAAATCAAATATGTAATTCACGATTTTAAAGGCAAAAAAAGTCAAATTTCTCCATATGGCTCTTTGGGTAAATATTTATATTGAACTTGAACTAATAAGGATTAAAATGGAATAATATTTTATCGATGATATCAAAATAATTAAACTCTCTCATGCTTTTGAATTTTAAATTTTACTATTCAATATTTATATATTTCCTCCTTCGGCGATTTAGAATAAAAAAGAAAAACCCAATCTCGAAAAAGTGTCCTCCTTTTTTTACGCGTAAAAGGAATATTTAACAAAATCTTGAATGTGTTATTTTATTTGCCACATTTTATTTTTATAATTACTTCAATTGCTTTCTTTTCAAACATTTCTTTCGCAGCCGAAACTTGCGTTCGGTCTGTTTTCTTTCCTTAATGACAGTTTCATTGAATTAAGAGAGTGAGAGAGATGGATCGATAGCACGCGCTAAAGAACGTAAGGCACCGATGGCGGCATTAGATAAAAAAAATGCACTCGTATGAGGAAAGTGCATGAAAGACACGGAAAAAAGACAGCAGAAACAAACAATGGAAATTAATTATTTGGAGGGAAAATTCTTCTTTCAAGGAATTTTCAAAACATTGAGCAGACCCAATATTCTACTTACAGGAGAAAATCCTTCCTACGGTGATCTCTTTTATTACTGGGGATTTTTTTTGTGACTTCAGATTATTTACAAATGTTTTCTGTGTATTAATGATACTCAGGTTTCTGAGTTATTGTACTGATTTCAACAATTTGTTACTATGATTGTGGAGATCGGAGAAAATATAGGAATCCTGTTTCTAATGATATATATCTACTCAAGATTTATCACCACATCTTTGATAATCATTTATTAATCTTGATACGCGAATACATTTTTTGATTTTGATGTCGTTTTATTTCTCTGGATAAAACTGTTTTCGTAATGAAATTTTCAGGATTGAATTCAGTGGAAAATAATACAAAAACTTTTTTCTAACCCTTGTTGAGTTTTTACCAATCAAGTTCTTACATACAACTGATTTATTTAACGAAACATTCGTACTAGGCTACTTTGTAAAGATTAATTAGACAGTGAAACATATCGTAATCTCAAAGGCTTCTTTTGTATAAATATTTATATATATCTACTCCAGATTTATCACCACATCTTTGATAATCATTTATTAATCTTGATACGCGAATACATTTTTTGATTTTGATGTCGTTTTATTTCTCTGGATAAAACTGTTTTCGTAATGAAATTTTCAGGCTTGAATTCAGTGGAAAATAATACAAAAACTTTTTTCTAACCCTTGTTGAGTTTTTACCAATCAAGTTCTTACATACAACTGATTTATTTAACGAAATATTCGTACTAGGCTACTTTGTAAAGATTAATTAGACAGTGAAACATATCGTAATCTCAAAGGCTTCTTTTGTATAAATATTTATATATATCTACTCAAGATTTATCACCACATCTTTGATAATCATTTATTAATCTTGATACGCGAATACATTTTTTGATTTTGATGTCGTTTTATTTCTCTGGATAAAACTGTTTTCGTAATGAAATTTTCAGGCTTGAATTCAGTGGAAAATAATACGAAAACTTTTTTTTAACCCTTGTTGAGTTTTTTCCAATTAAGTTCTTACGTACAACTGATTTATTTAACGAAACATTCGTACTAGGCTACTTTGTAAAGATTAATTAGACCAGGGGTTCTCAACCTTACAGGCTCTGCGCCCCCCTTTGAACACTGATGTGAGGTCACGCCTCCCCCCCCCCCCACCACCATATGTGGTTAATACAAGTAGTAAAATCGGAATATGAAACTGAAGCTGGTTATTACATGAAAATATAGAATAGATAATTTCATACACAACATTTAATATTACTACTCATATCTTAATTTAGAACATATTATTATTAGAACATATGAAATCAAAGAATTAAATACAGATCAAATATATTTTAGGTAATCAACGATCTAGGTGAGGTTGGCATGTAATACCAGTCACTTTTACAACATTAATGAGAGGGCTGGCACTGTTTGTCCTTGACAAGTTTTTGAATATTAGGTTGTAACTGTGACAAATTACACCTCAGGTCCCTTTCAACGTCCAGCTTTACTCGATATTATGACTTTATGTATGTTAATGCTGAAAATTCAGATTCACAGATTTATGTGGATGAAAACTGCACTAACAACCTCAAAGCTTCCAAAGCAACTTCTGGGTAAACGAGGAAATAGCGTAACCAAAAATTTTCAACATCCATGTTTTCGAATTCCGCATTTGCTTGAGAATCACTTTTTAGGTCGATTCCCTGTTTCTGAATATGGTCAGGAAGTATATCCACGTCGATTTTAAAAGGATCTCTTGTCAACTTGAACTCCCAGTTCTCTTAACTAATATCTGGAAAGTGGTCTGTAATTTCATTTTGCAATGCTACCAAATGCCCTGATATAAAGTCCTTCAATTCATTTATCTGTTGCAATGGGAGATTTTTTTATCATCGAGGAGGTCGTTCAATCTTGGAAAGGATGAAAAATTTGGCTCTGAACTCTGAAGACGGCGTCGCCAAAGAGTTATCTTTTTTGTGAAACCCTTAACTGCATCATAAGTCTTCGGAATGTTTTTCTGACATTGTAGCTACGACAATTATTGTGTGCTACAATTATTGTGTTCGTGTTTGTATGTCGAAAATACGTTACGGTTACATTGTGACCGCAAAATTTTTTTTTCAATGCGGAGGCACTTGTCGTCAAACATTCGCCTATACTACGCCGCAATTTTACTGCTCATTTTATTGTGGGGGCACCATATAGGCGGACAGCATTACCCCCTATGAAGGGACGACACGAACGGAGGCATTTTTCGTGGCGAGCATCCTCAGCACCGAAAACCAGCTCGCTGTACCACTGGGCCACCACAAGTCCTGTGACCGCAAAATTGAGTACAGTAAATTACAATTAGTTTTACTTTTTATTTTTTTTTTTTAACTCACGCCTCCCTTGAAATTCTTCTACGCCTCCCTAGGGGGGCGCGCCCCCCAGGTTGAGAATCGCTGAATTAGACAGTGAAACATATCGTAATCTCCAAGGCTTCTTTTGTATAAATATTTATATATATCTACTCAAGATTTATCACCACATCTTTGATAATCATTTATTATTCTTGATACGGGAATGCATTTTTTTATTTTGATGTCGTTTTATTTCTCTGGATAAAACTGTTTTCGTAATGAAATTTTCAGGCTTGAATTCAGTGGAAAATAATACGAAAACTTTTTTCTAATCCCTTGTTGAGTTTTTACCAATCAAGTTCTTACATACAACTGATTTATTTAACGAAACATTCGTACTAGGCTACTTTGTAAAGATTAATTAGACAGTGAAACATATCGTAATCTCAAAGGCTTCTTTTGTATAAATATTTATATATATCTACTCAAGATTTATCACCACATCTTTGATAATCATTTATTATTCTTGATACGGGAATGCATTTTTTGATTTTGATGTCGTTTTATTTCTCTGGGTAAAACTGTTTTCGTAATGAAATTTTCAGGCTTGAATTCAGTGGAAAATAATACGAAAACTTTTTTCTAATCCCTTGTTGAGTTTTTACCAATCAAGTTCTTACATACAACTGATTTATTTAACGAAACATTCGTACTAGGCTACTTTGTAAAGATTAATTAGACAGTGAAACATATCGTAATCTCAAAGGCTTCTTTTGTATAAATATTTATATATATCTACTCAAGATTTATCACCACATCTTTGATAATCATTTATTATTCTTGATACGGGAATGCATTTTTTTATTTTGATGTCGTTTTATTTCTCTGCATAAAACTGTTTTCGTAATGAAATTTTCAGGCTTGAATTCAGTGGAAAATAATACGAAAACTTTTTTCTAATCCCTTGTTGAGTTTTTACCAATCAAGTTCTTACATACAACTGATTTATTTAACGAAACATTCGTACTAGGCTACTTTGTAAAGATTAATTAGACAGTGAAACATGGTAATCTCAAAGGCTTCTTTTGTATAAATATTTAGTCTGAAGTTCAGTTTAATAGCAATTGTTGAAATGCTATTGAAAGTTAAAGAGCTATCTTTAGATACAATAGATTCTACTCTGGGCTCCTCAATCCACTCCAGACAAGTTTTACATACTTGTTCTAAAGGAAGAAATCCGACGTTTGTTTGCAAGACTCTTCAAGGAACAAGGTCAATCCAAATGAAATTGTTTAGAAAGGATAGTTATGTTGATTTAAGAGGAAGAAGGTAATAAGTAAAACTTCAATTTCCACTTTCAAGAGACTTTTTTAGTTCCAAGAGAAAGAGTATGGAGAAAAGTATTTGTTTGATTTAGTTCCTTGCTTCGACTGATTTAATTGATTTGTCTATCATGCATTTCCTATTAGTTACATTTTAAAAGGACATCGTTTTAGCTATTACGCTTTTTAAGATTTTTCACATTCTCAAGTCTGAACCTAATAATTTCCAAGAATTTGAGAATTCGCTCAATTGAAGGTGGTGATAAATCTCAGTGGCTGTTTTAGAAATAGTTTCGAAAGTTGCAGGTTATTTAATTAACAAATTATGTAATGAATTAAGATACCCTATTATATTTCATGCACATAAAGGATACTGAAATATATGTATTTCTGAAATTTGTAGCTTACTGCAATTTTATTTTTTGTTTCAAAGTAGTTTTTTTGCTAAGTTATTGCTTATTTTCTTGATACCAGAAATCCATAAGCAAAAAAAGTTATCTCATTTATCTAGAACCAGAAATATTCAGTTGTTTATCCAACTACGAAAAACAGATCTCACTTGTTCCAACCAAGTTGGAAAAGAAAGAAAAATGAGGAAGACGGATTGATGCAACTTATAAATAAAACTATTGACAGATAGCTCATGGAGTTAAATTTTCTCTGTTAATGTTAGGTTACTTTAGAAATATGAGCTCCAGACTGGAATATAATGTAGTACTGGCTTTATATGATAACTTTTTGATTATCTACTATTTAATTTCCCATAAAAGTTCAGTAAGAATGAATTGTAGTTTATATTAAGTGAAAGTTCTAATTTCCTGCCTCATAATATAGGCAGATCTACCTGAATACGTAAAGCTGAAATAGTAGATCTTTTTAAAATTCTCGAAAACAAATTAGCTTTTTTGGACAAAAACTCAATTTAGAATTAAAGGACTAATTTCGGTGACTTTTCACGGTTTTCTTCTACTCTATGGTGTGTCTGAGTGATACGTTTTCAAAAAATAATAAACCCTTGAAGTGATTGACCTCTCGAGAGCTTACGGGGGCTAAAAAATATGTTATGGACTTTCTGTGATGTCGCTAGCCTCGGTAGGTAATTAGTTTTAAATGCTATAATCCTATTCCCATCTTGTTGTATCAGGTGTTATCAAAATATGATGGGCAAAATGGGATACTTAAGGGATCTGGTCAAGAACGTTAAAATTATTTAGTAAAAGGGGCATTGTATTGAAAGTTATAATCGTTAGCGTGCACGTCAATATGTCAAAAATTTCAAACTTCCAGGAAATTTCATAAACTATTATAATGGTTATACCCGAAGAACTATTTTATTATTGCTCAGAGAAAAGTCGGGAATTTCGTTTTCAAGAGATGTTTCTACACAGATATAAACTAAATTTTTAAAAGTTTCAGTTGAAGGACGAAACAACAAACAAATAGAGAGGGTGTCCCAAATATTGCCCCTGTGCCTAATATCGCCTACTCGTGTTTCCAAAGTACGATTTGCGCTATGTTTGAGAAAATGCAGTAACTTCGTAGCTCTGGGTTCGTACTAACAGCGGCACTAGCGACAACGCTCTTATCACTGACAGCAGAAACTATATGGCGTCTGAAGTTGTTTTGGCTGTTGTCTTCGTAAATTTTGGCTCCAAAAAATCCAATGAATGACCAGGTAGGGGCATCCAAATTCTAATTTTGCTTATACCATTTGAAAATGCATTAAACAGAGAATACAGAGGTGCTATTATTTTTGAAAAAAAAACTGCGTTTTAAACTTCGTTCTTAGAATGTTTGTGTTGACTTGTGTTCCTAATATCGCCTGCCAAGTTGATCCTAATGTTTGTGTTGACTTGTGTTTGTAACATCGCCTACCAAGTTGATCCTAATATCGCCTACCAGGCGATATTTGGAACAGTTACTTTAATTAAAAACCAAGTATTGCACTCTTATTTCTTTTCTAATTTTAGTTATTTTATTAGATTTTCCGTTCTTTTTGTTGGAGGCCTCTTGTCTAAGATAACAAAGGAAATTAAAAATAGACAGACACGTCGAGTCCAGGATCTACAATTCGTGAGTACATTAAAAAAGATGTGAATGAGAAAAACTATGGAACTATGGAGGTTAGAATAGTGGTGAGAAAGAAACTTGGGAGAAAACCTGTACTGACGGATGATTTGGAAAAGGAGCTAGTTAACTACTGCAAGAAAATGGAATCCAATTTGTCTGGTTCAATTCGAAACGATGTTAAGCAGATGGCCTACCAACATGCCTTGAGGAACAATCTTCACCACCCCTTCTCTAAAAATACAAACTAAGCTGGTCGAAAGTGATTGAATTCGTTTTTGAATAGGAACGCTTCCCAATTGACAATCAGAACTCCACAGACATTGTCAAGAGCCAGAATTCTAGGGTTCACTGAAGAAAACGTGAAATCTTTCTTCACAATTCTTAAAGCAGAACTTGAGAAAATTAAGTTCCACTGTACCAGAACTTTTAATGTTGACGAAACGGGCATTACAACTGTCCAAAGTAAAAATGTACAGGTGATTTACTCGAAAGGGAAATCCTCTGTATACAAAATGTCCTCGGCAGAGAGGGGGAAACTGTGGTCAGGACTGTCTCATGAGTACCTCCTGCTTTGAGTGGAACTACAAATATTGTGATGCAGCCAGTGGAGAGTGCAGGAAATATATATGTTCTTTCTTTTTGAATGATTAAGTGGCCAAGATAAGTTTAAATTATTGGTATTACTTCTGTTTAACTTTTTTCACAATAGATTTTCTGTTCTTTGTTCCGTTTTTTTATTTGAGTTTTTCTTCTTTTTTTTTCCTCTCTCCCCCCTCTCATACAACTCCAGCATTCAATCTTGCTCAGAAGGACTTTGCTAGCAACGCCTTTTAACAGGTACTCCTAATTTCGCCTGGTAGGCGGTAATAGGAACAGAGGTAGGTGATATTAGGAACCGCTCTGAGGTTCACTGGAAATTTCAATTTTTTTCAATTCAGCTACATAACTTAAGATGGCACTGATTTTGGAGCTGATGGATCTCAGGATACCAAAGGAAATAGTTCTTAGGGATGTTCTTTGAGTTTCCAGCCTAATCCGAAACTAAAAAATGGATGAAATGTCGAAAAAAAAGTTAGAGTAGCCGGCGATATTTGGGACACCTACCCTAATGTTTTTTTTATTTGTTCACTTTGCCGTTAATCTCATAAAATTGGACTTGTGGTTTTTGTTTGTTTTAGAAGGTGATATTATTAACATCGTTTGTTTGATTGTTGTAGAAGACACTAGCTATTACGATACAGATTTCCATACATGAGGAGGTCACAACCATAGTGAACCAAGTTCATCTAAACTAAATTGAAGAAATCAAGGTTTAAAGTTTTTTGTGTGTAATCAATTCTAGTCAAGTGATATTGTAAAGACAAATATGACATTATATTAAAACTATATCTTTTTAAATTGTCCTGCATCTATAAGTAGGAAATCAATATTTCTGTTTCATATTGTGTTTTTCAGTAAAAAACTTGGACTTGGTTCGCTATGGCTACGAACATTCTATTGCATGGAAGAATACTACGTTAGATATTAATACAGAAAACTACAATAATATACATTATGTGAATGAAAAAGAATACAAATTTAATTCTTGATTCACTTTTCCATTGCAAACAAAAAATAACCTATGACTCATGCTGCCATTTAACTTTTCTTAATTACAGTATGCAATAGTATCATCATCTTCCTCTTTTACCGAACTAATGTCCTGGAGACTAGTATTTGTTTCCACGGGAAGGTTCTTGAAAAAATGATGATAGATCGGTGGAATGAATAGAAGGAGTTCCATCATATCTTTCTTTTTGACAACACTAATCTTTCTCCTACTCATGTACAATGTCTCTTGAGTAACAGATGACAGAGTGAGCAACTGTCGTCCACGAGCCTTCTTTTGCAAATTTATTTCCCGGAAAGGTACATCTTCATTCAAGGTTTCTTTGAACTGTAAAATGAAAGGACAACCTCTCATAACTCGCAACCATCTAATATTCAGCAAATTTAAAGGAGCTCTCTCGGTGTTCTTCTTTCTGTTTGTGATGGTTTTCTTCTAATGATCTTGTAGAGAGGAAATCAGAATGTTTAATATTAATGACTGCAAATTTAGGATGTTTTCTCTTTGCATTTATTATAGTTTCCTTCCAATCCCTTGGAACGTAAATATGTTCTTTCTTACGACTTGCTGTTTCAATCACTCCAAATTCTGGATCATTGGGAAGGAAGGAGTGACCAGAGACCATGCGTTTGTGGTCAATTTTCTGTGCTACAATGTCTGTGCTATTGACTACTTTCAGCAGTGTAAGGGACAGTTTGATGTTCCGACTTTGCCCACAACAGACATCAGAGTATAGAGCAATATCCTTATGAGATGCAGAATTATTTTTAAGATTTCGCTTGAAATGTCTTGAGAGCCTCTTCCGTCCTCTGTCTCATCCCATAGATACATGAATCCAATATTTTCATTAAAGGAATGTATCCCAAAATTATAAACGTAGAGATTACGTTTATAATAAGATACTGATGTTGTGAGTTTAGGAAAGGGAAGTGCTTTCTGTAAGTCAAAATTACAGCAGTATCTATCATATGAAGCATTTTCCTTGTCTCTTTTTATTTCGGATCTATCCTGCTCTGCTCTCCGCAAATCGAGTTCCTTTTGGTCTCAAGACTTTTTATGGTATTTTCTTCATTCTCTGCTGACAACTGTGTTGAAATTTCATCGCACAAACGACATGTATTTACCTGGCAACTTGAAATGTAAATTGAACTTCGTTGTGAAAATTTTATAATAAAATTTTTCTATTCCTATCCTTATCTCTGCATTCCTCTGCATGCATGTCATACATTTTTCGAATGGAAATATCATGAGGAAGAAACTTTCTCTCAGGATTATCTTTCCTGGAATAGTGACTTTGATAAGCAGGAAAGGACTTAATTTGTGAAACAACATCAGAAAATGTCAGTTTTGTTCCCAGGGGACAAATATCATCAGATGATAAAGCTGGAACATATTCTTCACCTGAAGACCCTTTATTGCTAATCATTTTGCTAAAACAAAATATATAATTCAACTGTACTCGATGTTAAAATATCCTATGGACTTGGTTTAATATGGCTGTGAAGCATTAATGAACTTTCTTGTCCCACTGTTGCTACAGGCGCTATCTCTGGGAGAGAAAACGTATTAATCAGATGATTAACTATGGCAGTGAATAGAACATGTTTTTAAGTTATTCCAACATGAACTATCTCCATTTTTAAAAAATATGGACTTGGTCCACTATGGTTGTGAATACCTCACATATATCAATGTAATTTTTATAACAGATGTACGTGACACAAAGGATTTAATTTATCAATGAAAGAAAAAAAAATTTAGAAATGTAAAAAGACGCTTGTTATAATTTTTCTAAAGGATTATACACTCTTAGACAAAAAAACGACGCACCAAGAAGGAGTTATCCGAATGGGACGGAAATCGGTAGATGTGATGTACATGTACAGAAAAACAAATGATTATTATTTGAGAAAAATTGGAGGATTTATTCAAGAGAAAAAGCTTCACAAAGTGAAAAAGTCAATAAAGCGTTGGTCAACCTCTGGCCCTTATGCAAGCAGTTATTAGTCTTGGTATTGATTGATAGAGGTGGTGGATGTCCTCCTGCGGGATATCGGGCCAAATTCTGTCCAATTGGCGCGCTAGATCGTCAAAATCCCGAGCTGGTTGGAGGGACCTCCAAACGCGCTCATTGGGGGAGAGATCCGGCGACCTTGCTGGCCAAGGTAGTGTTGGGAAAGCACGAAGACAAGCAGTAGAAACTCTTGCCGTGTGCGGGTGGGTATTATCTTGCTGAAATGTAAGCCCAGGATGGAGTGATATGAAGGGTAACACAACGGGACGTAGAATATCGTCGACGTAACGCTGTGCTGTAAAGGTACCGCGGAGGACAACCAAAGGGGTCCTGCTATGAAATGAAATGGCACCCCAGACCATCACTCCTGGTTGTCGGCCCGTATGTCGCAAGACAGTCAGGTTGGTAACCCACTGCTGTCCGGGGCGTCTCGAGACACGTATTCGCTGGTCACCGGGACTCAATTCGGAGCGGGGCTCATCACTGAAGACAATTCTTCTCCAGTCAGTGACATTCCAGGTCGAATTTGTCCGACACCACTACAAACCGGCTTGTCGGTGTACAGAGGTCAATGGTAGTCGGCGCAAAGGGCGCCGTGAGCTCAGCCTCCTTTCTCCGAACCTCCTATGAAGGGTCTTTGCGGTCACTGAAGCCCCAGTTGCACGTACAATCGATGATAATGATGAATGTCGGGCTGTGAGTTCCTCTCTGACGATTGCTCGGTCCTCACGTTCTGCCGTTTATCTAGACCGACCACTTGCTTCTTGACGCTCTGTTCGGCCGTGGTGGACCCATTCCTGCCAGCATCGTCTAATAGTGGCATCGATCCTATCCAAATGTCGAGCGATTCGCCGATTAGACCAACAGGCTTCTTTGAACCCAACTATTTGTCCTCTCTCAAATGCTGACATCTGTGCATATTGTTCACGAACCTGTATGCGAGGCATAGTTACTGTATACCTGAGTACACGGAATAAAATTCACAATGAATTTATGAACTGGAATCGAAATTTCTCCTCTTTAATATCCTGCCAGTTGCACTGTTAAGATCCGCTGCATCGTCACATGTTCATTCATTGGTCGCCAAACTTCAACATTTTGCATTTTCCGACGAAACCTGTAAGTATATCAATTTGTGTCCAATTTGCATTACCCCTTCTTGGTGCGTGGTTTTTTTTTGTCTAAGAGTGTATATGCATTCTAAATGAATACCGGATGACCAGAATTAAAACACCATTACTCTGACCTCCTTGTACATCGAACTATTCAGTGTGAAGGCTTCAAATTTTGTACAGATATTATTCAAGGCATGGGGAAACGGATTACGCGAAAAAAAATGTAGTTTCTGAAATCATCGATAGAGGACATTGTACAACTGGACATACGCTGAAAATACACAAAAATCCCTTTTATACACATTTTATTTGAACGCACCAAATATTCACGTGAGAAACACCTTACCGACACAAAGAATGCTGCTCAATATGGTTCCCTTCTTGCAATTGTAAAATCTGCAGTCTGTGGATAGCTTGTTCAACTGCAGATCGTAGCTGGTCAACTGAAATGCTTCTCAGATGCAGAATGATACCTTCTTTCAAGTCTGCCAAGGTTACTAGACGTCCTCGATAAACAAGAATTTTTAAGTCTCCCCACAGCCTAAAATCATACGGATAAAAATCCGGAGAACGAGATGGCCAGGTTGTCGGAAACGCAAGACTGATTATTCTGTCATTAGTGGAACGTTGCCGAAGAAACTGGTATTCACAGAGTCCAATGTGTGGAGGCGCTCCGTCTTGCACAAGAGTAACTGAATCAAGACATTGCTTCTGTTTCAAATGGAGTACAACAAAAGTTTGAAGCACCCTTTTGTACCTGTTGGCCGTCACGGTGTATGTCACAGGGCCATTGTGAGTAACCTCTTCGAAAGAGGAAGGTCCAAGAATGAATGTGGCTGTGAATCCACACCAGACTGTAACTTTGGATGTGTGAAGTGGAATCTCTTGGTAGGTACGAGGATTTTCCGTATCTCAAATGCCATATTTATAGGTGTTCACTGATCCACTGAGGTGGAAATGGACCTCGTCACTCCACAGAATCTGTTATGACCACGATGAATCTACTTCAACTCTAGCAAGAAATGTCAATGCAAAGTTCGCTTTTCCTTGTCGCTTTTCCAGCAACTGTTGATTATAACTTATTTTGTACGGGAAAAAATGCATCATTTTTCTCAGTATGTTCCCCACTGTGCTATTGGGAACGTCCAAGTGTCGTGAAACTGCACGTGCCTACAACATTATCCGTTGACTGTTCAACAATAAATGTGGCAACATCTTCACTAACCGGTTTTCGTCCTCGACCCGGTTGAACTCCAGATGTCCAGTTTTCTCGAATCGAGCGATCATTCTCCTGAGACCTTGTGGCAGAAATGTTTCTTTGCGCAAATCCTTAATTTGGCGAAACTCTCGAAGTACAGCTGCAGCATTTCTTTTGTTTTCATAAAAGAGCTTCACAAGCAAAGCGCTGTGAAGAATAGGAATTTCTTCAAGCAGTCAGTCGTGTGAATATTTGATGTGTTTTTGTCACCCCAGTCATTGGCAACAGAGGGGGGCGTGAACTGGGTTGAACTCTGGTGTCAAGCTAACTGACTGATGGTCATCGTCGGGCTGAGGGCGATATTCCTCTCCTTGTCTTCTGGCAAGAGTGGGTCAGCTGGAGACAAAGGCCACACACCGAGAGTCCGACATTCTTCATGCACAAAAGGGGCTGTTCGTTACGCTAAAGCCCTCTGCGTGGGAAATTCTCGAATGTTGGAAATAGCTGCTGTCACTGATTTCATCAAATCAGCGTCTAAGCGCAAATACCAACGCATGATAGGACAAAATATGTTCCAGGGAGGTGCTTAGAGTTTTCGTGGAGAACCTCGGACAGAAAAAGAATCAGAGAGACTTGAGATCTACTCTCAGAAGGTGATTGATACCTGCGGCCTTGGGCCAGATTACATTTTTGGGAACTTGAATCCCGGGCTTAGTGCCGTTTCACATAGTCAGTGGCCTCTGACTGTTTGGGGAAGAATTTTAACTACCCGGTGCCTTAGGGCGGTTATGACTGTAAAATTTGATGTAACTGGAGTGTAAATATTGTATATAATTAAATACATAATTTTAAATCCTAAACTCCGTATCTTGAATTAATCTATGCTCAGCTACCTGGGAGAAGTGTTCATATCGTCACAGCGTGTTCTGGCAGCGGGACAGCCATAATTGATAAGAATGACATTTCCCAGTTTTTTACCTCTCTTATACCGAGAATATGGGTGCAAACCATGGGTTTATGCAAATTTTTGTGCTTACGGTGCGAAATTGCAGTTACAATGGCAGTTTAAGCTTCATTACTTTTTAAATTTTTTTCTTTTTCCATAAGGGTAATAGAAATTAAAAAGGAAAAATTTAATTTCGTATGTGTTTTTTTCCTATTATTATTTTAGTTTTTTTTCACACTTTCTGTCGCACAGCGCCACCTATCGGTGTTTTTGGAACTAATTTTTTTCAGAAAATCCGTTTTCCCATGTCTTGTATAGTATATGTACAAAATTTGATGCTTTTATGCTGAGTAGTTCGGTATACAGGGAGGTCAGAGTAGGGTGTTTTAATTCTGGTCCCCCGTTATATAATTTCAAAGTATTCTCTAGTTTTGTTGCATTTTCTCTATGTTTTATGACATTTATGAGGTTAGGAAGTAGTAACATTTAACAATTTGCTTTACTTGTGGGATATAGGAATAATGATTATAGCTTCCATCTGCATTCCTATGGACAATGAAATGGTTAATAAATTTTCTTAAAAATACAAAGTAAATAGAAGGGAGTAGGAAGGGGCAACAGAAAGAAACAGAAGTTGCTTGCTCATAACAAAACAAACCTTATTATAATTTAAGCATGCTAGTGATATGATGAAAAAGAAAATTCATAAAATAGAAGTTTTCTTTCACGGGTACCTAAAGTCCTTATACACAGAATGTGACCGCGATATTACATCTAAATTTTCATCTAAATGTTAAATGTGTGTTTGCGTGGCTGCGTTTCAATTTTGTAAAACTTGTTAAAGTATACTGCAATTACTGTAGATGAATCCGACGAAAATAAAATTGTTTGAACATGAATCGATGCATGTAACAATGAGGCTAATTAACATAAGATTAGGTGGATTTTGGTCAGTATATAGTGTTCAAGAACATACTGGATATATACACAAAGAAATCAACTTTAAAAGACCTTGAGTTCTATGTCTTTCAACTATTACTAAATATTTATCGCTATCTCGTCAAAAACCATGGAAAAGAATCGTATCTTTAATATCCTTATTTTCTATTTTTTTAATGTCTTCGAAAAAATACTTAATATCATCATTATTCTAAAAATGTATTGAAGAAATGTATCAGTTGCTGTATTATATAGCTATTTTTCACTTTTTTGTTGCACTGTATGTTTTATTTAGCTATTATTTTACAATTTAGCTATTATTTTACAGTTACTTGATTACTAATGTAATCAATATTTTGTAAGGAGAGCTATGGGAACTCTATCCTTGTAAAATTACATTTTTTATGATAGAGACTCTCTAACACTGTAATCAGTAATAATGGTATAAACGAAATTTTATAAGACTTGAAACGGTCAGAAGGCTAGTTTCTAACTGGAGTACGAGATTTTAGTCAGAATATATGACTGATATTAGGTCCTACACAATTGCTTCGTATAAGATAGAAAGCTGTTATTTTGAATTTAATAAAAATTTAGACATGATAAAGCAAGTTAAGATTATAAGTAGGAGTATCAATCAATTGCTAAAAGGTATTTTAAAATAAATAGAATTGCAAAGCAGTGAATATAGAACATGTTAATTAGAACGAAAGTTTCGGAGAATTCATACAGAATATAGACGTGTAAGGCCTTTACATTCTCTTCAATTTTTCTTTTCGTTCAAGTTCCGTTGCTGTAGACTATCAGCCAACATTTTAATAGATGAGTTTGTGATAAATTGTTGTCCAGGGTGAACGAGGAGTTTCAGAAAAATGCTATCAATCATTATTTTGAAAGCGAGAGAGTTTAGATCATTGCTTAAAACCCTATTCAATGAGAATTCCTCTAAAGATATAAGGAAATGATCATGCATTAAGGAAATTTGTAATACACACTTCTTTCCATGTCAGCATCATTTTTAACGCCTTATTCAAATCCAGTAAAACATTTAGTTAACTATTTGAGTTCAATAATTTGTTTTCTTTACATTGGACTGAGAAAAGTCCTTCTGAATTTTCGTATGTAAAAGATCATCTGAATTTTCTGTATTGTTACAGCTTTTGCAGACGCATATCTTGACAAAATTTTTGTATAGTTTCGTTAGTTTCAAGGAATTTATGTTGCAAATTCTTTCACTAAATCTTGATCTTCATAAGTCGTTTAAATGTTTGGATAGTACTTTTGGTAATCAAAAATTTTTTTCAAAGGTGAATGAATGTTTTTTTTAGGTTAGAGAGGTTAGGTTTTCAAATTTGTATCCCTTGCGCTAATCATAATTTTTGCAGTTTTAGATAATTGACTTTTCAGCTGTGAACAGGTAATTAGAAAAGTTCTACATGTTATATGCAAGATGCACAATACAAAAAGTTATTAGACCATGAACGCTCATAAAAAGCAAACTACGAAAGAAAAAGATGGGGGGTGGAAACTTTCATCTGGATTTTGAACACAAATATAAAGAATCAAGCGTAAAGAAATTATCATCACATAATTAAAAAATTTTGTATTGACATGTTTGTTTTATTGATTCCACCTGTATGAATTTACTAGAATGAGAGCGAGAGCATTCATTAAGATTTTCAAATGTTTATCTATTAATTTTTGAATACTTTAGTTTATTCTTTGAAAGGCACTACTATCAAAATTTGAAGAGATCAATTTTCTAATTTTGCATCTCATTTCAGTTTTAAAATTAAAAAAATAATGCCATATAGCACACGAGAGGAAAATAAAGTTACCCTCAATAGTTCCATCTCTACTATTCAGGATGACCGTCGAAAACGTTTGTAGAGTATAGCTCACTTCTACCCGCACTTTGGTGTATATAATTTGAAGTGGCACTCTAAATGAATTGGATACAAACTCAGTCTATACATGAAACAATGCTTATTGAATTCGTTGCACATATAGAATTTGCTTTTACAGCAATAAGCATACGTACTACTTGTACGGAATATATATTAGCATTCAATAAAAATACACTTTACAATACTCACAAACTAGAGAGTCAAACCAGCAGTTCTGCCACTTAAACTTTGGGCCCCCTAAGCACAAGCGCCGGTTAACACCTGGAGCTGCTTACCTCGTAGCTCCCTTAACTCGCTTATCTATCAACCTTAACAACCTTTCTATTAATCAAGCTGCGTGGTATTTATACCAAGCGCGTATGCCGAAATTAGCATATCTCATGCAGCTTCTTTAATTTATTCACTCAAAAGTTCGATTCCTGTGAATCGAATCTTATGCATGCCTTACACGTTGTTGTTTTAAAGATGCAGTTGACAATTAGACTAGTAATAAGTTCAGAATTTAAAGGCATTATAATATTGAAACATATGTTTCTTTAGGTATATCCATTTCTCTCAATGTATAAAATTCTAGCGCTAAGCTTACATTACCTTCAAAGAGAGTGAGACTGGTCTTAAATATGGATTAATACTAAGCTAAACATATTGTTTTGACCAAGACTTTAAGCTAATTTGGTAATAATAAATGAGCACCATGGAAAATTGGTGTTCGTTTATTAAAATATCAATCATTTAAAAGTTACACAGATTGTACCAAGTTAACAACTTGCATAATATTAACTGAAGATCAGAAGACAGTATTTTGTATGACTTAAAATCAACTCGTTTTAGGATGCATTGGCAAATACTATTGTACGAATTTGTTTAAGTCCGTAATGGTACATATAACAAATAAATACATATCTTTCTAAATTGCACAAAACAAAGAATATTGTAGTGCATACAGTTATTAATATTCTGAAGAATGTTTGCAGGAAGATAGTTCTTGTTTTACAAAAGCGAAAAGTTACTTTATTATTTATTTCAGTACAACTAAATGTTTGTTTTTGGTTAATTTTACTTTCGGGGAGATATCTGTACAATTATAACGGTGTAAATCAAGCGTGTCAAACTCAAAGGCTGACATGGGCCAAATGAACAAGGTTTTAGTTTATGTGGGTCGCAAAAATATAAGAAAACTTCAAAATCAATTTTCGTAGAAACGTAGGTTTATTTCAAAAAGTATAGTACAAAAAGTCAAGAACAACAATAATATCAATGTTTTCTTCCTGACAATTTTTGTTCTTGAACATTAACTTATCATACATTGAATAATTACACAAATTAACAAACGTTCTCCGAAAGCGAAATATAACCTGTTTTACACCCACCGAACAAATCACTTCGTACAGCACTACTTACTAACTAGACTACTGGTCTGGCATGTGATAGTCGGCAGCTAAAATACTCACTGCTAGTGGGGGGAAATGGGGCACCTGTGCGTAAGGGGCATAAGGTGACACGGTATTTACGTACCGTTATATTGGCTGAGCCCGGGTGGCACAAATAATCGTTGAAGGCCGCGTGTTTGACATGCCTGAATTGAAGGCATCTCTGGTGCTACTTTTAGCCAATGGGATGCCGAAAAGACGATGAACTCATACGGCGGTTTCGCTGACGTCATCACTTTCTCGAATAACTTGAAACCTGCGCCCCATGTTTGTTTTTGGAATGCATTTGGTAGAGCATGGTTCTCTAGGACTAAAAAAAAGCGGAGACTGTATCGTCTCGATCTCCTCGGGATTTTAAAATTTACCTCGGCCTGTGATGTCACCCATTTGGAAAATATGTAATACAAATAAAAGTTTTCTTTCCTCCGGGATGGAATTCCTTCCTGATTGGCGTTTTGCCTCTGTCATATGCAAATTTCCTTCGTGCGCTTGTGACCGATCGTGTTTTTGTTGGCCATTCGCAGAGCCGTTTTTTGTGCGTGCATAATGCGTCCGTTTATTGTGATACACGTACCACTCCAACGATCTTTGGGGTTTTCGCATTCGCTAATAATTTTGCGACGGGAAAAATTGGACGTTGCCTTTCGAAAATTTCGAGTTTCTGTAACTATAACCGTAACTGTGAGCGCCACTTGGTTGCCGTTCAGAGAATCCACAGCCCATACCTCTGAATAACTATATCTGAAATTTCATCTCGATCGGTTGAACGGAACAGTTGCTAGAGGTCCATATATCGGCAAAGTTTTCTATGACCACCCTGTATATCAATATCATTGCGGATCTGTGACATGGTCGTCCCGAAAGCTTCCTGTGTGTTCGATCGGCAGCGGAAAAATGGGTATTTTCGATAATATGACGTCACTGCTTTCATGATTAATTCAGAATCTGCGCAAATGGTGCTTTTTCTGGTTTCTTTACAGAGGACTCGGAGTAATAGAATTTTAGGATGAATTGAAGGCCTTTCTGGTGCTGCTTTCGGCCAATGGGATGCCAAGAAAACGATAAACTCGTACGGCGGTTTCTCTGACATCATCGCTTTCAAGAGTAATTTGAAACCTGCGCCTCTTGTTCGTTTTCGGGATGCATTTGCCAGGGCATACTTCTCTGGGATTAAAAAATGCTTTAGGGGATTTTTAAGATCTTTGAATTAAAGCAAGCGTGTCAAACTCAAAGGCTGACATGGGCCAGATGAAGAAAGTTTAAGTTTATGTTGGTCGCAACAATAAAAAAAAACCCTTCAAAATCAATTTTCGTAGAAACGTGGGTTTAGTCCGAGAAGTATAGTACAAAAAAAATCAAGAACAACGCTATCAATTTTTTCTTCCTGACACTTTTTGGTCTTGAACATTAACTTACCAGACATTGAATAATTGCACAAATTAAAAAGCGAAATATAATCTGTTTTACACCGACCGAACAAATCAGTTCGTACAAGACTACTTACTGGCCAGACGTCTGGTCTGGCCAGTAAGTGTGGTAGTCTAAAATGCTCACAGCTAATGGAAAGGAAGGTACACAAGTGCGTAAGACGCGTAAAGAACAGAAGGTGACACGATATTTACATACCATTATATTGGCTGGGCCGCTCAAATAATCGTTCAGGGCCACATGCGGCCCTTGGACCGTGAGTTGGACATACTTGGTGTAAAGGACACACTGACAAAAATTATATCCACTGATATTAACAAATTTTTAATAAATACATTATATTGTATTATACATATCCCAATTAAGAAATTTAAAATAATTTACAAGAATACACGATGCTTATACTGTTAATGAAAGACAAAATAATTTTTCCCCTATTCTTTGAATAAAATCATATGGTGGCCGTATTCCGAATTCTCTGCTGATCTCAAAAACATTACATATATTCATGATTTTAAGATACGGCCCCTTCTCAGAGTTGGAATTAGTTAGAGAAAATCATCATTCATATAAATATTAAAATGCTGTGAAATAACCCATTGATTATATTACTGGGAAATTGCAGAATATTTGTATTTTATTTTCCTTACAGGAAAATAATTTTCAGCTCTGTATAAATCTACAATATGTGTGAATATCTGACTACTATTTATACTGATTTTGACTGACTCTTAAGTGAAAATCTTCTTTCTCGAATTCCTTTTTCTGTGTGGACACTTCTGAATGTGCAGTCTCATATGTTTTTCCCCAATGGCTGGTAGCTGAGCGTTACTTTTTTTACGTAAGAAGGTAGAAGTGTGTGGCCACTTCGTCGCATGCATTGCCTGCGTTGCCCCGGTTGCACCACAGGGGGTGGGCCCACGCTACGCCCGTTTGATTCCGTAATTTTAAACCTAGTCAAATGACGAGACCGGAACAATTGCCCCTGCAACTCAAGAGGTAATGTTTGGGATCTTGGAGGACAGTGCAGCTACGACGGATTTTTCCGTGCACCAGCCACCATTAGTATACACGTTGGTGGTTTTGTCAGCGTCAGCGTAACTTGCAGATCACCGGCTCGACGCCTTTGCTGATCGGACCCCCTCGTCCTCTGTCTCATAAGTATGAATGTTTAAAGAAACTTCTAGAAGACGACTGCTTACTTTTCCGGATTAGGGCAGTCTAGATAAAACTATGACGTTCTTAATTTTTAAAGCATTACATGCACTTAAATCTGCTTTGTATGCTCTCTATGTATTTTATTGGTATTTATCTTTTTGATACACATTGTAATTTTCAATCCAATAAAACGTAATGTATTGAAAGTTAGAGGAAACATTCGAAAATTTTGTTGCAGTGAATTGGATGATATTTTTTTAAAGATTAAATAACATAAATTTTCCCTTTAATTGATCATTTAATTTTATTAATTTTTCTTAATCATACATAATAATTTTAATGATTTTTTGAACGATAAACATCAGCCTTTAATATTGCAAATAAGTTATCATTCCACGAGAATGACCTTTAATAACTAAAATAATTGATACCTTTCATTTTATTGATAAGAATGGAGCAAAATTATAATGTTCAATAAGTACTTGCAGATTTGATAGCAATAGTTCCGTAATTTAAAGGTGTAGAGTATATAGCTCACTTCTACCCAGACTTGGGTGTATATAATTTGAAGTGGCACTCTAAATGATTTTGATACAAACACAGTTTATACATGAAACAATGTTTATTGAATTCGTTGCACATATAGAATTTGCTTTTACAGCAATAAGCATACGTACTACTTGTACGGAATATATATATATATATATATTAGCATTCAATAAAACTACACTTTGCAAATACTCACAAACCAGCAGAGAGTCAAACCAGCAGTTCTGCCACGTAAACTTTGGGCCCCCTAAGCACTAGCGCTGGTTAAAACCTGGAGCTAGTTACTCGTAGTTCCCCTAACTCGCTTATCTATCAACCTTAACAACAACCTTCCTTCAACCTCTGTATTAATCAAGCTGCTTGGTATTTATACCAAGCGCGTATGCCGAAATAAGCATATCTCAAGCAGCTTCTTTAATTCATTCATTCAAAAGTTCGATTCTTGTGAATCGAATCTTATGTATACCTTACAAAGGTGATCAGTTTTATAAAAGGTCCTCTCTTGAATTTGAAATGGGAAAAACAATACTTTTATAAAAATTGGCTGAAATTTATCTCGATCCTTTTGTAACAAAATTATTCAAAACAGTACAAGAAATATTTTCGTAAAGTAGAAAAAAAACCCATATAAACTGAGAAAATGACGAGAAAAAAAGGACCAAGTGAGTTCACTTTCTGTTAACTGTCTGGTTTTTTCTGGAGCTATTTTTATGTTCAAAATCTCTCTGATAAGTTTATTCAATTTTTCAATTGTTTCTCATGTGTTGTAGAAATAAATCGTAGACTAAATTTTAAAAAAGATGGTAAAGAGGATGGATTAGAGTAAGAGTACTCAAACTGCGATCCACCAAGCTTGAATGTGCGGTCCGAGACACTCGCACTTAGGTGGTACGTTTCTAAACATAATTTCAGAAATGAGCACCTGAAAAATACAAAAATCTGCCACTTTCTGCTCGCGTTTTTCGAATCAACGTATCTTTGTGAATCCTCCAATTCAAAAATGAAATATGCGAATACAAAAATATAAAAATCAACATAATGATTCTTACCTTCATGACATATTGAGAGTAGCATACAGCAAGTATAAACCTGATTCTTCTAAAGTAGTCAAAAATTTATTTCAACATAAAATATCCCACTCATTTTTAAAATAAACGTTTGAATATATTTAGGTTGTGAGTTTTATATTTTAAATTACTTTAGTACTAACTAGTTACTTTAGTAGTAACTTACTTTAGTACTAACTAGTTTTATATTTTAAATTATACTACTGTGATCAAAAAGTATCCGGAATACTTCATTTAAAATACACACTTAAGACACAAAAAAAAATACACACACACGACGCACCAAGAAGGAGTTATCCGAATGGGACGAAAATCGGTATATGTAATGTAAATGTACAGAAAAACAGATGATTACAATTTGAAAAAAATAGGATGATTTATTCAAGAGAAAAAGCTTCCCAAAGGAAAAAGCCAATAACGGGTTAGCCCACCTCTGGCCCTTATGCAAGCAGTTCTTGGTATTGATTGATAGAGGTGGCGGATATCCTCCTGCGGGATATCGTGCCAAATTCTGTGCAATTGGCACGCTAGATCGTCAAATTCCCGAACTGGTTGTAGGAACCTGCCCGTAATGCTCCAAACGTGCTCAATGGGGGGAAGATCCGGCGACCTTGTTGGCCAAGGTAGCGCTGGGAAAGCACGAAGACAAGCAGTAAAAACTCTCCCGTGTGTGGGAGGGCATTATCTTTCTGAAATGTAAGCCTAGGATGGCGTGATATGAATGGCAACAAAATGGGGCGTAGAATACCGTCGACGTACCGCTGTGCTGTAAGGGTGACGCGGATGACAACCAAAGGGATCCTGCTATGAAATGAAATGGCACCCCAATCCATCACTCCTGGTTGTCGGCCCGTATGGCGGAAGACAGTGAGGTTGGTATGGCACCGCTGTCCGGAGCGTCTCCAGACACGTATTCATTGATCATCGTGACTCAATTCGAAGCGGGACTCATCACTTTAGACAATTCTACTCCAGTTGGTAACATTCCAGGTCGAATGTGAGCGAAACCACTGCAAACGGGCTTGTTGGTGTACAGAGGTCAATGGTAGTCGGCGCAAGGGACGCCGTGAGCTCAGCCCCCTTTTTTTGGAGCCTCCTATGAATGGTCCTTGCGGTCACTGAAGTACCAGTTGCATGTATGATCGATGATAATGATGAATCTGTGGCTGAGATTGACACTCTGACGATTGCTCAGTCCTCACGTTCTGTCGTCTCTCTAGGCCGATCGCTTCTTTCTTGACGCTGTGTTCGGCCATGGTTCACCCATTCCTGCCAACATCGTCTAATAGTGGCATCGCTCCTATCGAAATGTCGAGCGATTCACCGATTTGACCAACAGGCTTCTTTGAGCCCAACTACACGTCCTCTCTTAAATGCTGACATCTGTGCATATTGTTCACGAAACTGTATGCGAGGTATAGTTACTGTCTACCTGAGTACACGGAATGAAATTCGCAAAGAATTTATGACGGAGAATTGAAATTCCTCCTTTTTAATATCTTACAAGTTGCGCAGTTAAAATGCGCTACAGTGTCACATGTTCATTCATTGGCTTCAAACTTTAAAATTTCGCATTTTCCATCAAAACCTGTATGAATATCAATTTGTGTCCAATGTGCATTACCCATTCTTGGTGCGTCGTTTTTATTGTCCAAGAGTGTACATCTATAGTAGATATGATCTGCAAACTTTTATCAAACATTTTTACGACTTCTAGAAACATCTGGCAATAGTCAGTAATTCATTTCATTTTATCGTCTAAAAATAAATTTATTTTTAATAAGTTAAGAATTTTCACTTTGTCGATTTTCCAAAAAGACGAATGTTATTGGGCAAATAACATGCATTAAATTTTGTTTTCGTAATGACATTTCTGCTATAAAAGCATTTAAATGTTGCAAAGAGCTTTTAAAAGCGACTGTTTATCGAAAAGCAACAGTATTTGATTGGTATTAAAAAGTTTAAAGATGGTAGTGAATTCGTCGTAGATGATCCGCGATTCGGTAGTCCAACCACTTCTATTAATGATCAAGATATCGATAAGGTCAGAGAATTGGTGCTTGTGATCATCGTTTGTCAATAAGATACATCACTGAACAAGTTTCTATATCATTTGGTTCCTGTCAAACAATTTTAAAAGATCATTTAGTGTTGTTATTAACGTTTCGCTTTTCGAGTTGTTCCAAGAACTTTGAATTTGTTCCAGAAACAATAACGTGTTGAAGTGACCCGAGAGATGCTTTCTCAAAGCAATTCCCTTCTAAAACACATTATTACCGGTGATGAAACTTGGATATGATAACCGCTTTTGATACAAAACCAGCTCAACAATCAAGTGAATGGCGCTTGAAATATGAAGCAAGACCGAAAAGGCCATGTCAAAGTCGCTCAAAAATCAAGGTAATGATGACTGTTTTCTTTGATTGTCGTGTTGTTGTGTATTATGAATTCCTATTAACTGACCAGAAAGTCAATTAATATTATTATTTGAGTGTTTAGCGCTGTTTGCATGAAGCAATTCGTCGAAATCAGCCTGAAATGTGGCGAGAAAATTAACGGGTTTTGCACCACGATAATGCACCTTTTCACAGTGCAATTATTATTCGTGAGTTTTTAACCAAACATTAAAAAAATATGGCTCTAAAAGCTCTGTATTCACCTGATATAGCACAGTATGCCTTTTTCTTATTTCCACGGTTGAAATTGTCTCTTCGTGGTCAATGTTTTGTGTCCATTAATTCGTTAAAAGAAAATTCTCTACGAACTCTGAATTGGTTTCACAAAAATGACTCCAAGGCATGTTTTGATGATTGGAAAAAAAGTTAGCAGACGTGCATTGCAGTAAAAGGAGATTACTTTGAAGGAGATGCAATAAATTTTGACCAATAAATTTTGACGCTTTAACAATGCAGTGCAGCACAAAAATGCTCTATCTGCGAGCAGCGGGCCAGTGATCTGAACGTCCCTGGTTCGATGCTCGTCGCAGCAAATCTACCGCCGTGTTCACTAATGGTAGCCGGGACATGTAAAATAGGGCTTGGCTACAATGTCCTCCAAGTTCTCAAATTTACCTCTGGAGGTGCGAGGTCAAGTGTTCCGGTCTCGTCACTTGACTCGGTTCAAAATTACGGGACCGGTCATTTAGCCAAGTCGGACTCCGACACTTGTGGTGCTAATTCAAAACAGGAGCCGCACCTTCATCTCCCATAGCCTTCGGGACTTGATCTGATGTTGCTGTCGGTCAAGGGGTATAAGTGACAACAAGAACCTTATTGGGAAAACATACGGTTTCTTTAGTTTGATTCTACAAGCTTTTCAGCCAGGAAAATGAAAATGTATTTTTTGCAGAATTTCCTTTATCCCTGACCTCCTTAAGTTTCAGAATACGTGATAAATGATCTCATTAATGTAGACAAATGTACTTGCTAAACAGTTTAAGAAGAAATGTATATATAACATTCATGACTTAAAATCTCAAAGTAAGTATTTTTTTATGCATGCAAATTCATTATTTGTTGCGATGTACCATGTTTTTAAGGACGAAATAGTATTTTTTAGATATAAATTTGCAGCTTAAAATGATGCTTTGTTTTCAGTTTTCAGTTTTCAGTCGGTTACCAGAAAAATGAATAAACGTGCATAGTGAAAGCATTATCGAACAGACTCCCTCATATAGGTTTTTTGCTTTGATAGTTTGTTGTGGCTAATGTCATAATTATTATAAAATTTTAAACGCACAACTTACAAAGTATTGAAATAAGTTTTTAGTCGCAATTTTTTATGGATACGGGAATAAAAAAAATGATTCTGAATTAAAATTTCTAATTTCCTTTCTTTTTTTTTCGTAAAACAACAATTTATAAGGATTAGAATAAGTTAAGTTTACACACATGCAAAATAAATATAACATTCTCGGCTCAACATAAAGGAAAAAAATCTTAAAAGAAAACACTAGAAGAAAGAAAGAGAGAAATCTATTTTAAGAAACAATGATATTTAATCTCTGTTATTAGGTTCCCTTTTTGTTCTAAACAAATGTATTGTACGATGCTGTTCCGTAGATGATACATTTTTGCAGCTCTCAAAAAGAAGAAACGTCTAATTCCCGCTCCGTGGATTGTAAATCTTCGAATCCATATAATATGCTGTAGTAGATTAAGGATCGCTAAACGTGAACGAATCAAATTGATCGATTTCCGATGCACATTTCTTTTATCGGAGTCGAAAAGATTTTTATTAAAGACTGGCATGTAAAGCTAGGTGGCAGGAGGCTTTATGTCGCGTTTATTGCTCCACAAGAGGAATTATTAGCATCTGTGGAAGTGAAATAGTCATAAATTAGAAGCCTTTCTATTGACTTCAGTACAAAGGATATTGCGCTTCGGAGAAGTATTCAAAAAGACATAGCCATTCATTTCAATGTATGTAGATAGTCCCAGATGCCACAAAATGCATGGGATTAAAATACAGAAAAAATCGGGCTTGTGGCGGCCCAGTGGTACAGCGCGCTGGTTTTCGGTGCTGAGGGTGCTCAGATCGAGTCCCAGCGTTGCGCCACGAAAAATGCCTCCGTTCGTGTCGTCCCTTCATAGGGGGTAATGCTGTCCGCCTATATGGTGCCCCCACAATAAAATGGACAGTAAAACTGCGGCGTAGTAAGGGCCAATGTTTGAAATACAAGTGCCTCCGCATTGGATAAAAAAAAAAAAAAAAAAAAAAATACAGAAAAAGGAATTGATTGTTTATATTTATTTAAAGAATGTTTTGTTAATTTCTTCAGTTTTCTATTTGTTATATTGTTACTGTGTAGTATGACACATTAAAAGTATTTGTGTCTGTTGTTTGTAGGTTATGATAATTGTCAGAAATAAATTGAAGGATTTGATCATATTTAGGATCGTGAATGAATATTTTGAATAATCTTTCTTTTACAGGGGAAGTGGAGATATTTTTAAAAATAAATTTCTTTATCAATTTATAATATCCTGTATGCTAAAAGCTTAATTAAAATACACATTTCAGTGGCATAAATTAAAAAATATACTTTCTAATAAGTTTTTGGCTTTTCATGTTTTGATCATCAACATGATAATCATGACTCGGCGTTTTATGACCTTTCTCCAAGCAATTTATCCCTTTTTGTCTTCAGTTTCTTAAACTCGCTATCTACAACATCATCCAACTCAATCTGGGTCTTATCCTAGTTCTTAATCCAATATTTAATGTGCGACTTCTAACACTTTCAACGGGATCAATCACTGCCTATCTTACAAATAGGCTCACTTGACTTTAATATGTTAATTTTAATAAATTTAATTGCCCAAATTTCTCTGTAGATTTTCTTTAGATAATTCAGTGTTGTATCATTAGAATTTATGAACTAGAGGTTCACCCAATATTTTTTCTACAGATTTGGCTTTCAAAAATCGCTAACGAAATTTCATCTTTCTTTTTATAAATGTCCAAGTTTTTTAGGTTTAATTCAAAACTAGACGAAATACGGTCTAAAGGGATTTATTTATTTATTTATTTTAGGTAAGCTTGATTCTGAAAAGATTTTAATAATACCACAGAGACGATGATATTAACCCAAAACTCCTCGTACTGCTTGGATTTCGAAACGTACGGGTCTTCGGGTTCGAAACGTACGGGTGGAATAGAGTTGTCAATCTAGCACCTAGGAAGATCATGGAGTTACTCCAGCAATTCTCAACCTGTAGGGCGCACACCCTTAGGGGGGCGCGAGCATATCCAAGAGAAAATATTATTTAAAAAAAATGATTAACTGACTGAAAGGGAAGCGTACACACACACACATACAAAACAAAATACATTTCCACGTAATATTTAATAATTAACTTATTAAATTAAAACAACTTACTAAATCAAAACCTTCTTAATCAAAACTTACTAAATTAAAAAGTAATTTAATAATTATTAGTGACTTCCTTAGGCCTGTCTTGCAAAGCAAAGTTTTTCGAAGGAAGGCTTAATATTAGAAATAGACACTCCCAGTTCTTTTTCTATATTTAGCTGAGAGCTATATTTTGTCTTCAAAGAAGCCACCGCAGAAAATCCAGTTTCACAAAGGTAGGATGTTGAAAATGGTAATAGAATGCGAAATGCCCTTTTTTTGATGCAGAAAACGCATCATCTACTCCTGCCCAAAATTCAAAAAGTGATTTATTACTATATTGTCTTTTGTTTCGCCACTTGTCGTGAAGTCTATGAAAGTTTCTTCCTCGGCAATTGAGAGCCCTTCGGGAATATTATGAAATGGATCCCTAACCCACTCGTAACTTGTTATCAGTTTGTCGTCAGCAAGAAAATACTTTTTAAAATTCTTTGCCAGCATGGCTAAATGATTTTCAATGGTTACAAAAACAACTTTTACATGTTGTTCTTCAGCCTTGTAAGTTTTAACACATTCATCCATATTTGCAAACATTGTTAGGTTTTTTTGCTTTAAATTTCTGCTCCACAATTCCAATTTTCTACAAAAAGCATTAACTTTATCACTCGTATCCAATATATGTGTACTTGATCCTTGGCGTGGAAGATTCAAGTTATTTCATTTCTCGAATATGTCGACCAAGTAACTAAATTTCATCACAAATAAGCCATCGCGAAAATTCTCGACTTCCGGTCTGTTTTCCTCTTCTAGGAAAATGGCGATTTCTTGTCCTAATTCATAAACACGTTGCAAAAATTTCCCACGTGATAACCATCTTGCCTCGCAATAAAATAGTAACGCTGAATGTACTACACCCATGTCTTTACAAAGTGTAGAAAAGATTCTTGATTTCAGGGGTCTCATTTTTATATAATTTGCTACAGTTACAACTGTAGTTAACACAATATTCTGACCAGGACTCATATCTTTGGAAGCCAGAGCTTCTCTGTGGATCATGCAATGTGTCCAGACGCACTGTGGCGACTTTTCTTTTACAAGTGCTTGTATACTTTGGAATCTTCCGGACATTGAACGAGCACCATCGGTGCATATTCCGACGTAATTTTTCCATTGTATGCTTGCCTCGTTCATAAAATCATTTAAGATAGCAAATAATGCGAGTGCTGTTACTTTGAGTTCTATTGGTTTGCAGAAAAATAATTCTTCTACTACTGACATATCACCACAAAATCGAACATAGGCAATTAAATGAGCATCTTTATTAATATCTGCTGCCTCATCAAGCTGTATTGAAAAAAATTTGTCACGCAACTTCGAGAAAAGCTGACACTATACATCTTCAGCTATATCACCAATTCGACGGGCAACAGTATCATTTGAAAGAGGTATGGACTGCAATTGTTTTGAAAAATTATCTCCAAACATAGTTTCTACAATCTCAATTGCTGCTGGCAAAATTAGCTCTTCACCAATGGTGTGAGGCTTTTTACATCTGGCTATTTTATATGAAACTTTGTAAGAGACAATTAAAGCTGTTTCATTCACAGACAAAGTGTTTTTTTAAAATGATTTTTGATTTTCTTATGATTTTAATTTTAATTCGAAGAATTCTCTGGGTTTGTTGACGTACTCACTATGAAGCGTTTCCAAATGTCGTTTAAGTTTATTAGGTTTCATGCTGTCTGCCGCCAACATTTTTGAGCAAATGACACACAGGGGCATTTCTTCTTCATTTGCTTCAGTACTGGTAAACCCAAAATTTAAGTATTCTTGAGAATATTTTCTTGATTTTATTTTCGGAACCACGCTCGTCTGTGAACTTGTTGATGCTTGACTATCGTCTAATGCTCGCTTACGCCCGCTTAAGAATTTATCCATGATTCTGCATAAATTTTCTGCCGTAAACACATTCACGATAGATTCGAGAGCGATAGAAGGATCTACTCGAATGAGACTGGCTGGAATTGAAACTGGCGTTATCGAACATTCTCCTTCTCCCCATGAGAACACATTTGCTCACATCTGCGCATGCTCGAGACGGCATCTTGTCGACATTCTAGAATGGTCGAGACAAATCGGAACTTCTCGTAAAACCGTTAAAAAGTCCGACATGGTAGACGCAAAAGCAATAAAAAGGCACCGTATTCTTGTTTTGTCAATGCTGAGGATCGGTGTTGCCAAATGTCAATAAATTTTCGTTTTCTTGGTAATTTGTAAGGATTAAAATTAAGTCCGTAGTGTAGGTTTAGAGCCGAAAAACTCAAAATGCATTATTATTGTATACATTTTATTGTATGCGGGGGGCGCGATGAAAATTATGATTGAAAATTGGGCCGCGAATCCTTAAAGGTTGAGAAACGCTGAGTTATTCTGTCTGATGCTCCTCTACAGATCCATCCGGCTGTGATGACTTTACCAATTGAAATCTCTACCGTAGGTTTAGCTTGGTGGATACTTGATTCTTTCAAACCTAATTGTTTTTGGATATTTTCAATTAAAAGCTTAATCCTTAATTTTTTTTAATTATGCCTTCTAGCCAAACATATTTTTGCTTACTGGTTAAATTTCTTCACACTTGAATATCAAATAATGTCTAAGAAGTAATATTAATAAAAACACAACATCAATACATCTCCACTCTAATAGTCTTTAACAAAAAAAAAGATTCTTTTGTATTTCTTTAGAATATTTTCGGGGAGGGGGGTAGAAAGGAATCCATATTTTAAAACTTCCATTTTATACTGATTCTCATAATTAAAAGGATAATAAATTAATGTAATATTAATCTCTTTATCACTTTCCGCAATAGAATTAGATTATATTTTCCATCTTGAATAGGACACACAGGTGGTTATCAAAATAATGGAAACACTAAGAAACACCATGAAAACATTTATTAATACGGCGCAGGATCATCTTTGACATGTAATACAACCTGATTCACCTTGGAATTGGACTATACAAGTCATGAATAGTGGTTAAGAATGTATTATACCGTTCTTCAGGGAAATATCATGAAAGTTCATGTAGAGATGTTGTAGTGGATATCGATACCTGGCTCTATCAGCATATACAGATCACAGTGGTTGGATGAAATATAGTCGGGGGTATTGTACAGGGCAAGATAAGATATTGGACTTCTTTTTCATGCTCTTCAAACCAATACTTGATAGATTTACCTGTATGTATAGGGGGATTATCATTCTGGAGAATGCCATCTTTTGCAAGAAACAATGTTAGCACTATAGGATGGACTAGTGAGCTAAAATTTCGACATAGTCCTTCCCATTCAATCTCCCTTTTAGGGTTACAATGGGGCCTAAAGAAAACAATGAGATGCCGTCCCAAACCCTGATAAATCTACCTCCATGATTGACAGTTGAGATGAGACAGCCAGAATCTTACGCTTGTGTAGGTGTTCTCCAGACACATGCATGGCCTGTTGCGAGGAACAATGTGAACAATGATTCGTCGGAAGATATTTTGCATTGGCATCTATTACAAGTTGCTTAGGAATAGCTACTCATCCGTAAATGCTTTGTTTGTGAAGTTCCCTTCTACATCTAATGGCTGATACCGGAACATGTGGATGCAGATTGAGATTTTATGTCATTTTGGTTGCAGTTTTTTTCTTTCTTCTTGTCACAATTCGATTCATTACCTTGTCCATCTCTTTCACTCAGCTCTCCCTTTCGTCCACTATTCTGTTTGGCAAAGGATGTTTTTCCCTGCACTCTGTATGCTATCATGACTTTCGAAACCATAGCTCGAAAAGCACCCATTAGCCTGGGGGTTTGCTGTAACAGATACTCCAGTTTAAACGCACTCCAAAAATTTGCCCTTTTGGCAAGGTCTGCAAGGTTTGATATTTTACGCTGTTCCCCCCAAAAGCACGATGCCCTTAGCTTCATTACTGCTACCTGACAGTAGAATAATACATACACTATATTATACAAAGAAATGCCGGTGGTCAGACTTGTTTTTTAATGAATACGAAACACATTCCTTAACACCACTAATATTGTTAGGTGTTTCCATTATTTTATAACCACCTGTAAGTAAGGTGTGACTCTTTGTTAGGTAGAAGCGGTTGGTGACCTCTGATAATGAAAGACTTCTCTTTCAAAAATGTTTGAAATATTTTAGGCCTAATAACTCTTACGACCTCAGACACCTGATTCCTGTTTTGGAATTTTAAATACTCTTCTATATCACTATGCTTAGTTTTCGAAGGTAATGAATCTAAAGGTGTATGAAATTGAATGTAAAAAGTTTAAAGACAATATTTTCTGATGTATATTGTTTAAATGTCGACCATTATGGGATTTTCAATGACAAATGGGTATTCTTGATAGTGTTTATATTATATTATTAATGTAATAGGCACATTGCAGAGTAACAATTTCATGGTGGTCAAAAGTTTTCTAGTTTTAGTTTGTTTTATAAAAGAAAACCTTATACTGAACTGGGACTTCCATCAGAGACGTATGCAAAAAAATGGCAGCTCCGTGGATTCCACAGACATATATACATCTATATAATCTATATATATAAAACAGTTCCGTGGCTGACTGACTGACTATAACTGACATATAACGCACAGACGAAATCGGTGGACCTAAAGGACTGAAATTTCTCATAGCGATTCTTCTTATAGTGTAGGAGTGCACTAAGAAATATTTTTGAAAAATTCTTCTTAGATTTTTTAAAATTAAATTTTTAAGCTATTTTTGAAACTTTTTAAAGTTTGCATTTAAAATAATAATTTGAGGGTTATAAAATTTATACCACGAAAAAGATCATAAAAATTAATTTAAAATGAAATCTTTTTCGAAATCTTTACCTCGATTTTCCGATTTTTGGTGAATTTTTAAAGATTAATTTTTAGAATTTAATTTATTAAATGCTGATCAGGTGATTTCTTTTCTTTTTGTGATACTTTAAATTAATTTAGCGTCACGTGCATAACAACGAAATAAATTGACAAAAAAAATATTAAAATACGGTAAAAGATAAAATTTAACCACTAGACTAGTTGAGATGGAAGTTTTTTAAGAATTTAATTCAAATTAGTATGTTTTATGGATATTAAACATACATATTGATTGCGTACATTGACCGTTGAATTTAATTTGAATATTTTGTTCTACTCTTCTACATTATTTTGTCTACGAAAAAATATCCGTTACTATTTTTTGATAAATATATATATATATATATATATATATTTGACAGTAATTGCATACATTGACCGTTGTATTTATTAAAAATATTTTTACGTAGGATTACGTTCTTCCATAACGGTCTTGCGGAAAGGAAAATTTCAGACACTAAAACCGTCCTTTCATCCGTCCTCGCGAGTTATAATTTTGGCAGTGCGCCAAACCCAGTCTATCACTTGGACAAGCAGTAAACAGTTAAACAGAAAGTTACCAAGATGCGTCAAAATTTCGACATATATGTGTATATACATACATATATTTATGTGTATATACGACATATATGTGTATATACATACATATATACATACATATATTTAGATACATATATACATCACACATACATTCATATATACATACAAAAGAGATAAGCAACAATAAGTAATCCTACGTTAATAACCCGCGGTAGTTTCATTAGATGAGACTACCTGATTTTTTTTGCATTAATTGCATACATTGACTGTTGTATTTAATTTGAATGTACTCCATAGCGAATTCAGCTCCGTAGGTATTCAGCTGGTTATATTATCAGAATAGAATAAAATGCGTTATTTAATGTGTTCTTTTTATGTGTCCAATGTGTGCGTTTAATGTGTTCTACTCATCAAAGTTCTGTGAAATAGAAAACACTACCAAGAGAAAATTTTAATCAAGATTGTTCAGTTTCTCTCTCTCGAAATACTAACGTAATTTACTCTGATTTTATAGTGCTTGAAATGTCAAATCCTACTTAGTATGAATGACTAATTTCTGTTGATCGAAATAATTTCAGTTTCTATTAGAACCGATAGCGTTCTTTTCTATCGGAATCGTGCTATTCTGAAATTTGAGATTTACGGCCGAAAACAAATACTGATACTAAAATAAGGAAGTATTATCAATAAATTTTAAAATATAAATATGCATACAAAACGAGAAAGTAAAACTGGAAAGCAGGAACTGGTAGTAAGATTTAGAGAAGTAGTTTTTGATTTTATTCTAATGTGTTAAATATAATTTTCTTGTCGGTTCAAGCAATGGATACGTTAATTACTCTGTAGGAATTTATGTGTTTTTAATTTTATAAACACCAAAAATTAATATTGCAATTAATTAAAACATTGTATTTACTTAAAGAGATAATACTATAAAATCGTACAACATAATGGAGATATTAGAACAACGTTGAAAGATTGGATTTTTCTTTTTTTTTTTGTATGATAAAGTTTCGAGTGTTGTGATGAAGAATAACATCATAGCTTGATGGTAAAATATCTCTGCAAACCTCCATGGAAAGAAGGATTTTTTTTTGAGTTTGATATCCAAGCCTGCCAAGTTATTTTAAAGCTGACAGAACAACATGTATAGTAAAGTGTATTGCTGGGAATATTTATTAACCCTTTCAGGGGCAAAAACCTCAGATTTTTTCCCGATTTTTTTTAACCTAAAGAATCTTGAAAAATTTTCCAATTAAAGGTTGCAAAAAGTTTTTACTTCTTTAAACTAATAACAGATGGCAGTACTAACCATTTTTCTGCTCATTTAACTGCAATACATTGAATGCAAGGGAAAAAAGAGACTAGATTTAGGCGTTTGCACTGTGCAAACGGCGCCCTTCAAAGGGTTAATGGTTCGATTATTTTTAAAGCCCGTTAAAATAGTTTTTTGAGTTATAGTGTTTTCTTTAAAGAGGAATATCACAAAACAAAGTTTTCAATTCCATCTCCCCCTCCTTTTCTATCACCTGTATAAATGAATACATAAAAAGCTATTCGTGTAACAGATTGATTTTAAAAATTTGATGTGCGCACATACGATTTCCATAATGCATGTCACTGACTGCATATTTCATTTAAAGACTGTAGGAAATAAATGGTGAGTATAATCAAAGAACCGAGAAAGTCGCTCCGCTTACACTTGATTTGATTCTTCCTCGTTAAATCCGCTTTGTTTCCTGCTCAATTTCTTAAGTAAAAATAGCTCCCCGGTATAATAAAAAAGCTACTGCCCTGTTTCCCTATACGTTCTTTTAAATATATTCGAAAGTATTTCATTCTTAATTCCAAATATTTTGGGTTAATTTGAAAATATTCTGACATGAATCCAGATTTTTCTCTTATACAAAGCAGTTAATACAGCAATAATTCGAAACTTTAAACTTACTAAAGTTTTATTACAACAAAATAAGATCCTTTGCAAATTTAATAATATGCTTTGTCCTGAGAGACTATTATCTAGTGTAATTTATGAAATTATCGGTGTGAGGTGATATATATTTCAAATTTTCTTTTAAAAACAAAGTTAAGTTCCTATTTTTAAAAGGAACTTAACGAGAATGAAGGGAAAAGTTGACTTCCAAGTAATACATAAAAATAAAATTGTTTTTATAATTACTAGGAAAATCTATTAATTTCATTTACATGAATGAATGTCATGTTCAGTTTCCCACAGTCGGTGCTATGTTACATATATATTATTACATTTTTTTGAAATACCTAAGTATATTTTCTTCACATATTTTGAACTACAATTTAAATCTTATTTCAAACCTACTTCGTATTATCACAAATACATTATTAGACCATGACGCGTTGTTTTACCGATGGAATGCGTTATACAGTATAGCATAAAAAAGTAAACATTTTTAAACAGGTATGATTTCTCTGTAATATGCTTTGTCCTGAGAGACTATTATCTAGTGTAATTTATGAAATTATCGGTGTGAGGTGATATATATTTCAAATTTTCTTTTAAAAACAAAGTTAAGTTCCTATTTTTAAAAGGAACTTAACGAGAATGAAGGGAAAAGTTGACTTCCAAGTAATATATAAAAATAAAATTGCTTTTATAATTACTAGGAAAATATATTAAATTCATTTTCATGAATGAATGTCATGTTCAGTTTCCCACAGTCAATGCTATGTTACATACTATATATTATTACATGTTTTTGAAATACCTAATTATATTTTCTTCAGATATTTTGAAATACAATTTAAATCTTATTTCAAACCTAATTCGTACTATCACAAATACATTATTAGACCATGAAGTGTTGTTTTACCGATGGAATGCGTTATACAGTATAGAATAAAAAAGTAAACATGCTTAAACAGGTATGATTTCTCTGTAATAGGCTGTGAACTACGAAAATATATTCCTGCCTTGGTTTCTGAATTTTTATTAATGTCTCTATGTGTAAATTACAATCATCTTCGCACCATTTGTTCGCTTTGTGTTTATTCTTACGTTTAATATGTAATTTGGCTAATGTTCATTATATGTATATTATATATATATATATATATATATATATATATATATATATATATATATATATATAGGTGGTTATCAAAATAATGGAAACACTAAGAAACATCATGAAAACCTTTATTAATACGGTGCAGGATCACCTTTCTCATGTAATACCACCTGATTCACCTTGGAATTGGACTATACAAGTCATGAATAGTGGTTAAGAATGTATTATACCGTTCTTCAGGGAAATATCATGAAAGTTCATGTAGAGATGCTGTAGTGGATATCGATACCTGGCTCTATCAGCTTATACAGATCACAGTGGTTGGATGAAATATAGTTGGGGGGATCGAACAGGGAAAGATAAGATATTTGACTTCTTTTCATGCTCTTCAAACCCATACTTGATAGATTTAGCTCTATGTATAGGGGGATTATCATCCTGGAGAATGCCATCTCCTGCAAGAAACAATGTTTGCACCACAGGATGGACTAGTGAGCTAAAATTTCGACATAGTCCTTCCCATTCAATCTCCTTTTCAGGGTTAGAACAGGGTATTGAAAAAAACCATGAGATACCATTCCAAACTCTGATAGATCTACCTCCATGATTGACAGTTGAGATGAGACAGCCAGAATCTTACGCTTGTGTAGGTGTTCTCCAGACATACGCAAGTTGCGATGAACAATGTGAACAACGATTCGTTGGACCAAACGCCATTTCTCGACATATTACTCGACCATAATTTGCGCTCGTGGCACCATTGTAGACGATATATTGTATCTGCACCTATTACAAGTGGATTGGGAATAGCTACGCTTCCGTAAATTCTTTGTTTGTGAAGTTCCCTTCTACCTCTAATGGTTGATACCGGAACATGGAGATGCAGATTGAGCTCTTCGGCCATTTTGGTGGGAGTTGTTTTATTTATTCATGCCACAATCCGCTTCAATACCTCGTCCGTCTCTTTCACTCAACTCTCCCTTTCGTCCACTATTCTGTTTGGCAAAGGATGTTTTTCCCTGCACTCTGTATTCTATCATGACTTTCGTTACCATAGCTCGAAAAACACCCATTAGCCTGGGGGTTGCAGTTACAGATACTCCTATTTAAACGACCTCGAAAAATTTGACTTTTTCGCAAGGTCTACAAGGTTTGACATTTTACGCGTTTCCTACCAAAAGCACGATGCCCTTAGCTTCATTACTGCTACCTGACAGTAGCCTAATACAAACACTATATTATATATAAAAATACCGATGGCCAGATTTGTTTTTTAAGGAATACGAAGCACATTCATAAACACCTCTAATGAATATGTATATATATATATATCACCTCTTCATATATATATATATATATATATATATATATGAAATGTCCGGATGGACATCTCATGAAATAAGAGCATACATCGTGGCCGGAAAATAATAAAATCAGCTTCAGGAACAAACTAATTTATTAAACAGTAAAGCAAAACATCTTATTCGCTTCGAGCCAGGTCAGCGTCTCTAGCAAAAAGCGCCAAAATAGAATTAGGTCAGAGAGGTTGCCAGAATTGGCGGAGGAAGTTAGTATGTGGGAAGGTGAAGCGTTTACGCCAAGACAAGAAGGACGGGTTACCGTGGCAGAGATGAAGTACAGAATGGGTGATTATAGGTAGTTAGTAATATTATCACACACACACACACACATATATATATATATATATATATATATATATATTATTTTTAACACATGAATAGGAAAATTATCTTTGGTGTCTACGTCTTCCAAGGATTTCAAGATTTTAAATCACGCAAGGAAAATTATAGAGTCCTTAATAAGTGTCTCCATTTATATTCTATGTGGGGTTACGCTTCTAAGTATATATAATCTAAAAATGAACTTCGCCAATATTTATTTTTAACGGAGTTCCAATTTTTTTCTTATCATTGTGTACTTAATTTCGAATTTTTTCGCAATCCCTTTGGTGAAAAATGTTTTCCAGTATTAACAGGATTTTCTGACCATTCCAATCGATTACCGGCGCATCCTGCCTTAGGTTACGTATGTATCTGCCTCTTACGAGAATTCATGCGTGATAAAAGAAACTATTCAAAAGCATATTCAAGAGCAATGCAATAAAATCCGTAGGATTTTGCTTTGGAACATTTATTTCAACGGCATGGATTTCAGTTTTTATTAAAAGATGTTACATCAAGCTTAAATGATAAAAATGTATATTGTAAAAGGAGAGTTTTCATTACAAATATATTATCATACCCGGGCTATAATTATGGTTCTATGTCACATCTTGAGATTTTAATTATACATAATACAGTTTTAGTAATTCGCATGCACACACACACATATATATAATATAATATATAATTTATATATATATATATATATATATATATATATACATACATATATATATATATATATATATATATATATATATATATATATATATATATATATATATACAGGGTCATCGAGAAAGTTTGGACACATTTTGAAAGTTCATAATTCTAAAAGAAATTAAGCAAACGCAATAATATTATTTTCAAACAACTTGGCAAGTGTCGAAGATTTCTAAATGTAACTGGTACGCAACCGTGACATAAAACGTTGCGCAAAAGCGATGCAAGGTGGAAGATGTCTTCGTTCGGCTTTCCGTCAGTGCAATGTCGACCGTTCAGGAGAAAGCTCAGCGTGTGTTGTGGTTTGCGGAGTAAAAATCTGGGGTTACGTCAAGAACATCGTTAAAGCTCAAATGTACGGGACTCAACACATTTATGGGAGAGAATTGTCGATGCAATTGCCACAGTGACGCCAAACATGCTCCGTAACACCTGGTTAGAGATTGATTATCGACTTGATATGTGTAGAGCAACCAACGGTGCTCATATTGAAACTTATTAAGGTAAAATTCTATTAAATTCTCTGTATATTACACAACAAAAGAATTGTTTGTATAGTAACTAATTCATTAAATATGATTATATGAAATGTGTCCAAACTTTTTCGATGACCCTGTATATATATATATATATATATATATATATATATATATATATATATATATGACAGGCGTTGGCTTTGCCTGCTATAAAATATTGTTTGCAGTCTTCTTGTTTTACAGTCCACGCCATCGAGGGAAGGCATAAACTCAAAGAGTACTCAGCATCGTCTAAATTAAGTAGAGTTTATTCAGTTCAATGTCATATAAAGCACCTCTCCAAATCTTTGTGTTTCAGCTCTCGCCATTTACATTTTAGGGAACACGGCGAACACACGTCCGTCATCTGCGAAAAACTCCCACGCTCTGAGAATCTCACGGTCAATTCCACGCGCCAACTCTCCCTGCACATGCGCAGAGCCCAATCTAGAAATCTTCTCCAAGGAGAATTATATAAGAGTTTCTCTTCGAACGCTTAACTACAGACGCGCCAAGATTATATAATGAAAAGGGGAATTTACCTTTCCCAATTCACGCGTCTTGAAATATGAAAAACTAGAGGCGAATTACGCCACGAAAATATTTTAATTCCCAAGCCCCTTTTAAATTTACATTAATTATTCTTTTCCCAACTAAATTCTGACAATTCCCCCCCCCGTCTCCTTGAAGGCGTGCACACAAGAAGTAGCTAATTCCATGGGGCAAGACTTCAGAAGAGCAAAACAATCAAAATCAGCCAACTGGAAAAATGTTGAGTGGGGACGTCTCCCATACAACAAAAATCTCAGTGTAAACCCCATTATTTAAAATCAAATGTTCCCTTAACAACCCCTGGATTATTTCTTTCTGTTCTGTAAGACTTGGAGCAGTGGTTTTAAAATATACAATTTTACATGAAAACAATTTTTACCTTATATTTTATAGACAATATTAACTCCTTATAGTAGCAAATGGAAAATGGGTACCCAAAAATTATGAACAAAGAATTAAAACATTAAAATATCACCTTAGATATATCACTGTAATTGAAGTATCATTTTTACAAAATATCACCTTTAAAAATCTTTTCTAGGAACATCTTTAAAATACTAAATTAAGTCAAAACAATAAGTTTTGTCATCCATTAATATGGAACTATTAGAGTCACTAAATAATGTCCAGGTTTTATCATACATTTCCTCTATTCCTGAGTGGTAAGTTAATTTGACAGTTCTTACATTTTTGTCCACTCACAACTCAATATTACAACAATTCCATTTAACTTGTTTAATAAAAATACACTTTGCTTTTGATGCTTAACATCATTAAGTTCTTTTAATTGATATAAGTAATTATGTGTTGTCCTACTAAAAATAAAACTAATAAATAAATTTTAAAAAAAAACCTGTCTTACTTAAACTTCCTTTTTTAAGAATACTATTATATGTGATTTTTTTTATTTGAAATTGAACCCTGACTATGACATTTCAGTAAGTTTTCTCCTCCTTGAATACTCCATCCTATCACCCACATCTACCCACGCGTTGGAAGTCATCCCATCTGTTTAGAATTTTTTAAATTATTTTTATTGTTTGTTTTGCTTCACCTATTCAGTCACTTAAAGTGCTGAAAATAATACTTGAATAATGACTAAAAACAGGCCTTGGGATGACCGCTGCTTTTGCCCTCCCAGTTCCTATTCACACTTCCTTAGGCATGACAAACGTCCACCTTTCCTGTTTCCAATCGTTGTCCTAAACAAGATGTTTTTTGACTGTCATGTCCTATAGGAGATTAACGGTTGGTCCACTGTGCGGCCATTCTTTCCTCCTTATTAGTCACTGAACAATAGGGAGAAAGAAAACCACCTTTACACAAACATAAACACAACCCCTCACTCCTTAAAGGTAGGATTAAGCAAAAAATTTGAAACTCAGAGTTTGGGTGACACACATACAAACAGGTACCTAAATCAAAGAACATGGAGCTCCATTCATCCATCCACAATGGATAGAAATAAGTGTACACAAATGAATAGTAAATAAATAAGTTGAAAATAAAGTGAAACCATATTGAGAAAAAGTAAATAAAGTTAGAATAAATATGAATAGAATAACTAATGAATACTGAAAAGAGATTTTTTTTAATAAGTAAATAGTGTTGAAACAATGAAGATAATAAATATTGAAATTAGAGTAATGGGAAATATAGAGATATGAGAAATAAGAATTGATCTGTTGAAAATTTTTTAAATGATTGAGTTTTTGATTAACGTAATAAAATGTTCTGTGATTTTTATATACAATTTATATATTAGAAATGTGATTTTTATTGAAAGTGTGATTTTTATTATGTAACTATAGAAATATTTTCCTTTATATATAAACAAGTGAAATTAATGTGATTTTTTTTGTGTATGCGCTTGCCAAAAGATAAGGCACAGCAACTACAAAGACTATGATCTTTATATAGTGTAATTTACTCAACATAGTAATGACTGTGAAAGGACTAAAAAAGTTATGATGGACAGATAATTCATTACAAGAAAAATAAATAAATTTTTTTTGGACTCACTCCATAGTCGTGAAAGTTGAGGAGAAAATTTGAAATTTCAACTTATTATCAAGTTCTACTTCATTTGCTTAATTTTTGTTTGTTTGTTGATATTCTTATTGTTAAATTTTTTTACTTGTATTCGACACGGGATGGTAGCAGAAATTGTTTTCAATGTATGTTTCCAGAAATATTTTTTTCGGGTAAATTACAATTTTTTTAAGTTATACTTAATTGATTTTTTTCTCCTTTTTCTGAGATTTTGTTGTGTGGGGAACGGTTGCCCTATTCAGCATTGTTTCAAAACCATGATTATGTAGAGTTCTCAATTTTTATATTATGTGTATTTCTTTAAGCGATTTTAATATATTTTTCAGTAAATTTGCTAATGATGTTCTGTCATCTCGTCACGTGATCTTTAAAATAAAAAAAATCTAAATTTTACTGATAATCTTTGCATAAAATTTTCCAAATTTTTATAACGCCTATTTTTCTCACTCATCTGGGTGAGTATGTCCTCCAATGCCGGCATTGTTGGTCAGCCTCTTCTCGGACGGGGGGGGGGGATACTCTATAACATTAAAAACTACATAGCCTTTCTTAAATTCTAAACTATTTAAATTCCCCTGGGCGTTCGAATTAAATTCCAAGCTATATTTCCAAGTTTTATTAAATCTTTTCCAAAATTAAAGTCTAAGATTAGCCCCAGGCACTTTATCCAAGATGGCTGCCGTTTTGATAAAATTCTGAGTTGCGTAGTGTCAGTACCTAGTGAAATCCAGTCCACGCAACAACACTAAACTTTTAACGAATCAACTTTTAATCAACGCCCTTCTGTCACGTGATGAGATGAAGTTATTTAAGTTCTGACATCCGGAAAGGGTGTGCACTTGTAACTTTCTACTCTGTCCCGAGGAAGTTTTTAACGACGCTGGTAATAAAATGAAACTAAAATCATCTGTGTCGCCGGTTTTTTTTTCTCTCTGTCACGACTATTGTAAGAGTCGTATCTTCATCGTAACATGGGGGACCAAACATCTTTCAGGTCGTTTTCCTCGGGCGGGTCCCTCATGTTTCATATATATATATATATATGTGTGTGTGTGTGTGTGTGCGTGTGTGTGTGTGTGTGTGTGTGTGTGTGCGCACGTGTGTGTGTGTGAGCGTGTGTGTGTGTGCGCATGTGTGTGTATGTGTGTGTGTGTGTGTGTGTGTGTGTGTGTGCGCGCGTGTGTGTGTGAGCGTGTGTGTGTGTGCGCGCGTGTGTGTGTGTATGTGTGTGTGTGTGTGCGTGTGTGTGTGTGTGTGCGCATGTGTGTATGTGTGTGTGTGTGTGTGTGTGTGTGCGCGCGTGTGTGTGTGAGCGTGTGTGTGTGTGCGCGCGTGTGTGTGTGTATGTGTGTGTGTGCGCGCACGTGTGTGTGTGTGTGTGTGTGTGTGCCCGCCCGCGTGTGTGTGTGTGTGTGTGTGTATGTGTCTGTGAATAAATATTAGTTTCCTCTATAATTGTTTGAAAAAAACATTTGCCTCGAGTGTTTTATCATTATTTGAAATCTTCTGTAATACCCCCTTGGGTCTTTTCATTTTCATTTCACTGTCTTCCTTGATAAAGCTAATTTACTTTTCGTCGTCTTAAATTAATTTTGCCTTGGCATGTGCTAAAGTGAAAAATTCAGACTTTAACAAGTATCACTAAGTACTTTTTGCTATTGATCTCATTATCTATCATCAATAATCATTAAACGCGTTGAAGTACAGTGTTAGTGTTAAAAGGATTGTTGGAAAGGAGAACTGTTAATATAAAATCATGTCTCTAAATTAAGTATGAGAAGTACTTCCACAGATTTAAATTACAATAAATGTTTTTTTTTTCAATAAGTGCAAAATGGAAATGGTTTTGAGAATGGGTAAGAAGCTAAAATACTATTTTATTCATTCTTTGAAACTTTTAATTTTGAAAGAGCAATGCATATTTAAGAGACGAGACTCTATTGGAAATTTCAGAGGAAATGTACTTGCTACATAGACGACGTTAAATATAAATGATTGGAATATGAAGAGGAAGTACTTTTGCAACTTTAATATGTGCGAAATATGGCCAAGAAAATAGAAGCCGTTACAATGCAAAATCAGCCAAACACATTCAAGCAATTTTATTTCCCTCTTGATAAAACGAATTGTCTTGGTCAAAATTTATTTCGGATTTTCTATTTTCTGACCAGATATGTTAAGTTACCATTGAAACCTCACGCTATTATAAGAAATTTCATAAAGTACTACATAAAGCATCTATATATATAAAACGCGTAGCTATGCGGCACAAAAATCGGCGATGTTTCTACACTCCGAATGGCAACGGCTGCAACTACCAGATGTAAACATTAGCGGCCAACCACGTGTGTGTAGTGACTCGACGATAGTACGTAATTTGGTACAATTTAATTGCTGTATTTTACACGGGAATAATTTTAATTTATTCACGAGATAATTTATTCTTTTGTTCCATCGTTTTTTCTAAATGTATGTAAGAGGACAAACTTTTAACAAAATATGTTTAGACCTATCAAATCCAGTGTTTAGTCATGGACAGTTGTATGTAAGTTTATCTAGAGTCCGTTCTTTTGATTCTATCACTATAATATCTCCTATTTCCGAAATACTCAACTGTGTATATAAAGAAGTTTGAGGAATATCATAGTAAAATGTTAATAATTGCATTATAATATCTTAATAGTAAGTAACAGTTAATTGTCTACACTTATTTTAGTAGCACTTGCTGAATTTTTACTCCATTTTATAAGTGAATAAATTTTCCCAACAATTTTTTATTTGATATGATTAAGTGTAGATATCTGAATTGGGAACAATAGTACATATAGAGAGTGGTGTAATCCACACTTTATTTTAGTACTTGCTGAATTTTTACTCCTTTTTTAGTGAAAAAGTTTATCTCTAACAATGTCTTATTTGATGTAATGATAAAGTGTAGATATCTTAATTCTGAAAAATATTACATACAGAGATGAATGTAATTTTTAAAATCTTTTTTGTTGGGTGTCTCAGTCTTATCTTTAACTCTGTTCTGAAGTAATGGAATTGATATTTTTTTTAATCACGATGTTTTAGAATCAGTCTTATAGAAAATTTTGCAATGATTATAAATTTTTTTAGCTGAGATCGCACTACCACTTAACAACGTAAATTTATGATGACAGGTAATATTAACATTCCTTACATATGTTTCTTTCAGTTGAGTTGCTTTCAAAAGAAAATATGAAACTAAAAGCGACCATGCTGGTCGCATAGCGGCTAGTTTAATATATTTGAATAGAAAGGAATTTAACAAACATATCATTCAACGTTTTTGAATATTAATCTCTGAATACAGTAGGAAGTAGGTTTAATTGCTATCAAGCAATACACACATGCATGCACGCACGCACACGCACACACACACACATTCACGCATATACAATGTGTGTGTGAGTACGTGTGCGTGTGTGTGCAGTACAACTTTAAGTTTAAACAGTTTTAACAGTCGAATATTCAGAAGAACTCTTTAATCTTAAATAATTAAATTAATAGAACTTTTTAAAACTTCTATTTTTCAAATCTGGCCTCTCTTATAGAAACAAAAAAGAACTAAGACAAATTAGTGCAACAATTAACTTAAAATTTATTACGCCATCTTCTGTTTATCACAGAATAGAAGTCCGTAATCACGGATTGCAATCCCTGTAGATTTAACACGCATGAAAAAGAATGATCGATGCACATCTTAGTAAAGGATTAATTTCGCACTCTTTCGGGATGTTTTGTCTTAATTTGACTATTTGTTGAATGGTTCAGATGTATTAAAATATATTTTTCATGGATAGATATGTCAAGTTTTAAGAATAAATTTGTAGAGTTTTAAGTTTATTTTTTTTTTTGGAGAACTTAAAACGATTTAATTTAGCAGAAAGAAAGAAAGTGAACGCCTAATAATTCAGAGATTTAAGGGTATTAAGTGAAACATAATGGTATTTAAAAGTTATGAACCCACCCACAAATATATGTTTATATAAATAAAGAGTTTTATCACCAGAGGAGAGTCTCACTCCTTAGTGATATCATAAGACCTAAGTTAATGCAAATGACTTCACGGCAGTCAAGGGACCTTTTTTCATCAAGATAGTGCAGCAGACCCTCGGCAGATGATTTCAAGATCTGTCTTCGAAGCTGTTGCTAATGTTCGTTGGCCTCCTTTGCCATTCGTATTTTTTCCGAATTGGGAATGTGGAATATAGTCAGTGAATTGCATACTGCCATCGTGCAATTTCAAAGAAATGGGGAAACAACTGGAAAGCATTTTGTCAAATTAGATACAAAATGATATTTATAATTAAATTAGCAGGAAATAGAATATTAATCTGAATTTCGGTCTGAGGTAGTTTTGCTTTATATTAATTTGATTTCCTTTACTGTTCTTCATTTTCAGTTTAATATTAACTTCCTTGTGTTTAAACTTAACTACGTTTCCAGTTAATTTTACTTAAAAGGTTTTGTATCGTAAGAATACTTGTGGCGGATTAACTTCAGCCTTTTTTTGACCCAGTGGGCAGAAACTCATGCATACTAAGTGCCTTATTTTAACAGAACCCTATAGAAAAAAGGTTAGAAAGCTCTATTTATGTCAATAGTATTTTAAGTTATTAGGATAGCCAATGCATAAAATAAGAACATTTATCTATTTATTCAAGAAAAATCAAAATTTTGACACCAATTAATTTATCCAGAAAAAAACTCTTTTTTTGATCCTGAAATGTATTTTGAAGTGTTGTTTCAAATCTTCTATTGATAATTTGCTTAAATATGATATGAACAATTACTCAAATAAAGTATAGGTGCAGAGTTAATTTTTATTTCTTAAGAAGTAGAGTGGAAAACTTGTTACATAAGAAACCATCAAAAAGTTATGTTGTAGAAATTCTATAGCAGAAAGAAGACTAGCAATTCTCTTGATAAACAAAAAAAAAAATAAATCATTTTCCTTGAAATACAGTTCCCTAAAATCAAATAGGGCGCTGGCATGCGGTACCAGAGTCCGTTGTTTCGAGACCCATTGTTGGCATAGATGTTTGTAGCCGTTCGAAATCGGGTTAGGCAGTAGGTCCCGGTCTAATTAGCCCTCGTGTAGCAAAAAATTATCGTAGTGCTCCAAACCAAACCACCAAAATCAATTCCCAAGTCGGACAAATTATTTCAAACTGCATATAAAAAATGAACATTATGACAGTTTTTAAAATTTTTTAATTTAGATGAATGTATATGCCAAATTATTGGTTAATATGCATAAATACATTTAAATATAAACTTATGTATATAAATATACACTTCTATCCAACTCTTATACGAATATAATTATAACCATTAATACAAGAAGATTATATATTGACTGATAAGCATAATATTGGAAAATGACAGTTGTTAAAAAATGTTTAATTCAGCTTCGCTTTATTTTTGATACTGATTTCCTCTTTGATCCTGATAGCTTTTTTTCTCTTTTCAATGTAGAGAATATTTATAGAATCTTTTCTAAATGGTAAAGTGGAATGATAAAGCTATGTAGAGTAATGTTTAGGAATTTTTTTGTCTAATTTTTAATTTTTTTACACTTGGTAAAATAATACTTCCTTTAAAAAAATGTTATATTTTCACTATAGTATTAATTGATAAATCATCTTTTTGGCCCAGTTTCCACATAAGATAGAGCTCCTACTGTGATAATTGATGTTCATAAATTTTACGTTACATGGTTGGCAAGCGGGTTGATCCCAGAAGAATTTTTTCTTGATTGCAAACACATTAAGATTTTGCATTTCAATTCAAGTTTTACGCTATGTAAAAGAATTTAATCTTTATGGTATTAGAAATGGGAATAGAATTTCAGAACGAAATGCTTATCAATAAAATAGCTAATGCTATATTAGTGTGATTAGTTGTCAAGACTGGTGAAATGCTTGAATACTTCCAAGAAATGTTTTCATCCAAAGAAAAAAGTTGTATTTATAAAGTTGTACATTAGCCAATGGATTAAAAACAAATAAATTGATCAAGAAATATTATACACGATTTGTATGAAAAGTAAGAGAGATTTTTCATGGTAATATAAACTTTGACATTTCGTTATTCTCTAAATGTGCAATTGTATACACTTAGTTTATCGCAAGGATTTCTTAAGGTATCCTCTCACGTTTTTAGCCATGTTATCTGGTAACAGTCATATGCATTTTATAAAACTAAAGAATTCAATTAGGACATAACAGGAATACGGTTTAGCTAGATAGTTAAAAAGAGATAAAGGGATTGAGTTGACGACGTATTAAAATATATTTCGAGATAGCTGTAATCAAGAGTATTAAGTAAAATCAAATTCTATTAAATTACTAGCCGCTGCGCGACCAGCATGGTCGCTATTAGTTTTATATTTTCTTTTGCAAAACAACTCAACTGAAAGAAACGTATGTAAGGATTGTTGCTATTACCTGTCATCATAAATATACGTTATTAAGTGTTAGTGCGATCTCAGCCAAAAAATTTATAATCATTGCAAAATTCTCTACAAGGCTGATTCTAAAACATCGGGATTAAAAAAATATGAATTTCAGTTACTTCAGAACAGAGTTAAAGATAAGACTAAGAAACCCAACTACAAAGATTTTCACAATTACATTCCTCTCTTTATTTTTTAAAATTGAGATATCTACACTTTACCATTGCATCAAATAAGAAATTGGTAGAGACAAATTTTTTTCACTAAAAAAGGAGTAAAAAATTCAGCAAGTACTAAAATATAGTGTGGATTACATCACTCTCTATATGTATTATTGTCCCCAATTCAGATATCTGCACTTAATCATACCAAATAAAACATTGTTGGGAAAATTTCTTCACTTATAAAATGGAGTAAAAATTCAGCAAGTACTACAAAGAAAAGTGTAGACAGTTAAATTTTACTTACTATTAAGATATTATAATGCAATTATTAATATTTTACTATGATATTCCTCAAACTTCTTGACATACACAGTTGAGTGTATCAGAAATAGGAGATACTACAATGACAGAATTAAATGAACAGACTCTAGATAAACCTACATTCAACTGTCCATTACTAAACACTGGATTTGATAGGTCTAAACATATTTTGTCAAAAGTTTGTCCTCTTACATACATTTAGAAAAATCGATGGAACAAAAGAATAAATTATGTCGTGAATAAATTAAAATTATTCCCGTGTAAAATACAGCAATTAAATTGCACCAAATTACGTGCTATCGTCGAACCGCTACACACACGCGGTTGGCCGGTAATGTTTACATCTGATAGTTGCAGCCGTTGCCATTCGGGCTGTAGAAATATCGCCGATTTTCGTGCCGCATACCTACGCGTTTTATATATATAGATTGCTGCAGTGTACTCAGTTATGATAACATAGTTGATTTCATTTGTTGGGTGCCTAACACCCTTTTGACTCCACTTAGGTGGTTAAATTTTGTGTGTTGTCTATATATATATATAAAAAAACTATATTGTTTAAACTCTCTTTTTGAGCTACTTTGTGTACATTTATAAATTTGGATCTCATAAAAACATTTATATAGTTATGGTGTTATTTTGGAAAATATGTTTTTCTTTGGATTTTGTGTACAGCTGAAGAATAATGTCTAGCGTCCGATATAGTGAGTAATATTCTTGTTTTGTTTGTATACAGATGTGGACTTCTACATTACATTTGAGTATTATAGGTAATTTTTGATTTTCTTATTGTAATTACTTATATTGAGGTGTTATTGTGCGCTTTTGATAATATTTTAAATTAATTGTGTTTTTAATAATTTTTGCAATTTTTGATAATTGATATTTTAATAAGTGATGTGTCTCAAGTCAAGAATGTCTCGAATGGAGACTTATATAAAATGTACTCATGCCTTCGATTCAATCTGGCTAGGTGTAAAAGAGATAAATTTAGGTTAGGGTAAATTTTCCTTCATCATCATAATTTTCCTTCATTTCCTTCATTTTAAGTTTTAATTTAAATTTTGTTGACTAGGGACTGCAGCCCTATTCAGCATTCTTTTTCGGTTGATAGTCACTTAGGTTTTTGAAATTGATTTTAGTGTTTTTTCTCTTCTGAAGACTTGCCACAGGGAATTAGCTACTCCTTGTGTGCGTGCCTTCAGGTGGGTGGAGGGAAATTTGTTAAGCATTAATTGAGAATTTACAGGGGGCTTCGAAATAACTAATTTCTAACGTTAAATGCCATGATTATTCAGAGTCAACCAGATTACACGCGTCTACGAATGCATAGACTATAGGAGTTATTAATAGAGTTGGATGGCCTTGGGGAGAATCAAGAAAGGAGAATCACAGGCATTCATTGCGTGGGGAATTGTTGTGGAGTTCAGACTAGGTTTCGCACGAAAATTATTTGCAAATTCAGCAAAAGATTCTTCTCGAACATTCGACAGACGTCAATGAGCATGCGCGATAAGTTTAGACGCCTTGAGGAACAATAGAGTTTTCGGCAGAGCGGGAGTAGCATTTGGATTGAGCGGTTACGAGTCACGAGGGTGAGATGATTACTTGGAAAACTAAATTATGTGCGGATTGAATTCAAGGGCATTTAAATTAATAGTTGGAATAAACTTGTTGAATATAATTAATTTGTAATCATTTACCACGGCCTATGTTTACTGACTGCAATATTATTAATATGTACTAGGGAGTAATTAAGAGGGATTTACGATATAAGAGCACGCTTTGAGCCGGCATTTAGTCAGGCTCGTCAACTATATAATATATATATATATATATATATATATATATATATATATATATATATATATATATATATATATATATATATAATTTTAGAGGATTTTATCCCCTATAGCACACTTAAAGGTGGGATTTATCTTTAAAAATCTTCCTGAGTGAGCATTTGGGGAATTAAAGCAGTGGTGAGGAAACGTTTAGTTCCTTTTAACCCCCTTAACATTTGCATTTAAAAAAAGATTTTTTAGTGTGCACTTAGGGCCTAAGAGAAACTACCATGCAAAATTTTGGCATCCTGGGTACCATGGTTCTAGAGATACAGTATGTGTGTTTTGGGGGAAGAATTAAGCCCCTTTTATCCCCCTTAAAATTCAAATTTATTAAAAAGATTTCTTAATGTGGACCTAGTGCAAAAGAGGAACCACTATGCAAAATTCAATCATCCTATGACTCACTAATGATCCAAGTTTCTTTTAACATGCTCATTTTGAATATTTATTGTGTATTTCAGTTTTGTCATCAATACGCAATATTTAATTAGATCTAAAATTATTTATAATTGAAAATTTGTTCTTCATCTGCCGATATTTTTTCGTTATCTAATTCGGTTTCCATATACATATTTTTATTTTTTAACATGCTGCTGCTGAAAATGTTGTTTGCAACTTGCGGTGAGAAAATAGGTTGCCATGGTGAAATAAGACGTTGGCGAGCTGATTTTGCTCGAAGTGATAAGAGCCTCCAAGTGTCAGCTGTAATACGTGAGTACTGAAAAGTATATTTTGCAAGAATATTGATTTTACTGATATTTTATGTTCTTAAGATCTATAATCGTAACTATATTTACAGTGCATAATTTCTAAATCTACGTAAACCCGTCTTCATGAAAATTAAAGTATCTTGCGGATGCCAAATTTTCATATAAATATCTCTATTAACTTAATCTAATAAAAAATTGGTAGAGCAGTCTCTTTTTAAAACTAACTCACATATTTTTCCTCTTGGGGGACACGTATTAACCTAAAAATTGAAGCGCGTACAAGTACCACCATCTAGTTTTTCTCACTGTAACCTCATTATCTTTCATCAATAACCATCACATAATGCTAATGAGTAAACAGCAGCGTTTGCTACTTCAAAGCCGTTTGCTGTTTTGAATCATTAGCAATGTTGACGCTGAATTCTATTTGTTGTGTAAATTATTACAAGAGGCTTTATGTCGACTCGAAAGTGGATGTTATGTCATCAAACATGTTTAGTGTCGTTTATGGATCATCAGATATTTTCTGCTTTAATTAATATCAGGAATAAACTTTCTGTTCAAGACTGAATTGAATGCATCTAAAAATTTGAGAGCTCGATGAAATGGCACGTAAATATTGCTGTAAACACTAATAGTGGAAAATTTTATTAAAAATGTACTACAGAGAAATAATTTATCAGAAATTAAACGCAATTTCAGTTGCGTTTAATTTAAAAATGACTTTATGAAAACTTTTAAAAAATTTTAAATTTATAAGTTGAAATAAAAATCCTAGAATTCATTTGTAAGTGCATAGCTGTATAGAATATACATGTTTTATTTCTGACTGATTCAATAAACAAAAAAAATGTCCATAAACTATATGGAATACGAAAAGGATGTAATATTGAATAAAATGTAAAGAATGTTTCAATTTATTAACTTAATTTTTGCAACTAAAACTTAAATAAATTTTTTAAATGTTATAATGATTGGATGGAATAAATACTATATTATAAAATTGATTCCTTTATAATAATTATATAAGAAGTTCATTCCTTACTTAATATTGTAACCTGGAAATATAGGAGTTAAGAAAAGAGACACATTATGTGAAGACAATTCGCACTCTCTACTCTAAAATGATCTGTCCCACGAGAGGAATGATCTCCCAAGATAAATGGTCACAAATTTTCCGTCACAAGCATTTTCTGAGTTCATTTAGTTTCAAAGTGATTCAGGACTTGGAAAAATATTGCATTTGCAAATCAGTTATGAAATTTCCTATTATACAATTTCATCAGCTTTATTAAATAGAAGGACTTAAGTGGAAAATTTAAAATTAATTAGTTCAAATGAAAATACTATTTAAAAGATATTTCAAAGCTGTTCATTTATTATATGATTTTCTATATCTCTAAATCAAAGATGCATGTATGGAAGTCAAAAATATATACACAGCACTTATTTCCCGATTCGGAGTTAAAAATGTATCCGTATGCATGTATACAGATACACGTTATTACATGGGTATTGGCATGTCAAAACAGTTATTTTGAATAAAAAATTCTGAAGAAAGACAACTTTAACTGATTCGGGCTACGGTCAATTGACTCACATGACACAACTTAAATGATATGAAGTTTCATTTTTCTTTCCAAAGTGCATGTCATTTTCAAAAATTCTAATATGATTTATAGAGAAAAGTGTCAGTTAACCTGACAATATATTTTGACAAGGAAAATAAGACGTTATCCCTCAACAAACTTCTATTATATCACCGTGTTATTCATTCAACATGTTATTACGAACTTTTCAAAGTTATATATTTTTTGTCGATTTCCTCCCTCTTTCGGACTGAATATATATATATATATATATATATATATATATATATATATATATATATATATATATATATATATATACACACACACACACACACATACACACACACATATATATATATATATATATATATATATATATATATATATATATATATAACATAAAAAACCCATAACTCTTTTAAATTCTAGTTTTCTAAATTGCTTCGGGCGTTCGAGCCAATTTTCATTTAAAGTTTTACTCCGTTTTATCAGACAAAGGGGCTGCGCGGCGTGGTGCCCTAGAATCGTACTTATTTGCGCAGGATTATATAAGTATAACGTCACCGCTAACTACTAGCTAATTAACTTCTTTCTTTCAACACCATATGACAAGCGTCCTCAAAAGGTTATAAATAAGAGTTCGATCATAAATCGGAGAGCATTTCCGATCTGTAGTTGCCCCAAGAGGTTGTGCTGCCGTTCTTGAATAAAATGTAGTTTAAACGTAACCGTGCCGTTATTGCTCCTGGTCACTTGTCTACATCTTTTAAGTAATTCTTCGCTGTGACAATCTTCTTTTTAGATCGATCTTTCCGGGGCAGGGGCTCACCATATTACCTATATATATATATATATATATATATATATATATATATATATATATATATATATATATATATATATATATATATATATATATATATATATATATGAAACAATAACCTTTCGTTATCATTAAAAGTCTATTCAAAATTCTTTCATCTTATCGCAACAGAATACTGTCCCTCATTTAAATCTGACCTAGGAATAGCCGAAATAATCTAGTAGTTTTCCCCCTAAAAGCCACGTGCGGCCAACAGTTATATAAGGCCGAATGTTCCACGACATCCGAAAACATCACCCCATATGACGTGTTAAAGTCAGGTGTCGATTTTGACCAGTCCGAAGTTCAATCTAATCGTACGCGGACGAGAGATTTCAGTTTCGTTCGCTTTTTTTTGTGTTGGCCACGGTGTTGTTAGGATGTAAAACTTGGGCGCGCTGCGTCCCCTTTGTCCTGTAGATGATGATCCCGACAGAGGCCGGAACAGGCTATAATGCACGGATTAATGTCCAGAAACGATGGTGTGTAACTCAGTGAAAAAAACCCGTCAGGATGTTCCCCGGAAATTCCTGAAAAATAAATATAAATTCAGATGAAAACGCCTCTTTCTTTCTTGTTTTGGATCTAGTTGACTCTACAGTGGGACTGCCAGCCACTCGTTTTGCTGAAAACAACGACGACAACCCCCTGCTCACACTCTTTGAATCCCCTACCTGATGGACCATCGGCTACCTGGGTCATCATCCGTTGTAAACATTACATATATACTGTATGTCTCGTTGCACCACATGGCGTTCCATAATAAAACACGAAATCCAAAATGAAGTGGCAGAGTTCTTTGAAGTTTTTCACTTCTCTAGAGTTGATGGTAGAGAACCAAGATTTGAGCGTCCTGTTAGCATGATGCGGGACATACAAGTGCTCACATATAGAGGCAATAACATAATGTGTGTCTGGCTCTCCTAGCCAGAGGCTGTACAAAAAAGAGTAAGCGACCGTTTACATAAACACAAATGCTTGTGGGTGGGTGGTGGGCTGGTGCAATTCTTCGAATCATATTGGGTGCGTTTTATCTTTATGGCATTATGTGACACTTTGGATCGCTTTATACCTGGCACCTGCAGCCAATCTCTGAGATATTGCAAACTGAGGATTTAGATGACCAGAGACGGAGTTATGAGTTAATCATCTTGGACGGCCTATATTTCTATCAACTGGTTCAGATTTATAGCGCTGTTTATTCCATACTTTTCACTCTCTGCTGCAGTTATCTGTCTCAACGTATTTATACACACACACACACACACACACATATATATATATAAATATATATACATATATACACATATATATAAATAATATATAAGAAAATGTATTTCCTATTCCTATATAAGATTTAAGCTTTATAGCTGTTTCAAGTGCATGCTTTAGGAAAACACAAAAACCAAGATATAAATGCTATTAATACTAAATTAATAATTAATATTTTTGTTAGGGATAAATTTTTTTCGAAACACTAGAGCGTGAAAAAAAATTCATACTTAATGCATTACTTGGTAGTATAGCAATGATAAATATCTTTGGGCTTGTTTATTCTCTTATGTATTTGATAGGGCTTTATATATTTATTTTTATGAGTATTTGCATACACAAATAAAATATATGGAATAAATGTATAATATGACAAAATTAATAAAAGTGTGAGTGAAATGTAAGTATATCCACAATAAAGGATTGATAAATGTATGTTATTCTGATTAAAAATATTTTATGAACGAATGTTTTTCATTTAAATTTTTTTACAAGCATTCCTATTGAAGTAAGGACAATATTTTTAATTTATTCATATCCTACACCCACACGTTAGGCTTTTACGAAAGATTTTAGTTTCGAATATCGGATTTTTTAAAAATATAAAATACTCATTTTGGAAGTTGAAAAACTCAATTTACTTTTTGTGAGAACCCGAAAGAAGTATTTTTTAACTAAATAATATCATATCTTTTAGCATAAAATTTTAATGAATATGATTTTTTAAAAATATATTTTACTCTAGGTTTCTCATGGGAGTTATACAAAATTTGTTTGAATAGGAAATTTTGAATATGTAATATACATTTACGGAAAAATATATTTAGAGCTTATATTTCTGCAAAAAGTATCACTCTCTTAGGCAAGATCGCATTAAAATATATTAAAATCATTCAGAAATATTTCAAATCATTTAAATAGTAGGTTTCGTTTCTTGTTTGAATTTCAAATAATATGGAGTGTAGTATAGCCATTAGTGATCTAAAATGTATTTATTTCTCACGAAAACTGTTACTGTAGTGTAAATAAATAGTTGAGACTAGAAAAAAAGAACCTAATATAAGATTATAAAAAATCTTTTTTTTTTCACCCGGATAAATGGTTGTCCATATTCAATGCATTACAGAAGGTAAAAATTGATTCCGATATTATATGATGTTAAATTAACGTTATTAATAAGAATTTAATTAGGTCTTTTATTTGATATCTTTTATCTGTCCCTCTATTTTTGAAGTTAATATGTTTATGGTTTTTGTTCAGCAAAATGTTCTAAAGCGTTATCAATGGCTTTTTCCTCTAAAATATTGGTATGTTAGCAAGATCATAAGGGCACATACATTTTGCTGTTTCGTAATGTAAATACTGTTCACGCAGCTGGATTTAATGATGCTTTCGCAAGTATCTTTCTCGTGAGAGATTTTCATTTGCTATGCGTGTAAGAAAGACTACGGAAATTTTATGTATCTAATAGATGAAACGTTCAAAATATTCCACCGAGAGCATGAGCCGCTGACATTATCTTTTTGATATATGGTGTGCATCTTATTTAGCCGTAAGTAAGAATATCCTCTCATGAACTTCCAAATGTATTAGCTGAAAGGAAGGAACGCTTTTCGTGCACCATTCTCTTTGGTTCTATCTTATTTTTTTTTCTGAAATATGTTTCAATTTGTTGCAAATATTACATTTTCAGAATTCTGACAGAATTTAGCAAGGAATTGTTGAATCGTGTTTTCTCATATCTTTCGAAATATATCCCCATCTAATTAAAAATATATGAATAGATTTACTGGAAGTCGTTAATAAATTTTGCCTTTTTAAAAGATCATATTTAGCATGATGTCATAAAATCTCCCTTCTGCAATCTTCCTTAAACTAATCGTTTACAAATAATTTCTATGAACAAGAAAACTTCGCGTGTGAAGTGCTTCGAAATTTTTAAAATCCATCTCACAGGAATGGCGCATTTTGATTTAAGACTTTTATAGTGTAATTATTTATATCCAGAAAGAACAGAACATGGGATTAAACAGCCTTCATCTTTTTTCTGGGGACTATTCTTTAATTTTTTTAATGCAAGAGCATTTTGCAAATATAAACGTCATTTAGGAAAACTATCTTTTAATTGAAAAGAATGCAAATAAAATATATATAGTTGCAAAGTTTTATACATGAAATTTAATATTTCTTTTTCAAAATATTCGATCATTTAAAGAATTTTGTTACATATAATATAATTTAAAGAATACGTTTTTTAACTTTAGTAAAGTACACAACAGATTTTCCACGTTATTTGGGAATGAAACTCCGTAGTCAATTTAATCTTAATATTCAAATTGTCAAATTTAAAACCCCTTAAATAACTGAATTTTTTTATCGTTTTATAGTTCAAAGAGAAAGGAGGGAAAGGGAGCACCTCAGGAAATTTCCATTTCTCGAGAAAGAAAAACATATTTTGTATTTCCTAAGAATTTATATCTTTAACAGTAAAATATTTCAGAATAATCAAATTGTTAATTTTTAATAAATGTATTTAAGAGTCCTATAGTAAATATCAAATTCAAATGTCACTTCTAATGCCAGTCAAAAGTTACTTAATTTCAGTTTCGAAAGGAAAATCTGGTTTCATTGGCACGAAAAAAGTCAGAAAACGCTTCCACAGCAAGCCAAGTACTAAACGGCACCAAATAAACATTTATTCATTGGAAGGTTTTTCTATTCTCTCATTATTTTCATTAGTAATAGTGCTTATTTTTTTACATTTTTTTGGTATTTGCTAGATTGTCTTTATCTAATAAAATTGGTTTCGATATCAAGAATACAGTTCATAGCATTTAGATAAAACAGCCCCACAGTTTGTTCCTCAATCAAGGATAGATTCAACTATTTAGATTAAATAAATTTTTTTAAATGCATGAATTTCCCAGTCTTGGAGAGGATAAAAAACAAAACCAGTCCTTTTGAAGGAAATAGCCAATGATTAATAACATATGTAACATGAGCTTTGAACGAATAAACAAAAATATGTCATTCCAAGTGAAGATATATATAAAAGGTACGAAAGCTCCGAGTTAGTCAAAAGATTCTGTCACTGCAACAGAAATAGCTTTACTACGTTAAAAGAAATTTTGCGTTTCCATGAAGAATTAAGCGCAGTTTTCTAAAGAGAAAAGTCGCAGGTTATGCAAAATGTACAAGTAAATCAATAATTTGTAACTTGGTAATTAGAATGTATTAAACAGGATATAGGAAAATATTCCTCTCATCTTTCTAATTAATTTTTTTCACCGAAGATGTAATTCTAATTATGTAAAAAGAAATTAAACTTTTCAAGATGTTGCCATATATTTAACATTTTTTCATGCCTGAAGGAATGTCACTTCAAATTTTAAATGCATGTGCCTTTCAGCACGTGCATTTTTGGTGTTTGGGCTATGGTGTTTTGATTATTTTATATAGTACTAGGGGCTTTGCCCCTAGGCTCGCTACGCTCGCTCCTCTGTTAGGGTCAAGGTCAAGTTATATTGAGTTTGTTGGAATGCGACGGTCTTACGACTTTGAAAATGGTACGCAGATGCAGTCAACCCAAAGCGAATCGATTCCCATTCGAATTTTATAACGATTGGGTCATTCATTTGTTTACAAGCCAAGGAGAGAATTTCGGATCTTTCTATCGCGTTTGAAGAAATTCGTGTTAAAGTATCGTTCTTTAAAATTCAATTAAAAATCGAAATTTTAAGATAGAGACTTGAAAGGAGGTTTATATGAATGAGAAAGCTTTCATCTTCCAGATGATGTAAATATTTTCTTTGTAAGATAAATACTCGAGGAACATCGATATTACATCCACATATGTGACGATATTTCTCGAAAAAGTGGGTTTAATATTTTGATGAAAATATTAGTCTGTTTTAAATTATTTTTAAACAAATGAGGTCTTGTTTGAAGGAGAAATGTCTGTAGTCTTAGATTGTAAAAACATGAAAATTCTACGATTAATTTTTGGCGAGTTATCGTAATCTGAACATGAAAGAGTCAATATTTTTTCACAAAACATAAAATAAAAAAAATTAATGTCCGACGAATATGAGACATATCTTACTTTCTTCCCCGCATTTTTCTGCGTCTATTGGTATCGGTCTCGATCCCATACCCCAAGCGGTTTCGGAGGAGATAGCGTGACAAGCTTTTGACAGCGGCGGCGGCACCAGTTACTTTTTTTTAGAATAGAGAGATAATTAAAACATTTATTCGAATAAAGCGTATATGAAGTGTAGCACCATCTATAAAGAACTATCCCTATGACGTTTATAAGTTAGAAAAATCCTTTATATTTGAGCCCCAGGATCTCCTTTTCTCCTTTAGAGGGAAATGTTTTCTGTTAAAGATATACCTCGTGAATATCAATATCTAAAATTATAAATATGTGGACACTTATTTGTTTTTCTTCATACAATCCGTATGGAAGCTTTATTTTTTCAAAACTTTTTTGAAATGTTGAAAATTATCTCCCCAAATTCAATTTCACGTCGAAACAAACTAAAAAAAAATAAGCGTTTTAACACTAATTCTTTCTTTAAAGAAAATTTCCTGTTTCATTTAATTTGCTTAAAGATGTTACTGCTTAAAGATAAGAGTTATTATCCTTTGCTGCAGGGAAACAACGATATGTAACAAGGTTTTAAATTTGCTCCATTGATGCTGGACACGAACATTAAGAAAGACGCTGTTTTTCCCCCGGGTACCCTCATTCAAGTTTTATTTGCAGCTGCTTCAGCTGGTAACAGATTTTCTAAAGGAATAATGGCATAAAAAATGCTGATTACTGCCGACTAAGTAGCCACTTAAGACATGAAAAATGGAAATCATGTTGGCCCGTAGGGAGAAATCTTTGCGACTGTAAAAGACGTTCAAGGTTTTGAAAAACAGTTTTGTTAAACGCTTTTTCTCATTAATAAATAACGTAGACTGAGACGGTAATGGCTATTAGCATTTATTAAAAATACTATTAGTATACTGAATAGTATAGTAAATACTGAATAGTATAGAAGTTTCCCATTTTTCAATATCAGTATAAATATTTATACAGGATTAAAATTCAGTTGTTTCAAGTAAACAAGTGTAGAATTAGACAAATTTTGTCAAAAAAAAGATAATAGAGACATTTCCTTTTATTCGTAGATTATATTATTGCTATTACAATAATTAAATAACATAATAAATATTAATTTTAATGGTATATGTGTTCTACTTGAAATATTGCAAATCAATTTATACGTATAAAGTTTTACCTGCATCCATGAATGTGATACTGTTATAGGTAATAATGAATCTAAACTACGTGAAGAATTTACATTTTCCCGTACGGGGGGAAATTTACAGCATTGTGAAATTTGTTTTCATATTTAGACTAAACAAATGAAAAAAGGAATACATTTTTCTCAAAAAGGATTAGATTTTAGGGTAATTTGGAACCCAATCTGGAAATAGAATTCACATGATTATTGAATGTCACCTCAACAAGATTGATGACATATCAACATAAGCTATGATGCTGTGTCGTAGTTATGCCAGATTGATATCATAAATATTTTGCTACATTTATTTCTTAGTGAGTCATAGAAATTATTTACTAGATCCTCGTAACACTGTTACACAAAAAACCATTTGTATGGACATAATAAAGTATGGTTTTTTTTTCTTATCCCACTGGAAAACATATGTTCGATTTTGCTGCTCCTTCAAAACTCCTTTCCTTTCAGAAATACATAGATTTGGTAATTTTGATATAATACAACAAATCAAATAATTTTGCCTTTACTTCTTAAAATAGAATAAATGTCCTTTTAATCTTGATTTTCAAAGTATTTGGTTGAAATACAAATGCTAGATAATGAAAAAACTCAAACTGTTGTGCAATGTCAGGATATTTTGTAAACTTTACAGAGTAAAATACTTATAAAATTAATAAATTTGCAAAGCCTACAAATCCTCAGAGGTATCTAAACCTACTTCAATTCGGTATGTTACTTAAGATTTTTCAACTATTTTTTATTTAATATGTAGGGCATATACTGATTCATGTTTGATTTCCTTTATCAATGTGATGTGGCTCCAAATTTGTTATAGTCGGAAAATTTTAAATTTGTATAAATACTCAGTAATAGGGAAACTTAATAGCTCTTTAACTTGTCTTGTATAAGTTATAAATTACATTTTTTTATTAAGAAGATAAATAGGTATGCGCATGGGAAAAAGTGCCAGCACTACAGAAAACACAGCATAAAGTAGAATAAGGTAATTTTTATTCCTACGAAATCAAGATATTAAAATGCAGTTTTGCAAGTTTTTGTTATATCACATCTATTTCAATCAAAAGTGCAACGCTTCGCATAATTCGAGATTTTTACGATAATCATGAGATTATCGTCAAATTATCTGATTTGTCAAAAATTCGCAGATACAATATTTGCAAATGCAGTTAGCAAATTAATCTATATATATAAAACAGTTCCGTAACTGACTCATTCATTCATTCATTCATTCATTCACTGACTGACTGACATACAACGCACAGACCAAACCGCTGGACCTAAAGGGCTGAAATTTTGCATGGCGATTCTTCTAATAGTGTAGGGGTGCACTAAGAAAGATTTTTCAAAAATTCTTCTTACATTTTTTTAAATTAAATTTTTAAGCTGTTTTTTAAACTTTTTTTACGTTTGCATTTAAAATAATACATTGAGGGTTATAAAATTTATATCACGAGAAAGATCATAAAAATTCCTTCAAAATGAAATTTTTTTCGAATTTTTACCTCCATTTCCTGATTTTTGGTGAATTTTTAAAGATTAATTTTTAGAATTTAATTTATTAAATGCGGATCACGTGATTTCTTTTTCTGGTACTTTAAATAAATTTATCGTCATGTGCAAAAAAAAAAAGACAAAAAAATATTTTTTTCTTGCTAATGCGGCAGACGATTGGACTTTATTTTGTCTATAAAAATATCCCTTACGATTTTTTTATAAATATGTTTTTTTACATCAATTGTATACATTGATCGTCGTATTTATTATAAATATATATATATATATATATATATATATATATATATATATATATATATATTTTTTAATTAATTGCATACATTGACCGTTGTATTTAATTTCAATGTACTCCGTAGCGAAGCGCGGGTTTTCAGCTAGTGTTATATATAAATTAGAATATTAAAATGCTTTTTCTCATACATATCTATATAGTTTTACTGCATTGATTCTTAGCTTGCTGAGTACTGCTTTAACTATTTATAACATCTTTACTTTAAATATTAAACCAGACACAACTGTGAGAGAAGAAAATTTTGGACTGAGGCTTTTGTACGGTCATTTGATTCCCACGATACTTCCCCCTGTTTCAAAAAACACAACCCGAGACAACAAAGAAATCATTCTGAAAGACAGAAAATTTGAATCTGGTCAATTTGGTTTTCTGAAGAAGAGAAAACTAGATAACTTTGCATCATTTTCAGTTATCTAGAATAATGGTTAAACGCTGCATCCCTAAAAATACATTGATTATTTAGCCAATGAAAATATATGCCATTAAGCTTCTCTATAATAATGCCAACGATACATATATCTCTCAATTTGAAGATTTAAACCGTTAACAAATAATTTAGTCTTTGATTTTAAGAGCTTGCTAACGTTTATAAAATAACGATAACACTTCCGTGGAGTTTACTGCCAAGAATTCTATATTTATTGTGTCATAAATTTTATTTCTACAAGGCTACGGCTTAGCACGAAAACACATACGTCGTATGCATAACTTCTAACGTGGTAAAATGATGAACTATAAATACCATTTAATGCATATTTTCAATGTATTTATGTAGTGTAAATATTCCCATGCTTGAGATATTTATACTTCCTCTTTATTGCTTTTTTTCTAGTATTTTTTGTTTAGGGGTTTAGCATTTTTGCTCTTTGAAATGCATTTGGGCCTATTTTTCTACCTAAGGAAACTAACTCCTTTGAGGAATATTTAGAATATAACATTTAAAATATTTTGGTTGTTTCAACTTTTAAAAATGGTAGTAACTGTTATAGATTAAGAAAAGCTATTACTATTACGTCCTACAGCTGTACATTTAAAATATCTAAGGAAACTAACTCCTTTGAGGAATATTTAGAATATAACATTTAAAATATTTTGGTTGTTTCAACTTTTAAAAATGGTAGTAACTGTTATAGATTAAGAAAAGCTATTACTATTACGTCCTACAGCTGTACATTTAAAATATCTAAGGAAACTAACTCCTTTGAGGAATATTTAGAATATAACATTTAAAATATTTTGGTTGTTTCAACTTTTAAAAATGGTAGTAACTGTTATAGATTAAGAAAAGCTATTACTATTACGTCCTACAGCTGTACATTTAAAATATCTAAGGAAACTAACTCCTTTGAGGAATATTTAGAATATAAACTCCTTTGAGGAATATTTAGAATATAACATTTAAAATATTTTGGTTGTTTCAACTTTTAAAAATGGTAGTAACTGTTATAGATTAAGAAAAGCTATTACTATTACGTCCTACAGCTGTACATTTAAAATATCTAAGGAAACTAACTCCTTTGAGGAATATTTAGAATATAACATTTAAAATATTTTGGTTGTTTCAACTTTTAAAAATGGTAGTAACTGTTATAGATTAAGAAAAGCTATTACTATTACGTCCTACAGCTGTACATTTAAAATATCTAAGGAAACTAACTCCTTTGAGGAATATTTAGAATATAACATTTAAAATATTTTGGTTGTTTCAACTTTTAAAAATGGTAGTAACTGTTATAGATTAAGAAAAGCTATTACTATTACGTCCTACAGCTGTACATTTAAAATATCTAAGGAAACTAACTCCTTTGAGGAATATTTAGAATATAACATTTAAAATATTTTGGTTGTTTCAACTTTTAAAAATGGTAGTAACTGTTATAGATTAAGAAAAGCTATTACTATTACGTCCTACAGCTGTACATTTAAAATATCTAAGGAAACTAACTCCTTTGAGGAATATTTAGAATATAACATTTAAAATATTTTGGTTGTTTCAACTTTTAAAAATGGTAGTAACTGTTATAGATTAAGAAAAGCTATTACTATTACGTCCTACAGCTGTACATTTAAAATATCTAAGGAAACTAACTCCTTTGAGGAATATTTAGAATATAACATTTAAAATATTTTGGTTGTTTCAACTTTTAAAAATGGTAGTAACTGTTATAGATTAAGAAAAGCTATTACTATTACGTCCTACAGCTGTACATTTAAAATATCTAAGGAAACTAACTCCTTTGAGGAATATTTAGAATATAAACTCCTTTGAGGAATATTTAGAATATAACATTTAAAATATTTTGGTTGTTTCAACTTTTAAAAATGGTAGTAACTGTTATAGATTAAGAAAAGCTATTACTATTACGTCCTACAGCTGTACATTTAAAATATACAAGGAAACATTACAAAGGGGGGATTTATTTATTTTTAAATACGTGTATTTTCTATAATGATTTACGATCTAAATACGAAAATAATCTTATTTCTACATAATAATTTACGGTTTATAAAATTTAATGACACATTTGTAAGGAATAACAATTTTCTGTTATTTTTTAAGCCAAAGGTAACAAAAATAATCCGAACATAGTTCTACGAACTTTCTAAACACGATTTTTTTATATTTTAAATAACTGGAACGGACATTTTCTTTCTTGCAAACTTTAACATGATATTTATATTTTGAATTCTGTGCTTAACAGAAAATTTTATATTTTAGGAATAATTGGAAAATGCTTTGCAGTATGCTTTTGGAAACATCAGTGTTTTTTCCATACTTCCATTTTAACAATGTAGAATTCTCTAGAGAGTTTTAAAAAAATCATTTTTACTTTCAATACGAGCATTATGAAGGAATGAGGAAAGAATCTTCTTTTTGCAGCATGTGTAAGCTGAGTACTAGGAAATCATTCACGGTTTATTGAAAAAGCAGATAAAATATTGGATGAAGACCTATTTTAACAGATCGGTACCATTATAGTTATAATTAGAAGTTAACCCGTCATTTTGACGTCATAATACTAATGATGACGTCATAATGGAAAATGTATATGAAAGTTAAAAAATATCCCGAATTATCTAACAATATTGCATTTAATCCACACCTTGTAAAAGCAAACCCTTTCATTATTTTTTATTTATTTAGTTTTTCATGCAATTGGAGTATTTGACTGCCATCCAACATGTCATTTTAACGTCATAATACTAATAAGGACGTCATAATGGAAAAAGTATATGAAAGTTAAAAAATATCCCGAATTATCTAACAATATTGCATTTAATCCACACCTTGTAAAAGCAAACCCTTTCATTATATTTTATTTATTTAGTTTTTCATGCGATTGGAGTAGTAGACTGCCAACCAGTTTTTTACAGCTCACTACGCGATATGAATACTTGAGCTACTTGATTCATTCACATTCAAGTTTTCTTACTTTCAGAATTCATCGCAAAAGTAAACAGATTTTAAAAACTGTTAAATATACAGCTAAAAGCATCCAATTTTTTTAGTTCTGAATGTTTTATAGAAAAATAGGCTGAACAAACATGATTTGGTGGAGAAGATATTAGTTTTTAGGTAAGAAAAATTCTGATCCATATCGGAAATTGAAATTAAGCCTAACCGGCTGTTTGTTTACTGAGGTCTTCAATTGAAAGATGAGTACAGCCCGGAAGTGTTATACAGAGACAACGGCTATTATATATATAATTTCTGTATATTTGATTTACATATATGTCAAAAACTATGAATGTTATATCTATATTCTCTTCATATGCACATCTCCAAATAAATTAATTTGCATCAGGAAATTTAAGAGATTAAAATTTAATATATTCGGATTCAATCGAAAACAGCCCTCAATACTTTCGCGTATGAAGAGATGAAAAACGCTGGTTTGGTTCCACGGATAGTTTGCTTGATTATTGCGTATTAGGATATTCTACAATTTATATTCCTCCTTCCTTATATTTATTCATGCTAATAATTCAATTTGTTGGGATAGTCGCCTGCACTGAATTGACCCAAATCACATCATTATCTTACGTTGTTTAAAAGCAAGCTGAAATGCACAAACTAACAGTTTCCTAACCCTTTGTTGTGCTAAAAGTTAAAATGGGTATAAACAAGATGATGAGCAGTCTGTCAGCTTTTCGAATATTAGTTAATTTTGCACTCATTTTGTACAGATGGTTCTTGATCATACTTTTTTTTTGTATTAGCTAATTCTTACACCCAATACAAAAAATACTTCAAAAGGGAAGAAATGAACGTTACTTATATGTCTTTTCAACAATTGAATAGCTTACAACTTTACAATTTTTAATATTTAGGTAAATTACGATTCTCAATTCCTACTCTCCTTGAATATATTAAAAAGGATTTTTGTTACATAATGATCCAATAAAACATCTAAATTTATAAAAAATGTAGTTCTGTCATAGAAAAAACATATACCTTGACCAAAGGGTATCTAGAAAGATAATTTGATATTAAAAAAATCTTAAATATTTTTCATTTGTACATTTATAGGCATCTGTATTTTATATTTGAATGTTTATATAAATATATGTGTTTTACTGTTAACAAAAACAAATTAAAATTTGAATGTAAACCGTAAAGCTATTGTTTTCTTCATAAATGCAATAGTTGATATACTAATCATATTTTTATGAAAAACTCCATCGGTGTCTTTATATAATTGAAGTAACCATTGAAGGAAAAGAAACTCACAAAATCACATAAATTGCAAATAAATAAATAAATAATAATAACAATTAAAAATGTATCAAACAGAATTCGATTGTGAGGCAAAACGAAGAAACATAAAAAGAGAGTTACTTGATTATAAGTATTTGTTATGAGTAAGATTAGTCAAAAATGGAAGCATAAGATTTCATTGCTAATGTACAGGCAGGATAGCAGTAGGGCATTATAAATAATCAGGCGTCCCTTTGTTGATTTGTTTACCTTTTGCAACCCGGAGACTAAACTTACCGTGACCTACAGAGTAAGCCAATTTTTAAATACCTCTAATGCACATTTCTTGTATGGTATTCGAAACCATAGATCCCGGGCCTAAGACTAAAACCTTAATTATTCGGCCACCGCCCTAAAATTTCAAACGAAAGCCAAAGTTTAGAATGGTGGCAGCACAACAAATGACTTAATGAAATACTTCTATCCATTGAGTGAGATTATCAGTGTCTCAATAAAATCTAATATTTGCCGTGCTTTTGTAATGAATTTTTGAGCAAACCAAAATAGTATCTAATCAGCCAAACCCGATGCATAATGAAACTAATAATCAGTTTTATTATGTCAGTTCTATATCCAATACAAAATAAAACTAATAATCAGTTTTACCCACAAGTGTTCCTGAAGATGAAGTACAAGGTTTTCCATACAATCTAGTAAACACATTAGATAATAGATTGATAGAGGATCTAGAAATCATTCTAAAATAACACTCGGACTGTCCCAAGATGAGTTTTTTTTTTCTTTCAGTTATAACAAGGTGAATAGGTTCTCTACAGTTATACATTCATTGCAGGGCTCAACAATTGTTGGTACAAAATATCCGCTTTACATTACATTAGGAATAATAACCCTAAGAGACTAACAAAGAAGAAAATGTAAACAAACTGAACCGCATTAGTTTTTAAAGAGCAAAAGCAGGAATTAAATGGAAATAGCTTAGGTTTACATTAATTCGATTTCGAGTTATCTATTAATAAACTCTGACGATAATTAACATTTTTTGTTATAAAAATACCTTCCCACCAGTTCATATATTATTCACATATCGCTTAAATGAATTAACCATTCTTGTGCATAAAATTAGATTATACATTTGCTATGGATAAAAGGGCTAAATTTATGCTCAAGCAAGGAAAAGTTTGTTATAATGATTAAGGAAATTAATTGCATAGCTACACGTTACACAGTTAAGTTTATAGGATGTATGTAACTTACATTCATGTCAAATGATAAAATATTTCAGTATGTACAAAATCATAACAGGTGATTGCCCCCATATAAAAGTAAATGGAAATAAATAAAATAGCATTCCTCTTTGTGATAAAATCATCAGACTCTATGGATATTTATCTTTCTAGAATTTATTTTCTCTGTAAACAATTACCTAAGGAAAAATCACTTAAAATAAAGTGACGTCACACACAAACATAGTATGCATTAAAGAAAAAATGCTTCGATAATCATACAAATAGAATTTTATCACAGTAAAGTTTAGAGCTGAATGTCGTTAAGTAATTCTGAACATTCATTTATTTCGAGCGATGTCAAGATATAAGTACGACAGTGGTTAATTTTCTCCTTACTGGGTAACTCATGAGTCTTTAAGTTTTGATTTTGCCCTTGCTATGACTGATTTATGAAATTTCATATGTAATTAGCTATGCAACTTTTTATATGAAATATATGTGCTCCCTAATACTGATATATTATAGCTCAGACAGTAGGATCAAAATGTACTCAGAGTGGGTGTACTGTTTGTGTATTTATAGATTTTGTCAATTGTTTGTTCATTTAATGAAGAGACGATTTCTAGAACTCTAATTATGTTAATGACATTTTTAGTAAAATGTTACATTCTTATCATTGTTTAAGTTTGCCCAACAGTAAGTGTCCAAAATATGCAATCATAATCTAACAAGAATGATCACGTGCCCTTAATATAATATGTATTTTTTAATGCTTCATTTTCACATTTAGATTTACCAATGAAAGCAGTTTGAGTTTTGAATCAAGGGGTTCATTGTTTTGAATATATCATAAAAACTAGTTTGTGATAAAGAACATTTATTATTTTCATATGAATGTACCGAATTTCAACTTTATTATAAATGCTATGAACAAATCAGAAGTAAATCTATTATACTATTGTTATTAAATGACCTTAATATTCAATCAAGGTCTTTTTGTCAGCAACATGATGCCTAGCGAATAAAAGATTTATGAATGAAAGTATTTGTGGTTGTTTTTTTTTTCTCAACATATGCATATTTAACCTTGAACGCCTTGTTATTGTTAGCACTTCGGCAATTAGGGTAATGCACATGAAATGAAACAGTGTCTGACTTATTAATAATCCAACAGTAAAGTAGCTTTAAAAATTAACGTACACGGGTTAAAGGAAATATATGTTTACAGCAGTTTAATTCCCATTTAAGCCTTGTAAAATAACGTTATTCAAAAACCACTATCCTTCTGTTTCACCTCCTGTTAGCCTTTAATAAATAACAGTTAAAGAATTTTATTTTCAAGTGCTGTATTATCCACGTAATGCCGTGTATTTGCGCGAGTTTTACTCTAAAGATAATTTGAGGGAGAGTGAGAAACGAGTGAAAATTTAATTGCTGTTGAACACAGTGAAAATTTAATTGCTGTTGAAAAGCGAATCAAGTTTTCAAAAAATGCATTTGATGTTTCACCGAATTTTACAAATGATAAACGGCATGTTAGAAACGAATGTACGCTAAAATAAGCAACTACACCTACATTTGAATAGTCTGAAACTTCATTGAACATGTTATTTTAAAACTAAAAGACTTATTTTTTTATTTTTCTTCAAGTTAATGATTAAATTAATAGCAGTTAAGCTAATTAAGATATTTGAGTAGATTAGACAGGTTTTACATGCATTCCTCTTATGTATTTCTTATCTTACAACCACCAAAATTTTTTACTTTTCTCTAAAAATATATAACTTTTGAGATAGACATCAATTTTCACTCCGTGAACCTACAACTATTATAAGTATTTCAGTTGCTAAGTTTATAAATTTGCATTTTTTCAATAAGATTTCTTAATTGATGTTTGAATTTTAAAATACTGTACTGACACTTTTAAAAACACGAAAAGTATTAAAATGTATTCAGCCTTTTTTGGCAAAAGAAAACAATTGCTATTGATCTGAAAATTTATTTGTCCAAAATTATAACATAACAGACAGGTAAACAAAAAGAGTGACACAGACTCAAATTGCTCTTTTTTTATTTTAATTAAATTAGCGTAATAAGAAACACCAGGCATCTATATAGAAATTTAATGCTAGTCAACCGGGAAAATAATCAGCCTGAGAGTACTTAAAATAGGAAGTAACGCGAAGTATTACTTACAATGAGAAAACAAAGTGAAACTGAGAAAAAAAACCTCCTTTTTTGACAGGTTACGGCAATACTGAAATGGTGTTGAAATCCTAAATGATTCGTAAAGTAGTATAAATTTAATATCTGATGCATACTATAGTTTAGAAATAATTAAATTGTAGGGTTCGCGTGTTGCTCAGATGCAAATTTCTGGTAGCTGCGCAGTGCAGGCCAGTCGAAGTGAGTTCGGAGCAGGTGTCTGGTCTATTTAAGTGACACACGCTGAGTTGGCAAGAGTCCAAGAAGGGAGTGGAGATTTGTACGGTAATGCGTTACGCTATTAGTAGAGATACGAAGAGTCGAGAAAAGTTAGATTGAAGGTGATAGCGGTATTTAACTGATAGAGCACGTATTAGTATTTAGCCTAGGTGGCTGCACGATTTCTATAGTTAGTTCAGAGCCCGATGGTTACGGGTATTGTTAGTGAACGTATATTCTGCCTGAAAGGGTTCATTACGACTTTAAAGTTCAGTTTCTTAGTACCGCAAGTTGCGGTACTGTTGTGTTATTATTTGAAGCCCCAAGTCGGTCTATGTTAGTCTACCTCTACGTAGAATAAAAAAGGAATTATTTATGCCTCTTACTTTATAGTGTGCCTGGACCGTTAGAGGATTGCAGGGTAAATAAGAAATAAAACCACATAAAATATTCCAAGGTAAGGTTGCACATTACGCTGCAACTTTCGCCTAAAGAATGTTATATTATTGCTATAATTCGTATCTGTCTTAACAAATATGTACTTTATTATATCTATACTTGTATTGAGTAACATTACCTCTTAATCTTTAATGAAACGTGTCTTGGGGATGGTCGCACCAAATTGTAGAGGCACCGGGCAAAGATTCTGCTTCCCGACCCTTGCCCGAATAGTTGTGAAGCTAAACAGGAACTGCATCTGTTTGCCTTCAAAGGTCCTGCCTGGTAAGGTTTTATCCAGCATTAGGAACAACGACAACAACGAAACACATATTTTTAGCTCATTTCCTTAACTTGGATCTTTTTGAAAATGTCATTATAAAAAAGTAAAAATAAAATCTGTTCAGGATTTTAAATTTTTGAATATTCGAAGTTCATATAAAGTATAAAAGATCTTTAAGCAAATTGAATCTCATATTTGGTCTCTAAATAAACAAAATGTACTTCTCCGATGAAATATAAAATTATTTCAAGCATGTGTAATTTTTAATATCCACAGAAATTCTCTTAATATCTGTTACGTAATTTGTAAATAGTATTTTAAGATACACAGGAGAACAGAGGCATTCATTACTTTCCACTAAATATAAAATAATCACACAAAACATGTATTGTCCATAAAATAATATTCCGATGAAATTACAGGAAATTTGCGAATGATACAAAGTAAATGAAACAATGCCAATAATATATCGTACTATGTCAAAAAGATCATATTTACCAGAAAAATAACTCTCATCATAAATTTACTAACAACATAAGTTAGATATTTATCTGTAATTGAGCATCTTTCATATGTTTATAAACTTTGTTAATGTTAAAAGAAACAATTCCAGAATAATTCTTATCTGTATAAGTTCCAAATTCTTTCTCTATTATAATTAAGCCTCGTCTTTGAGAAAATTCTGTTTGATTAAAGAAAGTTCCCTTCTATATGGCTAATGTATAAAGGATTCAAAACACATTAGAAAATTCTTTAAAAAAGTTCGGTGAAAATATTTTACCATAAGAATGTTTTATGTGGGGAATATTGTGTGGGGATTATTCCTATTTTACCATTGAAATACTACAAAAATATTTTCCTTTAATATTTGATAACAAATAATATATCTATAAAATAGGAAATTAATACTCTTACTAGAAATCGAAAACATTTGAAATATACTTTTCATAAACAGATATAAAACAGCAGTTTTGAAATTAATCAATAAATTAAAAGAAAAGAAAAGAAAATTTGAAATGAAGTTAAGTAATTAATGATAGTTATCTACTTTTTATGACTTTAAAGTTCATTAATTTGTAGTTTAATAAGAAAGAAAATAAATAACAGAATTTGTATTGTCCGTCGAATTTCCTTTCTCTTTTTCGTCGTTTCATTTTCTCGATAAATACATTAAATACTTCTACTTTTAAATCACTTCTTTAATCTTTCATTTGTAGCCATTAACAAATGGATGGATAAACAGACGCAATTACTTCTTTTAAGCTTTCTTAAATCATTAACAATTCTTGCGTTTAAAAATAGATAATTTGAGGAGCTTGAAACTTAATTATAAGTTATTTATCTTTTAAATGGCTAGAGAAGGGAAAAGTTTATCTTTTATTTATAAATTCCAGGAAAAGTTCGTGTAATATTTTATTTTGATGATAATCAAGGCAATGCAATACAAACATTTATTACATTTTGAAATTTATGTCTCACTCTCTGATATTCTAGATTTATATTTTCCCCCAGAATTAAATAATATATAAAATCCAAATTAATATGCACATATTTAAATTAAAAATATAAACTACAAGGAAGCAGACAGATATTTTAATGATTCATTCTAAATATATGACTAGTATGTTCAGTAAGCACACACAAATTAGTTGTTTAAGAGAACCATGTAATATATTTGAAATTCGTGTCAAAATTATAAATAAGTTTTAAATGGTGTATTTTTCACCATTTGATGATATAATATACAGAACCTTCTCAAAAGATACGTATGTTTAAGTACATACCTTTTGTAAGTATATTTAAAAACTTTTGAAGCGTTTTGATTTCCTTCAGTATAATATTGTGGACGTAATTTTTACGTCACATATTGCTCCAAACTGGTAATAAAAGCTTAAAGTTGCTTAAGCATATTACATTTTAAAAATTTTGTAGCTAAGAAACCAAAATATAACAATTATAACATTATACAGTTTGAAAATAATATTTTAAGGTTAAAGTAATATGCATCTTTATGAAAATTAATGCTAGTAAAAACTTACAGTTAAAATTTTTACTACTCTGTTTAATAGGGCATTAATATTAATATATAATTAATAATTGGGGTGTAATCTAGCAGGTGATAGCAAATACATGAAGCAAGACGATATATTTATTTTACCTATGATGTAAAAATCAGTTTATGAGGAGTCAATAAAAACCTACACACTTTAGATGTAGGTAAATTTCAATTTTGTAAATATGGAATGTTTGTTTCTTTGTCAGAGATTTTTTAAGTCTAGCAAGCAAAACTAATGATAGAAGTGGAGAATGAACATTTATCTTCATATAGGGTAGTTTATGTTTAACTCTAACTAAGAAGTGAAACAACTGCAAGTTTAATATAGACAAAAGTTTAACATAGACATTAATCTTTAATGCTTATAGATGGCTATAGACCTCTTTACCTAGGTTGCAAAGGAAGCATGACTATTATACTGCTTCAAATAACAATGACTATAGTTGAAAAATGTTGGGTAAAAACTCGGGAATTTTTAAAATATTAAAACTAAGCCTTGAAAATGTGCTAATTTAATTTCAAAATATTTGGAAAAGCTAATTTTTTTAAGTACGGTTTCAGACTCAAAAGACTTATTCCGATTCAGAAAAGTTTTCTTAATACTTTTAGTAGGGCATATTTTAAACCGTCTGTAAAATGTCTAGACGTCAAGGAGAAAAATATGTGGCGTAATGTAAATTATTCATCTAAGATAAATATTATGCACTCATAAGCTAGAAATTTTGTTACTGATAGCTATGAAATATTTGAGTCCGTTTTCAAATTTCAATACATGGTTCTATGTACTTTATAACATCTGAAAGTTAGCACACAGAAATTTTAAAGCAAATTCGACTACCGTTTCAACTGAAGAGGCTCATACTTAAAAAAATCAAATATTTATAATACAATTGAAAAAAGAATTCTATCAACTAGTGTGCATAGAAATTAAAATATCTGCCGCAGAGTAAGCATAAGCATCTTTAATAGAAATATCGTGTTATACATTTTTACTTATATCTGATCTATTTTTTAGATAAATGAAAGGGGAAACTATATATATATATATATATATATATATATATATATATATATATATATATATATATATATATATATTATATATACATACACACACACTTTGAGTAATATTGATTGCGATTAGTTTGCTCTATAAGCCAAGTGTATATAATAAGTGTTCTATTGTAAAGTAAATATAAAGTGAAACAAATAAATTGCATATAAGTCAAGGAGGATCATGGACTCAAGGAAGATCAAGGAAGATCATGGAAAACTATGATTATCATGGACGTAAAAGTTCAAGCTTACTTTCTTAAGAACGGTCCCCAGTTAAAAATATTATTAATACCCCATTTTAAAACCGTCGATAAAATGAGAATGATTTAGAGTAAACATCAATTCATTATTTTTTAAAAGCGTCTCTTTTGTTAAATTTTTATTTTTGTTAACAAATATTTAACCCCTTCTAAAGTTACTTAGAGTACTCCCTCGTAGAACATTTTAATTTTTACACCAATCTTAGTAGATTTAAATTATTCATATTTTTTGTCATACGGCTGATTAATTATTTGTCTTTGTACAAATATATCTAAGAACTTGTTCCTGTTTTTAAACGGAAAACGAGAAAAGTTTTAAGATTTGATAGTTGTGAGACAAAACCGGGTTTACTGAAAGAGTTACGACAGTTTGTATCACTTTTTGCACCAATGTGCAAACAATTCATAAAATAAAGGAAGATGGAAAAAATTGCCTTTTCTTATTACCTAATATATTTTTCAGTCACATGTTTGAATGAAATAAGGGGGAAGTAGACACTACTGATCTTTAAATGTTTTTACAGTAAACTAACATATCTTAAATGATAAAATTTCACTTACATATGTTACATATGTTAATTATTTCAAGCATTGTAGATGAAGAGTATCCTGAGTAGATAAGTTTCCATTTAGTTCTACCAACCTCCTTGTAGTGCAAAGCACTTCAAAAGTTAAATTTTTAAATGTCATCGTTGGCTGTTTCGGAAAACGCCTTAAAATTTCCCCCCGTTGGAAACTGTGGCATGAAGATAAAAATCAGAAAATAATATTTAAAACTGAGAAATATTCTCTATACGTCATTTACTTTTTATGTAGGTTTCTAAAATATAAAATTAAGACTTAGAAAACTTATATTATTTAAATATCAAAAAATGCATCAAAATAAAAGTGACGTACTTAATCCTAAAATTGCTATTTGCTAAATGTGAGATTTTAAATGTTGAAAAATTAGGTTAAGCCTGCCATAAAAAAAAGCAACTTGAAAACTTCGATGAAAGGTGAACTTGAAAACTTCGATGTTCTGACCTTTATAAATATTTACAAAATTTATTTTTGAGGAATTTCCTTTTCATCCTTCAAATTTAGGTTCTTATAACATTTCCTTCTATGAATTTTCTTTGCAATTAATAAAAAAAAGTGTACCCTTAATCAAGAAATACTTAAGATTAATAACTGTAAATGAAAAAATGTGCGTAAAAAATATGTGGAAATTTATATGAGTGATATTACACACAATAAGTATCTGTGTTAACATATACCCCGTAATTATACAAATGGGGTTGATGAAGTTTTAAATTAAAGAATTTAATACTCTAAAACTGAAACACAATGTATCACATTTGATATATATGCATATGTAATCACACATAATTAATCCAGAGTCTTCTACGTGTTCACACCTTTCACATTCATGTATATCTTGCTGCTTGATTACATTTTTTATGTATGCACTTGTTATCTATTTTTTATAAAGCATTCGCAAGGGAAATATTCTTTCGTTTTTTTCTACCTGCTTCATTTCCTTTATCTTTGAACGGGGGTGAAAATTTGCATTTTTATTCAGCGTTGTATGTATTAAAATGTCGTCTCTACTGTGATATAGCTTCTTATCTTATGATTTAAACAAGGCATAAAGGGACGAAACTAATTTATTTTAGATCTCTTCATTGTATGGAAATTTTAATAGAAAAATTAAAAGCGGTGTAAGACTTGAAAGACTAGATTTTCCCCCTCTGTTTTGTCTTCTGAAGAATAAATGTAATAGATATTTTAATTTTATGACGATGTATAATGTTGATTAGTGGATAATGTTAATGATGTGCAATTTATGCAGATATAACATGAAAAAGTATTCTGCATTCTCTTGAAGTGAAGTAATTTATGTTTGGGGCAGTAAATTGTTTTATAGGTGAATTTAAACAAAGCCTCGTCTCATTGATTAAAACTCTTATTTGTTTACTTAGTGCTAACGATATTGTATTTTAAATACATTTTATAAAGGAAAAATTACTGACAATTTTTTAAGTAGGAATTAATAATTGAATAATAACTGACATATATTGATTTACCTTTAATTAATCTGGGATTTTTGAATAAGTAGGGAATTTTCTGCCTATGAAACAAAAATATTCTCATTGATTATGCTATTTTACTTTTTATTAGCGCAATTTGATTGTAAAATGAAACTAAGCCATTAAACATTCCGAATAAGGAAAGAATACACTGAAAAATAAATTATGGTACTTAAAAAAGGAAAGTAAACCCATGGTTTTCATATTATCTATTATATGTTTTGAAGAGAATTTAGAGAAGTTGTAATATTTAGATTTTGGTATCCTCCATTAGCTGTAAAGAATAATTATTTAATTTGGATTCCCTAAAAGGAAAACTACGGAAATAGAAGGTTTTCTTACTTTACAAATGAGTTCTAACGTAAATGTGCAGAAAATTATTCCCTTCTTACAAGCATTTGATCAATAAGATTCTTTAAAACGATATCCCTGCCATTATATGTATAAATTTTGCTCAAGAGAGGATACGCCCTTCAGTTCTAAAATAGATAGAATTCCTTTTCTCTTCTTGGTAACCCACAACTTGGTAACAAAAACTTGGAAACCCACAAAGACACATGGTTAAAAACTTTATATCAACTTAAATACCGGGTGCGTCATAAATTCGTGCAAAGTTAAAAAATTCGTAATAAAAGAAGTAATGTTCGGAAAAATTTTCTGTTTGCGCGAATAGGATCAGAGGGACATTGGATTTTTTCCCATATAAAAACAAAATGTTTCGTAAAGTAACCGAAAGAGGGCGCTTTTGCGCGACCACGTTTAGCCTGCATAGCAGGAAAGACATGCGTTACCTGATGTCAAATTCATGCAGGATGGTGCCCCGCCCCACTTTTCACTTGATATCAAGAAGTTCCTGTTGGAAGCTTTCACTGAAGACCGAGTTCGACAAGTCGCGATTATAAGGTTCAGTGGCCCTCACGGTCACCAGACTTGACCCCGGGAAATTTTTAGTTGGGGTATACGTAAAGTCTCATGTGTATCGGGGCTCCCCAACCACTTTGGTGGAGCTGAAAAATGTCATTCGACAGACAATCGTTGACATCGATGCTAGAATCCGCTGTAATGGGCTTGGTGGCTCGCCTCACTTGCCTATTACCTTGTGCTGGTAGTGATGTTGAACAACTCTTACTTTAAAATAAATGCACTGTTTCATGTTATTGTGATCTGTTTGATTTTCTGTTTGAGTTTGCCTGAGTTGCATAAAACGTCTCAGTATGACGTGTGGGGGCCCTCTTTCGGTTACTTTTGGAAATTTTTTTTCTTACATGGAAAAAAAAAATCCTTTGTACCTCTGATCCTATAGGCGCAAACAGAAAAATTTTCCGAGCATTACTTCTTTTATTATGAACTTTTGAACTTTGCACGAATTTATGACGCACCCGGTACATATAATTCTGAATCAGTAAGATAGTTCGGTTATTTTTCTTGAGGTTCTGTTCTGTTCTGTTATGTTCTTTGTGAAAGTAACTAAGCTTTTACACACCTTTTACTGAGGTATGAATGTTCTTCCTTTCTTCCTAATATACATACAATCTTATTTGTCGAATTAAGCATTTAGTAGGAATGAAATGCATTTTAGTGTTCTTTCTTTATGTCTTCAAATGCCTTTTTTAATGAAAATATGCAGGTCGGAAAGGGAAGGGGTCGCAGAAACCATTGAAGGGCATCGCGACTCTATAAAGGCTGGGAAACACTCCATTAAGGTACGAACGATGCATTTTATCTTTTATCGATGAGCGGCGACTGACTTGCAACAAAATTTTCTAGTGTAATGTAATGTAACATGAGCATTCGGTAGTCAGTGCTTGAAAGGGAGTCGAGCAATCGTGCTCCAAGAGACTGTCGATTTCTTGCTGATCGTTACTTTAGAAGCCAGAGCAGGTCTCATTGAAGTGGACCTCCTTTTGATCCGAATATGGGTTTACTTGTGCTAGCTATGTGTATTACATTAGAAAGTTATGTTATAAGTCAGTCGCTGCCTTAATGTGTTTCATTTCAAGCAATGACTAATAAAATATTGAATGTCTTCAGTATACTCCATATAACCTGGGTTTTATGGAGTATACTGAAACTATGGAGTATACTGAACCCTACGTTTAAATTTTTTTATAGATGACATTAGATTTATCCTACTAAAACATTTCAAAATGTTTGAAATAATTTAAATATCGTTTTATTTAATTTATTATTTTGATAACTTTTTTAATTTGCATTCGAACAAATTTACAAAATACCCAGATCCTTTCTTTATATATTTGGTTAGTAATTTAAATTTGCGTAGAACATCTTGAACTTGAATTCGATAATACCGTATACAAGGTGATTGACTCCAGCGTTAATTCCAGTTAGGAGGGCAGTGGCACTCCAAGGAACGATTTAACTATTTTACGAGCTATTATGCTTGTACCATAAATTTGATATTCATAGTTTTGAGTTCAAAAGGAATTTTACTTACCTCTCTCCTGTCTAAATTGTGGTGTATTAACGGTCATCCTTCGTTTAATTATTCAAACTTAAATGATGAAACTTATTGACATATTGCTGCTATCAAAACCTGGCTCTCTGTTTCATGTTTCTTTTTTCTTCATCTTTCATTAAATCAAAATATACGACAAAAATGTTTCTGCGAGAAAAGGATCAATATGCGGATCATGCATGTTTTATTGATGGTTGGTTGGCTGGTTTGTGTTTATTGGCGCAAAGTCCAGATATGGACAACCTGCGCCAAACACATGGTAGGAATAGTACAATACATGAAAAGAAGGTATATTGTCACTTCACGGATGTAAAAAGGAGATAAAAACCAAGTTAAATCGGGGTAGATAAAACCAATGTCAAAGAAAAAAAAATAAAAAGTTATGCAGAAACTTGAAGACATTCATATAAAAGGTGATAAAAATATGAACCATTCAAAGAAATTTAAAAAGATGACACAAACGATGAAATACAAAGGCAATGACATGCAACGGTGATTAGAACGATGATATAAAAAAGTGATAAAAAGGTTCAATGGCATGAAGCGGTGATATATAAGTATGACTCGTTAGATTTTACTGGTGAAAAGTCTGAAAAGGACAAGGCTCGCCAAATACTCGTCAAGAATACAATAAATGCGCAGAAAATAACACGCATATATATATATATATATCAAGCAGGTGTGGTAAAAGGTGTGATAAGAACGGATTTAAAAGCAGTGAGATGTAGAAGTGATAAAATCAGTCAAAATATATAGCTGGTGATAAAAAAAACTGTCATATAAAATGGCTAACAAGAACGGTAATACAAATAGGCATATAAAATTATCAAATGACAGTCAAATAAATAATAGAGTGTAAAAATGGTAAGAGCATTATATACAAGAGATAAGAAGACTAAAACTGATTAAAGGCAAAAAACCGAAGAAAAAGGAAAAGACGAGTTAAGACTCCTCAAAAACAACTTCATTGTCCGATTCCTCGGACACGTACAGCTTTAATTCGTTGTCCTCTGAGGCGAGCCTACGGAAGGACTGAGGATTTTTTAAAACATGTTTGAGAAACATGTTTAAAACATGTTTTAAACATATTTTTCAGTTTCCTAGAAAGGCCAACGCACGTTCTGGGAACAGCTCGTTTTTTCTATTTAGGTTAGGAGGAATAGGCGAATTTAGGTATACGTGGTATGAACAGGATTGTTTGGGTTGATTAACAGTTTTGTGAGCAAAAGGTGGCGATATAGGTTCAGATGGAGTAAAATGAGTGATTTTCTATTGGCTGGGACTTACTAACTTTATTATTTACAGATGAGGTTCAGGCGCAAACTGTTCTAACGAAAATATTTTCTGTTTGTGTACTCACACTTTTGAAGGATTTTTTTTTAGACTGAAGAGTAGGACACACCTACTTTAGGTGCACGCGTTTCAATTTCACGTCCTTCAAACACGCTTCATTCACGCGCAATGTCACGCGTTTCAATTTCACGTCAGCCTCGGCATAGGAAATTTTGTTGGTAATTTTTAGATTCTGTACCTCCTTTTTCATAACCCACTCTGGGCGGGACCTAGAAAAGGAAGTATGTTCCCCACGACAATTTGCGCAGAATTCTGGTGCGGTACAATTTTCACTGCCGTGTCCGACTTCAGCACAACGAACGCAGGTAACGCTACCACGGCAATAGTATTTTGAATGCCCAAAGCGTTGACACTGGAAACAGCGCAATGGATTAGGAAAGTATGATCAACAGCTAAACTATAATATACTGCATGGATATGACATGGAATTGTGGGCGTGTCGAATGTCAGGATGATATGCTTCGTAGGAAGCAGCTTACCATCCCGACGGATAGTAATAAGACGAACGTCATAGACATGTTGACTATTTAGTTACTCAGAATCTCATTTTCAGGGGTGTGCATAAAATCAGGTTCTGATATGACTCCGCGAGAAAAATTCAGGAAATTGTGAGGTGTAACGGTAACATTAACACTTTCCGGCATGGTGGGATTGAAAGAGTCCCACCTAATTAAATTTTTTCCCCTTAAATTCTATTCACTTGAGCATTCTTTTCAAATATGGAATACAATTGGTTTTTGATTATAGTTTTAGGTTGTAAATGGCAGAACATAACAGGGTTCTTCATTTTTGCATGAAAATTGGCTAAAGTAATCAGTAAAAAGTGTCTTTAGGACTGCTCATTTTTTGAAGGATTTTGAAAATATTTATATATGAAAATGTTATTAATTACATTTTCTTTGATTAAACTTATTTTCTAAACAAGAAAGTATATCATTTATAAAATTTTTTAACGTTTATTTTTCACTTGAATTACGTGGGACTAAAAGAGTCCCGCCACACACTTGAGATTCTCACCGATAGATGGCAACACTGCAATTTTCCATTGTTTTGAATTAAGTATTACGTTTTTTCGTTAATTTTGGTTAGTTTTTCAGCCATTTTAGTATCAGGTGCCTTTATTTAGGGGCTGTCACCTCCCCGTGCAAAAAGAAAAACAGCAGAAATTTTTTGGGTGGCATAAAATATCTATGTAAGTGCATCTGATCCTTTATAAAACATTTTTTTCCAAATTTCAATTGTATTTTAATATAGCGAGTTGGAAAGGGTTAAATTGTCCCAGACACGTACTTTTTAAAAGGGTCCCGGCCTGTTCACGCGAAAAAACTTCCACAAGTAGATAACCTGAACGAAGTTTCTTGAGAGAATTCACCTCTCCAAGCACAGACTGCATTGTTTTAAAAATTAAAAAGGGAGAGACAAATGTAAAATTTTCATTCAACATTGATATAACAAAAAACCTTGCATTTACTGAAACCATGACCATTTGTTGCGGTGAATTATCCCTCACCGTGGGAGAAAAACGTGAAGCTTTTAAAGAATGCATAAAAAAAAATGTGAAAAGATTCAGTTCTCGGCGGCACCACCAACCATGGAGCCCAACAAGGGGATGCCGATACTTAAACCAGTGCTCACTGAGAAACTATACGCACACGAAACGACACTGAAGCAGACCTCCACCCTTAACGAGATGCCCAGAAGCCGATACGATAGCTTAGTTCTTAGCCGAAGACAATGTCAGCGACCAGTCGATTGATACATTAGGGAAACACTAAGTACCTCCCGTTTACCCAAAGCGGGGGCCGAAGCAGTGTGTTGGGCAACCAAAAATGACCCTCAAATACCAGAATTCCCTATTCCGGGGACACGGGTCTCCACGCACGGAAAACACGTAGATGATAAAGACCCCAATAGAAGCTAGAAGCAACAGAGCGGCAACAGCTTCTAAAGAGGAAGAGGAACCACATCGAGGGAGAAAAGAAAGGAAAAAGTAAAGGAAGAGAGGAGAGAAAAAAGGAAAGGAGAGATAGTTCTCTCGGGTACCTCGGGATTGCGACACCCGTATTTACCTAAAGAAGGTAAACCCCCTGAGGGGTTTATTGAATTAATGTAGCTTACGCCAAAGGTTATTTATATTAGGTAACAGACCGGGGGCCGGAGTCCGGTTGGTGTGGCTTGTTCCCAGAGCATCGGGGTCCGTTGTGAGGCCCTAGGTGCTTGGAAACGGAGAGCGCAACCTTGATTCGTCTGGGGGAGTGGGATCCTCTGAGTGAACCAATGTAGCACCATCAAGGCTTCGGATGTCACCATTTCCTCGTAGTCCCGGCTGGAAACCGGGCGGTGGCCTGGGCTCCGGTTCGGGGCAGGGGGGCAGGAGTCGGGTCCCAGGGCATCGGGGACCGTAGTGAGGACCTTGGTGCTTGGTAACGGTGGATGCGACTCTGACTCGCCTGGGGGAGTGGGATCCTCTGAGTGAACCAATGTAGCACCATCAAGGCTTCGGATGTCACCATTTCCTCGTAGTCTCGGCTGGAAACCGGGCGGTGGCCTGGGCTCCGGTTCGGGGCAGGGGGGCAGGAGTCGGGTCCCAGGGCATCGGGGACCGTAGTGAGGACCTTGGTGCTTGGTAACGGTGGATGCGACTCTGACTCGCCTGGGGGAGTGGGATCCTCTGAGTGAACCAATGTAGCACCATCAAGGCTTCGGATGTCACCATTTCCTCGTAGTCCCGGCTGGAAACCGGGCGGTGGCCTGGGCTCCGGTTCGGGGCAGGGGTGCAGGAGTCGGGTCCCAGGGCATCGGGGACCGTAGTGAGGACCTTGGTGCTTGGTAACGGTGGATGCGACTCTGACTCGCCTGGGGGAGTGGGATCCTCTGAGTGAACCAATGTAGCACCATCAAGGCTTCGGATGTCACCATTTCCTCGTAGTCCCGGCTGGAAACCGGGCGGTGGCCTGGGCTCCGGTTCGGGGCAGGGGTGCAGGAGTCGGGTCCCAGGGCATCGGGGACCGTAGTGAGGACCTTGGTGCTTGGTAACGGTGGATGCGACTCTGACTCGCCTGGGGGAGTGGGATCCTCTGAGTGAACCAATGTAGCACCATCAAGGCTTCGGATGTCACCATTTCCTCGTAGTCCCGGCTGGAAACCGGGCAGTGGCCTGGGCCCCGGTTCGGGGCAGGGGTGCAGGAGTCGGGTCCCAGGGCATCGGGGACCGTAGTGAGGACCTTGGTGCTTGGTAACGGTGGATGCGACTCTGACTCGCCTGGGGGAGTGGGATCCTCTGAGTGAACCAATGTAGCACCATCAAGGCTTCGGATGTCACCATTTCCTCGTAGTCCCGGCTGGAAACCGGGCGGTGGCCTGGGCTCCGGTTCGGGGCAGGGGTGCAGGAGTCGGGTCCCAGGGCATCGGGGACCGTAGTGAGGACCTTGGTGCTTGGTAACGGTGGATGCGACTCTGACTCGCCTGGGGGAGTGGGATCCTCTGAGTGAACCAATGTAGCACCATCAAGGCTTCGGATGTCACCATTTCCTCGTAGTCCCGGCTGGAAACCGGGCAGTGGCCTGGGCCCCGGTTCGGGGCAGGGGTGCAGGAGTCGGGTCCCAGGGCATCGGGGACCGTAGTGAGGACCTTGGTGCTTGGTAACGGTGGATGCGACTCTGACTCGCCTGGGGGAGTGGGATCCTCTGAGTGAACCAATGTAGCACCATCAAGGCTTCGGATGTCACCATTTCCTCGTAGTCCCGGCTGGAAACCGGGCGGTGGCCTGGGCTCCGGTTCGGGGCAGGGGTGCAGGAGTCGGGTCCCAGGGCATCGGGGACCGTAGTGAGGACCTTGGTGCTTGGTAACGGTGGATGCGACTCTGACTCGCCTGGGGGAGTGGGATCCTCTGAGTGAACCAATGTAGCACCATCAAGGCTTCGGATGTCACCATTTCCTCGTAGTCCCGGCTGGAAACCGGGCGGTGGCCTGGGCTCCGGTTCGGGGCAGGGGGGCAGGAGTCGGGTCCCAGGGCATCGGGGACCGTAGTGAGGACCTTGGTGCTTGGTAACGGTGGATGCGACTCTGACTCGCCTGGGGGAGTGGGATCCTCTGAGTGAACCAATGTAGCACCATCAAGGCTTCGGATGTCACCATTTCCTCGTAGTCCCGACTGGAAACCGGGCGGTGGCCTGGGCTCCGGTTCGGGGCAGGGGGGCAGGAGTCGGGTCCCAGGGCATCGGGGACCGTAGTGAGGACCTTGGTGCTTGGTAACGGTGGATGCGACTCTGACTCGCCTGGGGGAGTGGGATCCTCTGAGTGAACCAATGTAGCACCATCAAGGCTTCGGATGTCACCATTTCCTCGTAGTCCCGGCTGGAAACCGGGCGGTGGCCTGGGCCCCGGTTCGGGGCAGGGGTGCAGGAGTCGGGTCCCAGGGCATCGGGGACCGTAGTGAGGACCTTGGTGCTTGGTAACGGTGGATGCGACTCTGACTCGCCTGGGGGAGTGGGATCCTCTGAGTGAACCAATGTAGCACCATCAAGGCTTCGGATGTCACCATTTCCTCGTAGTCCCGGCTGGAAACCGGGCGGTGGCCTGGGCTCCGGTTCGGGGCAGGGGTGCAGGAGTCGGGTCCCAGGGCATCGGGGACCGTAGTGAGGACCTTGGTGCTTGGTAACGGTGGATGCGACTCTGACTCGCCTGGGGGAGTGGGATCCTCTGAGTGAACCAATGTAGCACCATCAAGGCTTCGGATGTCACCATTTCCTCGTAGTCCCGGCTGGAAACCGGGCGGTGGCCTGGGCTCCGGTTCGGGGCAGGGGTGCAGGAGTCGGGTCCCAGGGCATCGGGGACCGTAGTGAGGACCTTGGTGCTTGGTAACGGTGGATGCGACTCTGACTCGCCTGGGGGAGTGGGATCCTCTGAGTGAACCAATGTAGCACCATCAAGGCTTCGGATGTCACCATTTCCTCGTAGTCCCGGCTGGAAACCGGGCAGTGGCCTGGGCCCCGGTTCGGGGCAGGGGTGCAGGAGTCGGGTCCCAGGGCATCGGGGACCGTAGTGAGGACCTTGGTGCTTGGTAACGGTGGATGCGACTCTGACTCGCCTGGGGGAGTGGGATCCTCTGAGTGAACCAATGTAGCACCATCAAGGCTTCGGATGTCACCATTTCCTCGTAGTCCCGGCTGGAAACCGGGCGGTGGCCTGGGCCCCGGTTCGGGGCAGGGGTGCAGGAGTCGGGTCCCAGGGCATCGGGGACCGTAGTGAGGACCTTGGTGCTTGGTAACGGTGGATGCGACTCTGACTCGCCTGGGGGAGTGGGATCCTCTGAGTGAACCAATGTAGCACCATCAAGGCTTCGGATGTCACCATTTCCTCGTAGTCCCGGCTGGAAACCGGGCGGTGGCCTGGGCTCCGGTTCGGGGCAGGGGGGCAGGAGTCGGGTCCCAGGGCATCGGGGACCGTAGTGAGGACCTTGGTGCTTGGTAACGGTGGATGCGACTCTGACTCGCCTGGGGGAGTGGGATCCTCTGAGTGAACCAATGTAGCACCATCAAGGCTTCGGATGTCACCATTTCCTCGTAGTCCCGACTGGAAACCGGGCGGTGGCCTGGGCTCCGGTTCGGGGCAGGGGGGCAGGAGTCGGGTCCCAGGGCATCGGGGACCGTAGTGAGGACCTTGGTGCTTGGTAACGGTGGATGCGACTCTGACTCGCCTGGGGGAGTGGGATCCTCTGAGTGAACCAATGTAGCACCATCAAGGCTTCGGATGTCACCATTTCCTCGTAGTCCCGGCTGGAAACCGGGCGGTGGCCTGGGCTCCGGTTCGGGGCAGGGGTGCAGGAGTCGGGTCCCAGGGCATCGGGGACCGTAGTGAGGACCTTGGTGCTTGGTAACGGTGGATGCGACTCTGACTCGCCTGGGGGAGTGGGATCCTCTGAGTGAACCAATGTAGCACCATCAAGGCTTCGGATGTCACCATTTCCTCGTAGTCCCGACTGGAAACCGGGCGGTGGCCTGGGCTCCGGTTCGGGGCAGGGGGGCAGGAGTCGGGTCCCAGGGCATCGGGGACCGTAGTGAGGACCTTGGTGCTTGGTAACGGTGGATGCGACTCTGACTCGCCTGGGGGAGTGGGATCCTCTGAGTGAACCAATGTAGCACCATCAAGGCTTCGGATGTCACCATTTCCTCGTAGTCCCGGCTGGAAACCGGGCGGTGGCCTGGGCTCCGGTTCGGGGCAGGGGGGCAGGAATCGGGTCCCAGGGCATCGGGGACCGTAGTGAGGACCTTGGTGCTTGGTAACGGTGGATGCGACTCTGACTCGCCTGGGGGAGTGGGATCCTCTGAGTGAACCAATGTAGCACCATCAAGGCTTCGGATGTCACCATTTCCTCGTAGTCCCGGCTGGAAACCGGGCGGTGGCTTGGGCTCCGGTTCGGGGCAGGGGGGCAGGAGTCGGGTCCCAGGGCATCGGGGACCGTAGTGAGGACCTTGGTGCTTGGTAACGGTGGATGCGACTCTGACTCGCCTGGGGGAGTGGGATCCTCTGAGTGAACCAATGTAGCACCATCAAGGCTTCGGATGTCACCATTTCCTCGTAGTCCCGGCTGGAAACCGGGCGGTGGCCTGGGCTCCGGTTCGGGGCAGGGGTGCAGGAGTCGGGTCCCAGGGCATCGGGGACCGTAGTGAGGACCTTGGTGCTTGGTAACGGTGGATGCGACTCTGACTCGCCTGGGGGAGTGGGATCCTCTGAGTGAACCAATGTAGCACCATCAAGGCTTCGGATGTCACCATTTCCTCGTAGTCCCGGCTGGAAACCGGGCGGTGGCCTGGGCTCCGGTTCGGGGCAGGGGGGCAGGAGTCGGGTCCAAGGGCATCGGGGACCGTAGTGAGGACCTTGGTGCTTGGTAACGGTGGATGCGACTCTGACTCGCCTGGGGGAGTGGGATCCTCTGAGTGAACCAATGTAGCACCATCAAGGCTTCGGATGTCACCATTTCCTCGTAGTCCCGGCTGGAAACCGGGCGGTGGCTTGGGCTCCGGTTCGGGGCAGGGGGGCAGTAGTCGGGTCCCAGGGCATCGGGGACCGTAGTGAGGACCTTGGTGCTTGGTAACGGTGGATGTGACTCTGACTCGCCTGGGGGAGTGGGATCCTCTGAGCGAGCCATCGTAGCACCATCAAGGCTTAGGTCGTCGACACCTCTGTTTGGCCCCGGAAGGCGGAAGTCGGGTTGATGTGGTGGCTACCCAGGGCGACTGGGGCCGATGTGAGGCCCTCGAAGCCTGGTAATGGTAGACATTGCTGTGACTCGTCTGGGGGAGTGGATTCCCTGAGCTAGTCATTGTAGCATCATCAAGGCTTTGGCAGTCGAGCGACTCCTCGGGTGGCGGCCCGGGCTAAGAGTGACAATGGACGTAGGGGCCTGTAGTTCTGCCATGTGGCACTACTCAGTAGTTCCGTTTTGTCCTAAACCAACACGTACCTGCGCACTCCGTGCGCGGTGGGGTGAATTCGCGCTCGAAGACGACGAGGTCATTCAGGTACTACGAGTTGGATGCCTTAGGACTGGCGGGCCGACGTATGCTCTTTAGACTTACATTAGGTAACATTTATATAAACCTTTTAAAATGAATTAAATTTCTTTATTCAAAATTACTCGGGCATCTAAATTCAAAGCACATTGTTTAATTGTAAAAGTTGTATGTTTCAATAAATATATTCCATAAATAAAGTATGGATTTTCAAAAGATAAATAAAATAAAAAGGTAAAGAAAAAATTATTTACCAGTAAGTATGGTAAGGAAATAAAATCTTATGGAAAAATAAATTTTTGTTTAATTTGATTGTTTACGTTCTTGAAGATAAAAATTGAACTTTTAATTTTCTTTGTCACTTATTAAATGTGTAAGTATAAAAAATTAGACAACATATCAGAAGCATGGTTTTAGTTTAAAAACCAAACGAAGTTTTTTTAACACAAATTTGAAAATGACAATTATTACTACATTGCAAATGAATTCTTACTTATGATTGTTTTTTTATATAAATGATAGACATTTTACATTAGAACATTCTTCATTAATACTTATTTAACCTAAAATGAAACACAGTGGCCTAAATATTATACAGAAAATTTTAACCTACTTTATACAATATCATGTCGTATAATTATCAGTGTATGGAAAGGAGAGTCAATGTATGGGGCACCAATCCTAAAAATTCCTTTTTTGCTTACCAAATCACGTGTGAGTATTAAATTAAAATTCTTTTCACCTTCTGACTGTTAACGAAAGTCCATAATTCCACTTCATAGTGGCTGGTTGGTAGTCGAAGGGCAAGGGCGCTGGCATTAAGTAACAGAGTCTGAATGTTTCGCTGTTGGCATGGATTTTTGTAGCCTTTCGAAATTAGATTCAAACTGTAGGTTCCAGTTGGATAAGCCCTTACTGTAGCCAAAGATGATCGTGACGCTTCCAGAAAAACGAGCATTATAGAGGAAACTCACATCTCTGTTATAAGAGACAGTTGTCGCTCTACTTTAAATCAAAGGTGTTTGTTAAAACGTTCGCAGTTCTACTTCTTACCACTGTCTAAGAACGTCCACTATTTTTTTTCCTTTAATCGAAGGTCTTTATAAAACACTCACTGTCATTCTTATCTTCTCTGTCTTAGAAGTGGTTTGTGTCTCATTTTTCTGTTAGAGTTCATTATTCACAAATTGTCTCTGACTGACAAATTGGCTCTGAACCTATGACTGGACGCTTATCCAAGAAGACAGTGTGTTGAAGAATGCAAAAGGTAGAATCTAATTAGTCTCACTTACCTTAAGTTCGGCAAGCGAACACTTCACATCATTGAGAAAAGTCAAAAATTTTCTCTGCCTCTTAATTTTGTCCGTAAGAAATTTTTTTCATATGTGTTATTATTGTGTGTTATTATTATGTGTTTCATATGTGTTATTTTCATATGTATTTTATTCAGCCCCATTTGAGGTGACATTTTAAAAGCCCACTCCACTTGATCACAATATATTTTCCATTCTTGCACTTGTGAAGTCTTTTTAATATACCAATAAGTGCTGCAGTTGGCATCTACATATTTTCATGAAACTCCTACGTAACATTTCGGAAAGACAATACACAGATAGTCTTTTTTCTTGGCCCACATTAGCTGTAGTCATTTAATCATGTTTTTAAAATAAAACTAAATATGACCATTTAGCTGTTTATATATATCTGTGGCTTGGTACAAGAAGTGCCTAAGTCAGTTTTTTCCAAGATGACTTTGTTTGCTTATATCTCTTTAAAAAAATATTATTTTCAATGCAAGAAGTACCCAAGTCTGTACAATGATTTAGAAAACACTTTTAAAGCATCGGGCAGTACTGCATACATTGAAAATGATATTTTTTAAAGATACATAAGCAAACAAAGTCATCTTGGAGAAAACTGACTTAGGCCCTTCTTGTACCAAGACACAGATATATATATGTATATATATATATATATATATATATATATATATATATATATATATATATATATATATATATATATATATATATAACATGCAAAAATTACCTTAAAAATAGAAGCCAATAACCCCTTAGCTTTAATTTTTGTGAAAAACGTTTATTCATCATAATTTTAAAGGTTTGTATCATCATAAAAAAATTTATTTTACTTAACAGAAATTTATATAATTTTTCTTATGATCGGGTTTGTTCTTGTTCGTAAATAGAGATATTTATGTTTAAAAATAAGTGATAAGGAAAACCTTTGTTTTTCATATCTCTGTTGAAAATGATTTGCGATTTGCCGTCGCTGAAATAACTTTTATTGGATCCTTTGAATTTTAATTGCTATTAATTAGTTTTAATTAAATAACCTAATAGTTTTTTGAAAACTTAGAGTTGAAAGAGACTTATTATTTTAATGATGTTGGTGCATGATTAAATTATTAAACTTTTCCAATTTATGCATTTTTAAAAATAGATTTGATAAAGTATGATGGCCTTAATAGATAAACTAAAGATTTAAAGTTGTCAGAAAAATACCTGAAGCGATCTGAGCGTAGCAAATTTTCTTAATAAGTGTTTGTATGCGATCCATTTGAATACGAGTTATTGTCTTCTAAATAAGTTTTTAATAGTTATCTTGTTTATAAATATGTCAAATACAGTCGAACCTCCATATATCGAACTTCCCTATATCGAAATTTTCTATATATTGAACTCTTAGCAAATCTTCATTTTGCTAAGAGTTCAATATATAGAAAATTGTTCATTACATAGAAAAATTGTTTCTATACATCGAAAAAATCTCTATATATCGAAATTTTTTTCAAGACAAATTGGGAGATTTTATTTCACTTTAGAATAAAATCTCCCAATTTTTGGCATTTGAAACAATACGTCGTGGACTTCAATCCGCAGAAAATATCCCTGATGAAGTTTTTAGTGGACTGAATAAATACGAACATTTCTTTGAAATTTCCGCAACACTGGCTGTTCAGCAAGATATTCGTAGTTTTTTTTAAAGAATGAAACTGTGATCATTGTAACCACTGTCTGCAGTATTGTTTTTATAAAGATATGTAGTAATCAATAAATCTTTCATATTAATTCATTTTTTAGTTATTAACTTTCATTTAATGGGATTCGCATATAAATTAGAAATGGAGTTTCGTATACGAGAATTAGCTTTAATATTTATTTTTTTAAGGAGAATTATGATAAGACTAAGCTCAATTCTATATATCGAAATTTCTATATATCGAATTTTTTTCGCGCAATTTGCTACTTCGATATATAGAGGTTCGACTGTATATTTATTATGCTAGTTCAATGTTACGCTAGATAAAAATCTCTCCTACTCAAGAGGATTTAGTTGACAAACTACATTCATATTCATTAATTATCTTCAAAATTTTAAACTAAACTAGTACGAGGTTTATCTCTTGCATTTATTCTATCTGCAACCCATGACAAAAACGAATAAAACTTCTTAAAGAACATAACAACCAAAAATAGCTTTTTATAAGCAGTTTACAGTTCACAAATGCGCATTTACTGATAATGAATAGCTCCGAACAGAAAATGAAGTGTCTTAGTCGAAATGTGCAAAATACTTCGCCGTCTCATGGAAAGCATTGTTGGAGAGGGGAAAAGAGTAATTGCAGTAGGTCGCAGATATCGATCAATACAGTGGTGACGCAGGATCTTGGGGATTAGTCATTCTTTTTTTTTTTTTTTTTTTTGAAAAAAAGGAAAACTCACGTCCTTGTTTCCAATTAAGAGAACAGTGAATTTATACATGTTCTGAGTTAAATGTATTAAATTTATATTATGCTGATTAATAAAATATTAAACTAAAATCTAAGAATAAATCAAGAGGAGCAACAAAAATTAAATATTTTCATTACTTTTACTTTTCGTGTCTCTGTGGCAAAATACAATATATATTTTCTTTATTTACTACATGATTTAAGGAAATGTGAATTCGTTTTTTAAATCTTCGATATTTTTTACTTTAAAAATTGAATGCGCTTCATGAACTAATAAAACTCTTTTGTTCAGTGATACTGTGGGTAATATTTAAATAATAAAATAATGTATTTATTTAAAAAGGTAAACACAAATATTAGGCTCGCAGTTTTTGGCACCTTCGACTAATAGTTTTGCTACCCTATTAATACGTAAGGTAACATAACTTCCATTATTGCCATTTGCATTAACTACTTGTGTAAATGACACAGAGGCCCAATATTTTTAAGTACTGTTACCTCAGAACTCACTGTGGGAAAATATATTGAGAAGGAGACAAAAAAAGTTGGGCTGTAGATGTTGTTGGGCTGTAGATGCTGTTGGGTTTGTAGATGAAGGCCACCGCTTTAAACAACGATAAGATCACAGATTAATAGTACTAACAGTCTCTTGTCACATCAGAAACCATTGAACCAGCACACTTAGCATTGTATGTTGACTAAGGTTTAGAAACTATTTTCACCACTTAAAAAGAAGACGATATATCTATGGATTATGATTCGGGTTAGGATGATAAAATAGTAAAAGACAGTGCAGTCTAAAAGCAGAAAAAATTAATCATATATGTTATAAGAATTCAACTTTAATTTATGGTATTTTCAGAGTAGTGATGAAAACTTCATGTTTAAGGAAAATGATTTGTCAATATGAGAAGAGTTCTACTTTAAAGAATATAACTCTAAGTTTTACCTCTCTTCTAACTCAATAATTTCTGTCGTGAAGAAATGTTTTTAAGATTTTCAAGTAAATTTTTCACAAAACTGGTCGAGGAATCTCTCATACATAATAATTAACTTACTTTCTACAAGTAAAGAATAGAAAGAAATCATATTTAAAGGCATTTTATGGTGATTTTAAAAATGTTTTATGCGTGTACGGGACATAAAATTTGCAAAAAATCACACTACTATTTTCTTGATGTAAAACATAATATCGATATTTTACTGAAAAACAACACAAAACTCATGTTTTCACGACGATTATTAGATACAACATTATTAAATACAACGTATTTTCAACGTTGTTCTGTCTCTAGGTTCCTGCTGATCATCTATCTTGTATCTATACCTTAAGTCTATTTATCATTGAATAGAATTTTTTATGTTTCTCAAGTTTTAAAACAATGTATCTAAAATTCCTCTCAAGGTTGGAAAGATACAAGAAGGAAATTTTGCACTGAGTTCTTTTGTTCTATTTTCTCTCAATTGTAAAATTTTGGTACTTGAATGACAGTGAAAAACTTGAAAGGGAATTTTCTACAGCAGAAATTACCATCAGAAAAAAATACTTTTTTCATTGTTAAATTGGATTAAAATTTTCATAAATAAAATTTTTATAAATCCGGTAGACAGGAAATTTTGAAACCTTTCCTATGCAAAAAATTTGAAAAAAAAATGCAAATGAAGGTCTTTGTATAAGCAATTATATCAAAAAGTAAATATGCTTAAATATAAAAATTAAAAGTTTTTACAAATAAACATTAGCTGTATCAAAAGGCCTTAATAACGACTTCTCTGTATAATTTTTCATAGAAAAAAAAGGGCAGCTGATCTGGTGATTCTATACAGAACTTTTAAAAATATTGTGTTTAGTCTGCCGTATCTAATTAGTACACTTGACACAGAAGAGAGGTAAGAAAGAACCAGGTTTGAAGAGAATTTATCTAAACTCTTAGAATTTCTTCTTAGTTTAGAACTTTTGGCTCTAAGAGTAGAATCGTCAACATCGAAACGGAACACGTTAAAATAATCAGTTCTGAATACTCAGCCTTCCTTCCAGTCCTTGCTCGAGATTCCTCTAAAAACCCTTACACTAAGTAATAGTAAAAGTGACAGGTGATGCTTTTGGTCTTTAAGATAAGGAAATAGATTCCTTCTCAACTAGGTATTTTTTCAATTTCTACTATTAGTTCACACTCTCCCTATATATATATTGTTCAAATTTTCAATCGTTAATAAAATACTTTTTATTCATCCACTCAAGTTCAAATACATTTTTTAAAACTTGTAGTGGATGACACTTGATGTTAATACAGTTTTTTCAAATATTAATTCATTAATTAAATTTAATTAATCGATTTTAGTTTTAGACCTAGAGCGTCTTTTGCTCTTGAATAGTAATTTCCCTCTTCTTACTGTGTAAACGGCAGCACTGCGGTAGCGCGGGCTCCTCCCGTCCTGTAGGTTGCGAGATCGAATCCCCAACCTGACAAACTTTTTCTCTCTCTTTCCCCCCCCCCCCTTCTAATCTCACATAGTAGGCAAGGTTCTGGCAGGCAATCCTTTTTTTCAATTCCTACTATTAGTTCACACTCAAATTTTTCTTTGTTGACCTAAGTAGGAATTGACTTTAAAAAATTTTGTTTTTATATTACTTGTTTATTCTTTAATCGAACAAATCAACGGTCTGACAACAATTTAACAAGATAGTCAGTGCAATAGGTTAGGTGAAGTCAGATACTTTCCTTTATTTGTTTGTGCTGAATAGTAACAAAGCTCGGAATTAACTGGAAAGATTCTCTTTCTCAACGAATATGTCTTCTAAGTAAAAGTAGTCTTGCTCGATAAAGGAAATTCTACACTCCCAAAGAGGACTGATTTATTTATATGAGACTTTTTTACTAACTATTTCAGGGAATTTTGATAAATGCCGGACGTAGTAGAGGCCCCATCTAAATTCTTGTTTTGCAGGACTGTATGCCATCAAATATCGAAAACAACGAATCCCTTCTTTCCTAAATCCATGTTAAAAGTATATTATTCTCTAAAAGAGTTCATTATACTTTAGTATTGAGAAATCATTAATTAATGTTTCTTACCATAAACCGTTCATTAAAACATTACGTCGAAAAGAACCTCGGGCCACATTAGATGAAAATAGTTTCGAATTTTTTCTCTCCCGATTTAATTGATTTTTATGAAATTTCAGTATTAATTAAGTTTCTGAAATACGATTTCTAGTACGCATAAAAAGAAGCAGATTCTTAACAAAAAAAGTTTCAAATAAATAACTTTTAATTCTGACATTTTTAAACACATCGCATATTAAATTATCTTGCGGTTAATTACTTATAGATTAAGTTATCAACCCCTATGATTTTAAACTATATCAGCTCTGATTATCTTTGCTAACAGATTGATTATTTAAACCATTATGGATCTTCATATATTAAATGCCACATTATTTAAATTAATGATTTTATGAGATCTTTTAAGTATTATCGTTAATGGTTATTTAATGAAGATTTTTAATTATTTTACTCACTTTGTGGTTGAGAAACTAATTTTTTATCAAGCAGGATATGCATATTCATGAGCAAAAATTTAAGCATTTTTATTTCTATAGTCTGCTGTTTCATATGACTTTTCTCAGGTGTTTCCGGAAAGTTTGGAGTAAAGAACAGATAAATATTTTCGTAAAACTGAAAGAATTTTACGTTGTTTTTAAATTAAACTCTGAATATAGACTTCAAGTATTTTCTGATGCTGTAATTGGCTTCAGAAATAAAAAAATGTTTTCTAATCCATAAAAGTAGGTTGATTTTTAAAAATTAAGTTAGCTCAACAAAATATCGATTCACATAATTTATAAAATCATTTATTGTTTTAAACATAAAGTATCGCAAAATGGCTTTAAAACAAAATTAGTAAGTATAGGCTAAAAATGAGAAAACTGAACTGAGTCATTTGAATCATAAATAATACTTATTTTATGCTTTCAATTATTCGTCATCACATTCTTCCTAAAAAATTGAATACGATTGTACAGTTCAACATTTATGAGCTATGAAGTGATTCAAGAAAACAAAGACACGTCTGAAATAAACGAAGAACTAAAAAGACATTACTATGTGAGTATCTCATAATTTATGAAAGTATTGTTACAAATTTTGTAAATTAATGTATATATTTAGCTTAAATTACCGTTAAAATTGTTATTTTTCTTGTAAAATAATGCATTATTATCGTTTGCTCCATGTAAATAGTCGTATTAGCTAAATTTCTGCTGTACCATGCATTTAATATAGGGTTTTTATGGTATCTCTCCAAATTGGCGAGATATTGGCTTGTTGGAGACTAAATTTTTTTCTGCCAAATTTGGAAAGATACTGCCAAATTTGGCGACTTAACGTCAAACTTGGCGACTTTTCCAAACCTGGTATTTTCTGGAACAATGTAGAATAAATAATGGTATATCTCAAGCAGCATCAATCATATTTATATATTATTTCTAGATGGGGATTTTTCTGGCGATCCCTTTTTCTCTCTTCATACTTAACCAAAATCGATAAATGAAGTAACATTTTAAAGATTAAGTTCCGCTTCTGACGACTTGTTAATTTAGAATGACACATTGTATTGTTTGTTTAAAAATCGAAGTTAAAAATTGAGTTTCGGCCCTAGAGTTCTTTCTCTGGATGAGTCTATACGGCACGATCAAATAGTGTGTATACGGAGGTTTTGTAATGTGACTATCCCATTTTCCAAGAGTTTGTGTCATACTTAACTTTTAATATTGTCTACAAATGTGTTCTGACATGTGCATATCTAATGTTCCTCTGTTTTGTGTTATGCTTCACCTCCAATATTGTGTCCAAAGGTGTTTTTCAATCGTTTTTGTATTATCCTTATGCACCATTGTAATTTGATAAATAAACAATGGCTACAAATGAACCGGTTCTTTCATCCTACAACAAACTACCAATCTCGCTATAAAATTTATCGCATTTTATCCGCATGTGAAATTTTTGCACCGACCACCTAGTTTCCACATAATTAGTAATCACCATCTAGTACATCTTCCAATTGACATACAACATCACACTGATTTACTATTTGACGTATTCTATTATAAAACGTTCTTTTCATCTCAATCAAGGCTGCAAAGATATGATTAATTAGTGAATAAAAATACGCTTTGTTTATTAAAACAGATTGATTGATAATAATTAAATTTTTAAGATTATCGAAGAAAAATAATTTTTTTCAATGTTACAAATAATGGTTCATAGTTATGAGGATAGAAGTGTGGCAACACACATACGCAAATTCTGGCCTGCAGAATGTCACATCATGCAAATTTCTAGCCTGCAGAATTATGTCACACCCTGCACAGACTACGCGCAATGACGCATCAGAAATTATATATATACGCTCTGTCACAAAAAAATATGCACCCAGAAGGAAACGAACTACTATCACGAAACTTAACATGTATATGGTGTATGAGGAGATAAGTAAATGATTACAAATTCAGAAGAACATGCCGTTGTATTAAGAAGATATCGCATGAAAAAGGTTACAAATCAGTAAGTAGTAAATCCACCTCTGGCAGCTATACAAGCCGAAACACGGCATGGCGTCGAATCAATGAGGTCACCTATGACCTCCTGCGGAAGATCATGCCATAATCTTTGCAACTGGGCAGTTAATTCACCAGTATTCAGGGACGGTTGCAGTTGCCTTCCAAGCACGTCCCAGACGTGCTTTATTGGCGAGAGGTCTGGTGACCTGGCAGGACATGGGAGTACGTCATATCCTTGAAGACATTGTTGGGAGAGTCGCGCAGTATGTGGACGAGCGTTATCTTTCTGATAAATGACACTGGGCGACTTGATAGCATAGGCAGTACAGCTGGCGTTAAAATCTCGTCCACGTAACTGCGTGCCGTCAAAGTGCGTTGAAGGACGACTAAAGGTGATCGTGTGTCCCAACAAATCCCTCCCCACACTGTCACACCTTGTGTAATCACCGTATGCCTCTCGACAACAAATGCCGGATCGGACCGGTGGCCTGGCCGCCTCCACACGCGTATGCGCTGGTCATCAGCATTGAGACTAAATCGGGATTCAACGCTGAAGATCGCACGCCTCCAGTCGGTCACACTCCAGCTTGCCCGAGGTCGGCAAAAATCCAATCGACACTGCGTATGATGTGGAGTCAGTGGTAGGCGTCTTAATGGACGTCTTTCGTGATAAATGTTCATGCTGCCTCCACTCGTAGTCATAGTTCATCTGTTGTACCCACAGTTGCAGCATGCCGGGCTAGGAAAGTCCAATCATTGACTCCAATCTTAACTCTGGATTCTATAGATCAGATAGAATCAAATATCTATAGAATCTAAATAATCAATAGAATAAGTCCAATCTTAACTATGGGTTTATTCTATATAATTACTATCTTAACGTGCTGTTAATTTTTAATAAGTTAACTCTAGTTATTTGTCTTAAAGCAATGTACTTAGGACCACTATGGTCATTGTAACATAAGTTATTATTAACACCCCTTCAACATTGAAATGACAGTTCCCCATATTTTTTTCAAATTATCCAGTTTCTCGTCCTACCCATAACGCTTCGTAAATTTTCTTAAATCTTGAATGGTTGGCATGGAAAAGTTCTTTTTCAGCTAGTCTGCCTGTAGCCAATTATATTTTAATCGTAAAATTATAATGGATGTGCATCTCAAATTTCATAATCTAGTGCCAAAAGCATAATTTGTGTTAAAATTTTAAACAAGCATAAAACATGTAAACACATGCTATAACATTTATTACTTTAAAAAGGCATATGTGATATAATAGTGTTTACAGGGGTTCCACTCTTAGAACTTTAAAAAAATTATAAATATTGTTACGAATTTTCTAAATTAATGTATGTCTTTAGCTTAAATTACCATCAAAATTGTTATTCTGCTTGTAAAACTATGCATTATTATCGTTTGTTCCATGTAAATAGTCATATTAGCTAAATTTCTGTAGTAGTACCATGCGTTTAACAAGGGTTTCTATGGTATCTCGCCAGTTTGGCGAGATATTGGCTTGTTGGCGACATTTTTGGTGACAAATTTTTTGGTGCTAAATTTGGCGACTTGATGTCAAGTTTGGTGACTTTTCCAAGCCTTCAATTTTTTGGAACATTGTGGAAATCGCCAGACTCTCGAGAAGCTATAAAAAACGGCCTCGATTGGAGTTCAGATTGGAGTTGTTGTGCTTCGGGCTTGTCAAAAGCGCCGCTGTTAGCTGTGAGACTTTCTTCAAAGAATTGCTGTGATTTATGCCGCGATAAGTGCAACTTAGTGTCTCGTCTTTTGTGTTGAGTTTTTCCATAATTCTGTAATCTAGAGATTGTGTTAAAAGCACTGTAGACAGTTTCTGGCGATCTGTAAGCTGTAGTATTTCGACTTCCTGTAAATAAATCTTTGTTTTTATTCTGTCTTATACAAAGTCCATTCAATCACCGAACCCGAACTGGGAATTCGTAACAATATATTGAACAGTGGGGGTAAATATAAGCTCCTAATACCTCACTTTTTAAATACTCAGAGCTTAATGCTGTGATCTGTGGTGAAAGCTTCTATAAGAGTTTTATTCTGAGAGCAAGTCATACCCTCAGTATATGTTAAGAATGTCAATTGTGCCCTTATCCTTGTATCTATTCCTAATTACTATGGATTGCTTAATCCTCATACAATGCTTAATGCAAAGGATAAAAATTAATTCCTTAAATATTCTTGTGTAGCTGATCCTTAATAAAAATTTATTCATAAAGTGAGGTGCATTACGTTTATTCCTGAAACTTCAAGTTTAAGCAATGCATAATCCTTTTTAATCTTTTATACATATTTTGGTTTTTAATCAAAATCTGCATAAACATCTGCCCTACATTAATTAAAAAACTGTAATTAATGAACTCTTAATAAATAAATATACATCTATAAGACTTTGATCTGAGAAATTAATCCAGAATGTTTGCTACAATTAAAAATTTTATAAAAACGATATTTAAAAAAAAATCATGACAAAAAATTGTTGAAAAATATATTCAGATTTAATATCTATGTATTAAGAAGTTATTAATTATTAGCTTTCATTAAGATACATAATTTTTTTAATATCGAAAGAGCTCATACTTTATTCAAATTTATCTTTAGAATTTCAGCCTGATATTTTATAGGAATTTTTCAGCAAAAGCAAGTCTGTCAAATGTTTAATATTATTCCCATCAAATTTTACCTTCAATTATATTTAACTTCTTTTTAATTAATGCCCAGCTAGAAGAAATATGGGATGTGAAAAAAATTTTATTAAAATATAATTCGTCACTATTCAAATATTCCTTACGAAGTATATTATGCTTTATCAATCATAGAAACTGTGATTACGTGGTAATGTATGTTTTATTTGTCTTGTCTGCTTTATACAAAACTAGTTTGAACCGACAAGTTTGTTTCTGTTTTGTAGACTATGGGTGTTTGAGAAAACCCTCATTTTTTAGATAATGGAATAAATATATAAAACCATTAATTGGCTGATAATGTTTTAACGGAAATCCAAGTGAGATGCCAGATTAGACATTTAAAAAAGGATCATTAGTGATGTTCATTATATGAATCTGATGTACAATTATATACAATTTATGGCTGACGCTCGTTCAAAACAATGATATAAAAATTCATAACTTTAATACTATTTCCTCTTACTTAGAATTTAAATATTAACTTTAAAATTTTAATGCAAGTTATGGAATTGTCACTTTGTATGGTCTAAATGTCCAAGACTTTAAAACTTATATGAAACTTGAGAAATAACAGCCTATAATTCAACTTTATGAGAAACTACGAAATATCTTTTTTTCTCAGCGTGAGAGGCTCATTTTGAATATACGTTTATTTACGCCGCTGTTTTGTTGGCTCCTTTACTACGATAGCACCCTACTGGTGCATTAAACATACTTCCTACAACACAAGATAGCCGAAATTTGACCTATTCGAATAGCTCGCGACGCTACTCACTATATTGTGAGGGAAGCTGAAACACATCCAGAAAAAAACATTCGAATAGAATGATTGAGTACTTTAAATGTAGGATTTCGAGGAATGGAAGTCTTTTGGATAAAAATTTTACTCAACTGTGTTAACAACTAATGCTTCAGTATTTAAACCTGGATTTCCTCCTATCATCTAAATTTCCAGTGTCTTAAAACATATATTAAAATCTTGTGTTAGTATTGAAAGATTCCATAGTTCAGATACTTTTGTCGATATATATGATGAGGTTTGGTTTTATTGTGTTTCACAAATTTTTAAAATTTGTTATGGCCGTGTACTAGAATCTGTTTATCAAAGAGCAATTTGATATTTCCTGTTCGATTTATATTAAGTACAAGATTTATATTTCATTTTAGTTTTACATTTTTATTAAATACTGTAAAATTGTCTACTATATAAATGGCCAAATATTGTTAAAAATTAAAATGATCTCTCAAAATTAAATGATACGAAATACCAATGACAAGAGATTAATGAATGGTAAAACATTCTGTTTCAAAAATCTATAAGGCTTATTTGAAAGCGTCATCTTGGCCTCTATGTAATTGTAAAACAAAATATCTGTAAAGAGAATGTTCTTTCGGGAAGTGTAGATCCTATTCACATCTTGGAGCTTGTTTTAATAAGCTCCAATAAAAATCCCATTGTATTCCATGAAAGTGGTTGAATTCATAAGCCATCTTCATATTCGAAGGGCATCGCCTTCTGCAGATTAGCTGGCTTTCGGTACCAGAGTCCGTGGGTTCGAGTCCCACTCTTGACATGGATGTGTTGTATTTAAAATTTTGGTACTTTTCCGTTAGACGGGCGCAAGTTATATATCGCCAAATATGGCTCTTAAGTCACATTTTGTTTAATTAACTGTGACTCCCGTGATACATGTATGTGAAAGAACAAAATATATAAGAAAGCATTCATTTTGTTCTTTAAGTAAATAATTAGTTAGGAGGCCAAAAAACTTTAATGTCCTTCAAGATGTCTTCAAAAGAACCCTCTTTTTGTCGTCGCCTAAGAATGCCAGCCAGTGCGATTGCAAATGGTGGCGTGCCGTTCCTCAGTGTTTCTTCATGTCGCCATACGATGCTTCATCGCAACTGCTCAATCTTTCGTGCAATTGTGAAGAAAACTAATAAAGTTTGTGGTTAATTTGCCTCCATTTTTATTCATGTAAATTTCGAGGTTATATAACTGGGTCTCTGAACTTAATCGTGTTCTCTCACATGATTCATACCCGTTGATCTATCATTTTCCTCCAACGTGTTGTGTGTGACAATGCTTCTTCAAAATTTAGTCCATCTATTACCTATTAAGCTGATTTCCTAGGGTTGCTATGTTGGCGACTTTTCATACTCGCCAATGGCGATACTTAATAGGCTGAACGCCAAATGTGCCCGGCTAACGGAAAAGTACCACAATGTTTTGTACTTATTATTATTTAAAACAAATGTATTTTTTTATTAAAAAGGTAATTTATACTTAAAATTTAATAAAGAATAATGAAGTCTTTAAGGTAATTGAATATTATAGTTAATTAATAAATGAAGTTATATAAAGTTTATGCAAAGTGCAGTATCTAAAATATATTATTAATTATTGATAACTTATTTCTTATTATTAAAACTGGATGAGTAATTAAATTCTTTTAGTTACTCTTTTCAGTTCATTTAGTAGTATATTTTTTCGCGTTGTGAGCATGGCGTTGTGTTCTATATCCCCAAACTAAAACAATAACCTAGATTCTATGGCTAACAGAAATGCACAAATGAATAATCACAAATCATGACAGACACAATTTTAACTGAGAGAACAAACTAAAAATTTTATTCATTTCTTTTAATACAAGATAATAAAATCTTTTTCTCTTAACTTGAAACAAAAGTAGTTAGAAGAAACTTTCTCTCATTGCCTTAACTTCAATATAGATTGAACATACAAATACTTATTAAGGTGACTACCTATGTTCGGAGCTAATTTTTTTAGGGATTTTTTGGTCTTTTATGGTAAAATAGCACTAAAAATTAAAAAATAAACAAAAACTTACATGTAAATACCATACTTTTTTATAAATGAGGTCATTTTGAAGTAATTTTAAAAGAAATTTAGCTAAAATACCTATCACTCTGCACAAAATTCTAATGCTACTATTTAAATTTCCTTCTCATCCATGATACATATGACAATTATCTTCAAAATGATCTACAATCTAAGGAAAATTTTAAAATGCAAAAATAATACAGACAATTTCAAGTTCCAACATGAAAATTTTCCCCGATTCGTCATTCCTTCCTTATAAAAACAGCCCCAAATGAAAAAAACTCTTTATTATACAGTGGACGCTCGTTAATTCGAACTCAAAGGTTCTCGAAAAAAAGTTCGAATTATCCGAAGTTCGAATTATCCGATGTTAAGAGAAAATATATAACTTTAAAAGTGTATCACTGAAGAAGAAAAATCTCCTAGTATGTATAACCCCGGAAAATATATTATACTATGCTATCTAAAATTAACATATTAAAAAGCAATACAGACTTGCCTTAATCATAAAATGAAGCAGAAGATATGCAGTAGAAAGTAAACTTTAATTAAAAATACGAATTACACTTTGGGAAAAACTGTAAAGTGGATGTTTGGTTTTGTTTATGATGCTTACATTGTTCAGACCACTTCTCGATTTGAAGTAAACATTTAAATTCATTTTCAGAGGAAGGTTCCATCTGAATAAATGCTTTCAGAGTTTTAATAGAGTCCATTATGGCTTTGTCCATTATGGTCGCATTAAAAATATCTTTCGGCAGGTAAGTAGAGAAAAGCCCTGGCAATTTCCTACCGAAATTAGTGCATACGTCTTCGTTTACATCAGAGCTTTGGCCACATACAGTTTGATAAGAAATATTGTGCCTTGACTTAAATCGAGAAAGCCATCCATCACTGCATTTAAAATCTTCAATACCCATTCGACTTGCCAATTCATCAGCCTTCCTCAGCACTTGGGATCCATTTATCGGAAAATTTCGAGATCTAACATCCTGGAACCATAGCAGTAGAGCTTTTTCTAGATCCTCTTGGGATGCATTTCTCATGCGTTTCCTTCCTCTAACAAATTTTGATTTTTCCCATGAATCTAAAATTGACTGCTTGTTTTTCAAATAAGTTGACAAGATTTTTTTTTAATTCCATAGTCAGCTGCTAACTTTGTTTTACATTCGCCATTCTCTACTCTCTCTAAAATTTCTACCTTTGTCTCCAAAATTAGGGTTTTGTACTTTCCACGCGTAGACATCCTGAATTTTTACACTTTCACATCACACACTGAGGAAGAAAAACTAGATCTCATTAACTTGTCTGCACTGTAGGCATAACTGACGCAGCTCCCTAGAATCTGTAGTAAAGACTGGTTTTTCTGAAATTCTAAGAAAATCGATACAAATAACGGAAAATCACTTTGTCCGTTAAGCACTGATAAGGACAATAGCCATTAACGTTTAGCGGAAATGCAATAGTCTAGGAATGCGGGCATGTGCCTCTATATATAGAAAAAAATTACAGGTGATTTTGACACACAAAATAATAAATACAGCGTGTGTTTTCTCCGTTAATTGAGGAAAAAGAAAATTTTTTTGTCAAATTTTTAGTTCGAATTAACCGAATTGATCAAAATTTAGTTCGAATTAACGAGATATTTTTAACATTAACTCCAATACAAGTTTTTGGGGGCCTTTGGATTAGTTCGAATTAACCGAAAGTTCGAATTAACCGAGTTCGAATTAACGAGCGTCTACTGTACATCAATTACTGTACGTCATTTCATTAACAATAGCATCAAAAACATTTCCTGAAAATTTTATCAAATTATACGCATTATTATGTGAGATATCATGATAACGGTAGAGATTTGTGCTAAAAAACATAATTCTGAGAAAACCGCATTTAAAGTTGTTTGTCACTTCAATTTTGTAGCAGACGCTGTTTTTTCAAAATAGCTATAACTCGGCTTCTAATTGATGTAGAAGGAAAATCAAAACGGTTTTGAAAAAAAAAAAAGATTGAATTACACGATTCTTGCAAAAAATAAAATTGACCAAATTAGTCAATAAAGGACATTTTCAAAGGTGACTGACTGCCTACGTTCGGAGCCAATTTTTTTAAAAATCATTTAATAAGGATTTTTTTGTCTTTTATGGTTAAATAGCACTTAAAAATTAAAAAAGGAACAAAAACTTTTTTGTAAATACCATACTTTTTTATTAATTGGTCAATTTGAAGTAATTTTTAATGAAATTTAGCTAAAACGCCTATCACTCTGCACAAAATTCTAACGTTACTATTTTAATTTCCTTCTCACGCATGATACGTATGACAGTTATTTTCAAAATGACCTACGATGTAAGAGAAATTTTAAAATGAAAAAATAATACAGACAATTTCAAGTTCCAACATAAAAATTTTCCCCGATTCGTCATTCCTTCCTTATAAAAACAGCCCAAAATGAAAAAACTATTTATTATACATCAATTATTGTACGTCATTTCATTTACAATAGTATCTAAAACATTTTCTGAAAATTTTATCAAATTATATACATTATTATGTGCGATATCATAATAACGGTAGAGATTTGTGCTAAAAAATATAATTCTGAGAAAAACGAAATTAAAGTTGTTTGTCACTTCAATTTTGTAGCAGACGATGTTTTTTTAAATAGCTATAATTCTGCTTCTAATTTATGTAGAATAAAAATCAAAACAGTTTTGAAAAGAGAAAAGATGAAATTACACGATTCTTATAAAAAATAAAATTAACCAAAATAATCAAAAAATGACATTTTCAACGTAGGCAGGAACCTTAACAACAACTCACATTCTACTCGTAATTATATTAGCATTAAATAATATCCCTCGTATTAAAATTATTAAGAGTTCACTTGAACATCATCAAGAGAAAAAAATGGCCAAAAATACTGATTGACTGACTAAAAATATGAAAAGAACAAAAATAATTAATTTAAATTATGGCATGGCTAAAAAAAAATTTAAAAAACTTATCTGAGGGGACAGCTTATAGGGCCTCGAGGCATCTTTGAATCATTAGTCGTCTTCGGACATTGGGAGAGGAACCACTTGAACTCCGGAGCCTTTCTTCAATATCTTCATCATGATCGCGTCCTTCGAAGTTACAGATTGGCACCGTAGCAGGCAGTAAGGATGCGACATCGATGTCGATGTTTTGATAAAAACATTGATGTTCTAAACATCGATTAATTGAGATCGATTTTTTTCAAACATCGATGTTTTGTGCTCGATGTTTAAAAAACATCGTTAAACGATGTCTTGGTGGGTTTTTTGTAATGAAAAAGTAACGTAATAAAAAAACCCAAACACGTAGCATAATTTTCACACTCAGTAAATGTAAGTCTGAATTCTGAAAAGGACGAATACAAAAAGGGGAACGATACCCTAGCAACGAGAGAAATGGCAATTAACAACCAATGAACCAATCAGAGCGCTTGAAATATTCTCGACACTCCAGAACCTTCCATGGGGTTTTATTTTATAAATAGTATAAACACGAGCTTTTATATACGTTAACGTTAATTAATATTAAGATGCCTCCCAAAAGTACCGTTACTAAACCAGTTTTAAAGAATGGATGTTCAAAAACATCGATGTTTAAAAACATCGATGTTTTTTGGGCGATGTTTTATTAGCATCGATGTTCTAATATTGAATATCGATGTTTCAAAACATCGATGTTTTGTTGTCGATGTTGCATCCCTAGCAGGCAGCAAGAGCGGGGTCAGAGAGAGAGAGCCAGCCAGCCCCAGGTTTTCGTGTTAACCCTTTTTATAATTTTCTCACAGCCTTCTACGGGGCGCTCGTTCATTTACACATCTTCTCCTGTTGGGAGAACTCACTCAAGGTTTCTTGACCTTACATTATGGGGACTGACGGGGTCCCTTTTCAGTACATTCCTGGCGCTAAACGGACGTTTTTTTTCGTTAAAGTCAGCAAAATTTCTCCCTTCTCTTGAATGAAACTGAGGATCTCTTAGCGCCATTTTCTTTATCTGTCTTTCAGTATTTTGTGAAGCACTTCTGCATTTTAAATAATTTCGCGATAATTTAAAATTTATGTATAAAAAATGGAAAAATTAAGCGTATAAAAAATCTTTAAAAATATAAAGGAGTAAATAAATAAAAGACTAAACTAAACTTAATTCTTTAGAAAAAAAAACTTTACCTTGAGTCAGTCAATCAAAATGAAAAGGAATTTATATAAATTGAAAATTATCAGTCAATCAAATACCAAAACAAATTAAATAACTGTATGCTACATTTATCGTACATAATACATGATTTATAATTTGCTCAACTTTCATGAATCCCACCACAATTAATCTGGGGAAAATTAATCTAATGGCACTCATCAAACTCAAACAATAGGTGGAGAAAAATATTATAAACGTATTTGATTCTCTGTATATTTAATTTATAATATTTAATTTATAAAGTGATACACAACAGATGTTTGTAGCCGTCCAGAATAGGCTTTAAGCAGAAGGTCCCGGTCTAATTAGCCCTCCTGTAGCAAAAAATGACCGTAGCGCTCCAAACCAAACCAAATCAAACCAAAGATGTAACAACTTTCGTAGTGTGTTTTCATTTCTTATTGAATTGCCATCAATCCTCTGTAAAATTTTTAAAAAAGTACTTTGGTAAAGAGAATATTCCTTCGTCTGGAATCTACCCAATTTATATGGTGCCTGCGGACAGATGCTTTAGCACTCTCCGTTTGAACAAGAGTTGAACTGATTAGAAAATAATGATTTACTTATTGCTTATGTAGTTTGTTGACAAAAAATAAGTCGATACACACCTCCCTGCGGTAATAGCAATTTTCGAATACGAGCTGGAACTCTACTGTAGACACATTAGGTAAGGCAAACTTTTTTAGCTTCTACCTGTAATTCTGACTCTTCCATTCTAAAATAAGCATTTTTAATATGGTGTCTGGGATAGGAAAACCCCCGTAACTGGTGTATTAGCCCAGTAGCTATGTACATCTTACCGCGCAAAAGATCGGGTATTAGATTTTTTCCTACTTGTATATCTTTAGTCCAGTAGTGAAAAACCAAGTTTTTCAATTCGAAAGACCTCGGCGGAATTTTCTGTGGCCTAAAAACAACGAAATTTTTTGACTTTTTGGGGTTTTTTTCAAATATCTCGGCAATGGTTGGCTCTAGAGCTTAGATTGCATTTACAGTCTTAAAGAAGACAAAATTTTGAACAAATCTTATATTTACTTCTTTTTTCTAAACCCAATAACAAGCGAGCTACAGCGTCAGGAAAATGGGATATTTTATTCAACTCGTCGAGAAAGATGCAAAACTTACTTCTCTAACACACTAACTCGTACAATTGCTATATAGTATATATCCATATTTGAGAAATGCACAATATGTGCAATACAACATATATATATATATATATTTACTCCAACATACTTGAATAGTGGGCTATATTGCTGCGGAACCACTTATATAAGCGCACTCGATGGGTATCGTCTTTCCAAACACCCCTTTTTGTCGCTACGAGTTATGTCAATATGTCTCCATATGCTTTTTAACATGACTATATTTTCATCTGGGTCGATGAATGTTGCTCGAAATTTTCGGTTTTGAAACTATTGTCGTTGATACACATCATGGTAAATTATTTTGCAATGAGTTTCCCAGGCCATTTGGAAATACTATTTTAATGTCAGCGCATCACATTGTGTCAAAATCACTCATCTATATATATAAAACAGTTCCGTAACTGACTCATTCATTCACTGACTGACTGACTGACTGACTGACATACAACGCACAGACCAAACCGCTGGACGTAAAGGGCTGAAATTTTGCATGGCGATTCTTCTAATAGTGTAGGGGTGCACTAAGAAAGATTTTTAAAACATTCTTCTTAGATTTTTTCAAATTAAATTTTTAAGCTGTTTTTTAAACTTTTTTTACGTTTGAATTTAAAATAATACATTGAGGGTTATAAAATTTATATCACGAGAAAGATCATAAAAAGTCCTTCAAAATGAAATTTTTTTCGAATTTTTACCTCCATTTCCTGGTTTTTGGTGAATTTTTAAAGATTAATTTTTAGAATTTAATTTATTAAATGCTGATCACGTGATTTCTTTTTCTGGTACTTTCAATAAATTTATCTTCACGTGCGTAACAACTAAATAGACAAAAAAAATATTTTTTTCTCTTTCTAATGCAGCAGACGATTGGATATTATCCAAAAAAATGCATATCCCTTACGATTTTTTTTACAAATATATATATATAGATAGATATATATTTTACATCAATTGTATACATTGATCATCGCATTTATTATAAATATATATATTTATTTTTTGGCATAAATTGCATACGTTGACCGTTGTATTTAATTTGAATGTACTCTGTAGCGAAGCGCGGGTTTTCAGCTAGTTTTATTATATGTATCTGTTATCTTTTGGGATTCAACATGTTAATGCTAAGTACTTACTGTTAATTGCTCTGTTCTAGCTTGCCGCCGGTACATATAAATTCCACACTTGTTGTTGTGATCAAAGAAAAGCTGTACTACACGGAGTCAAGGTTTCCTGTATGCCTTACGTGAGTCTAAATACCCAATAAGTATATACTACGTTTTGTATGCTTTATCCAAACATTATTTTTTCTCTTCATGTCATGAAATATAGAATATTTTTGATATTTTCATGCTATAATTATAGAGATAATTTTATTAAGCTATTTATATGGAACATTTTACTTGCTAAAGATTTATTAAATCAAAAAATTTCAACACCGGATTTTATAAAACCATAATGAGAATTCCTTGCTATTTGATGGTAAAATATGTTTTCAAAGTAAACGCCGCATATTTTAAGCTAGGTTGACATCTGTTCAGCAACAGAAACATAAAGTTCTATAAAATAGAGGGAAACCTGATACACACAAAACTTGAAACTTGCTTCTTGCTGAAATTATCTTCGATACTGGAATACAGTTCGATGTTTTCAATTTCGGAGGGTCACTGCATAAAATGTGTTAAGCTATTTTATTGAATAAAATACTGTTTCTTTTTTAAAAAGAAGTGTGAGTGAGCGAAAAAGAAATTGTTTGGCTTGTATCATAAGGAAGATAATTAAATAAATGGGATTTGTATTTCTTATATTACAAGTTATTTCTGCTTTAATTTTTTGCAAACTGGTAGCTTTCTAAACATTACTTTATATTTTGTTTATTTAATCATATATCTTTTCCACTATAGGTTGCAGAGTCAAACAAACTTTATAATAGATGAATAATTTAAAAATTACTTAAATATTCAAGATATAAAAATGAATATAAATATGAACAGAAGATTAAAGAAGATAATAAAAACTTATGCAACTCTAAAATTATTTCGACTGAATTAATAATCCTAACTTCAAGAAAAGTTTCAGGCTGATAAAAATGCGAAAGATGTAATCCGGATTAAGCACTTAATTTGCAATAACATGTGGTAATAAAAGTTCATGGAACATATAATTTTTTCTAGAATCAATTATTACGTTTGGTTTATTTGAAAGAATTTAATTCGTTTTTAATGACTCAAATCAAAAACTTTGCTTTTTAGGATGAGAATTAAATTTAATTGGAATGCATTTTCTTTTCCACCATTACAAACTATGGCATAAAGTGGTGTTGTTTTTATTTAAATTTCTCGTAATAATTCAGCTTTGAAAGGATTTAGCTATTCTAGAAAATGTTTACAATTCTGGTTGAAGTTTTGATGAATTTTCTTTGATAATTATATGTGATATGTTTATCGAAGGAAATGAGATTTTTTTTGTACATGCGGAAAAGTACTGTTTAAATTTGATTAACGTCTTGTCAGTCAATAAAATTTAAATATAAAATATACTTTTGTATTAAAAATAAGTAGACAAAGACATTTAATAACTCATTAGGTGCCAATGATCAAGGTATAATTTATAAACAGACTATTTCGTATAATTTTTTTAACTTATGAACTACAGTACAATGGGACAGTTAAATATCATATGAATGTAAATTTAAAGGTGTTTTTCCATTGTAAAAGCCTAAATACAATGGAACGGTGATATTTTTATATTTTCTAAAGTAAGGTATATTCTTTTTCATAAATTGGAAGTGGTTAGTTTCAAGCATATGCTTGCATCAAAGTAAGCATTTTAATTACACGCATCACGTGAAACAAAAAAAAAAGGAAATGGCTCAGCAAGCCAGTGTTTGAAGAAGAGAAACTCTAAAAGAAGTAAAAAATATAGTTGTATCTTCTCGACTGGAACATATCACGATTTGCGTCTCAACCCTCAGTTTATCTGAACAGTGGTATGCCGTTTTTCAAATTTCTGAAAGTGGACATGATCTGAAATAAAAGTAATTTTCAATTAATCAATTAATTTATGAATTATTAAGCAAGGTCCTCAAACAATTTTATTTCTGATTCACATTCCATTTTATGTGTCCTATTATAAGAGTGTTACATTATAAGACTGTTTTACTATTGACTTAAAATTAGTTATGCCTCCTGTTAAAGCTGATAAACGTCCGGCGAAAATCCTTTAATACCTGGTTTTAAAAGATGACTGATCAAATCGATTAACGCTGCCAATACAAAATTCATGAAAAAATAATAACTGTACTACGAATATAAATAATTTTTGATAAACTAATCTATAGATAGTTAGTGTTAGTACTCTCTATCCCAAAATGCATCTTTTGCAACAGTGACTGTGTGATGAACGATGAGTATTTTGGGGTATGCCCAGCAGTCTACGTAGCTATTTATGATAGACTAGCTGAAAACCCGTACTTCGCTACGGAGTACATTCAAATTAAATACAACGGTCAATGCATGCAATTAATGCCAATATACATACATATATATATATATATATATATATATATATATATATATATATATATATATATATATATATTATATATATATATATATATAATAAATACGATGATCAATGTATACAATTGATGTAAAAAAAAACAAAAAAATATATTTATAAAAAAATCGTAAGAGATATTTTTATAGACAAAATAATGTAGAAGAAAATATTCAAATTAAACGTAATAGGAAATATTAAAGAATATGGTATAGTTAATATAGTACAGTTTGAGAAACATATCTTTTAATGTATTTTAATATTTTTTTGGATAATGTCCAATAGTTTGCCGCATTAGCAAGAAAATTTTTTTTTGTCTATTTAGTTGTTATGCACGTGACGATAAATTTATTTATTGTACCAGAAAAAGAAATCACGTGATCGGCATTTAATAAATTAAATTCTAGAAATGAATCTTTAAAAATTCACCAAAAATCAGAAAATGAAGTTAAAGATTCGAAAAAGATCTCATTTTAAAGGAATTTTTACGATCTTTCTCGCGATATATATTTTATAACCCCCAAATTATTATTTTAAATGCAAACTTAAAAAAAGTTACTAAAGCAGCTTAAAAATTTAATTTAAAAAATCCAAGAAGAATTTTTCAAAAATCTTTCTTAGTGCACCCCTACACCATAAGAAGAATCGCCATGCAAAATTTCAGCCCTTTAGGTCCAGCGGTTTTGTCTGTGCGTTGTATGTCGGTGAGTCAGTTACGGAACTGCTTTATATATATAGATATTGGAGGGCTAAAGAACAGCTGCATGCCTTACAGACTGACTGACTTTTGTTATGGTTATGTTTGTTTGTCCATTATTTAATGTTTTTGCTTTTCTGTTATTAGTTTGTTGTCTCTCTTTGTGTGGAGTGTTATCACTCTGGCGAATGATGTGTATCAAATGCTACTGCTAGAAATAAAAAAAATAAAAAATTTAGTTTTAGTCTTGAGTCTAAATGATCTTTGTTTGAATAGTAAAAATCATAAGTTTATAGAAAAAATATTTTTTTTCGAAACGCGGATTCTGTTATCCATGAATGAAGAAAAAATTCTGAAAACTGAAAACTCTTTAAATATATAAAATAAGTATGGTTGCAGATAAAAAGAAAAAAAGATTCAATCAAAATTTTTTCTTTGTATTTTATCGCTCTGGATTTCATTACATATTAGAGACGTCAAACATGAAGCCAATGAAAGTGATCTGCATGACAGCTGCTGATATGTATGAGTTGCTTCATACCAATGAAAGTGATGTATATGATAGGCTGTTTAAAAAAACTTAAACCTGCTAATACCAGTGAATTATATTCTTAACCAAATTTATGTAATTTACAATATAATAAATTCTATCTTAATAAGTAGACAGAGATTTATGTGATGTAGATTGTTTAAAATTAATCACCCACTGCTATCCAACCGATCCATTCATATTTTTACTGAAAGGATAAGTTCACGCAAATCCTTTGTAAGTGAACTCATTTAATTTCCCAGGAGTCCTAAAAATAAAAAAAATAACCTTTAAGGAAATTTATGAAGCAAATTTCAAGTTTTAACATGAATGGAAAGTTTGAAAAAGGAAGAAACTACATTTTTTAATCGAAAAATAAAAAAAAATTTGATGAGAAATATAAAAGAAAGGGAAAAAAAGAAAATTTTACAGGCAGATGAAATACAATAGAAATCAACTTTTGTAGATTTAGTTTCGTAAGAATATAAATGACAAAGAATAAGGATGAGACACTTATTAATTAAAAAAAATTATATGCATTACGGAGTGAGATTTAAACATGAATTTACAAATGAATTTGAGAGATATTGGAAATCAAATAAATTAATTATGTTCCTCACTCTTTATGTAGAAGGATGAAATTTTGAAACGAAATTCACAACAGCAAGAGGAATAAAGAAAAAGGAAGTCCTAAAACTATTTTTATGTATTCCAATTAGATATTATTTCAGGAATTTATTATTAAAAGAAATACAAGTATGTAGCTTTAGATTTGATTATACATGGAATATTCAACTAGAGGAGAGTTTCAAAGAAAAAAATTGAATTGACAAAACGACTGAATGTTTTTAATTTAACTATAAGATTTTTTAAAAATAATTATTTTTTTATGATTTAATGTTTTTTGAAAGGGTAAGTTCATTAAATCCTAGAGTAATTACTTCTGCACTGAAATCAATTACAAGCGTTCATATGTATTTTCGATGACTCTCGCAAGTATTTTTATAAAACACTATCTCATTTAGAATTGATTTGACAATAGGATTTTGAAGAAATAAAAAATAAACTTTTCAGAAGATCCAGCATAGAAAAATATTTTTGATCGTTAAAGGACTGTCACTTACAGTTTTATTATTGCTTTACTTGCATTCCGTGAAATGCATAAATGCAATTTTTTTTCCGACAGCAAAAAAAAACTTAACTGTTAGTGAAATAGGAAAAACTAATTAATAGAAATCTTTACAGTTATTTTCATTGAAAGCCATTTAAAAGGAAGTTCTTCAGAAATAAGATTTAATTTTTGGACAAAAAAAATTTACATTATTTCCCATATATGAACTCTGCTGTCATCTTTAAATGTATAAATAGATATTAGAGAGCTTAAATATAAACCAAAGTTAAATGTTAAAGACAGAGATATAGCTAAAATTGTATTTAAAGTATTATAAATAGTTTAAAACCCCTGTGGATGTGGGCAGCGATGCAATAACTAAATAATATAAATAGTGCAGGAAACGATGCTATTAAAAAACATTTTTAGACGATTGTTTCAATTCCTCAGTGAATTTTCAGTGGGTACTTATGTTTCATTCTTTCATTCAGATTATTTATGTTTAGTCAGAGTTGAAAGTCCTACGCTTATACAAATGACTGGTATTCGCTTAAATTCCTTTACATAAATAAATAAACAGATTTTATTTAAAGACTATGTGTTTTTACCGTGATAAATAGTATATGGGCTTATCAGTTCAATACAAAGTTATGTATTCATGCCGTTGATATAAAAGATATATGCTCCTATTAAGAGAAAAAAAATTTCTGCTGATTATGCAAATGCAAGTTTATTTTTGAAAAGTATCAAGAAGTTCAAAACTAATATTTTATATAATGCAAGATTGGATAGTTGGAGCTGCACAGTCATCTGTTGGATCCAAAGGTCTGAACTAATAGTATCTAATACTATAAATTTTTAGATTAGAAAATTAATGGATAACGATAAGAAAAAAATAGATTGTGAAGTAATTTTATTAATTAAGATATGCTCAGCTTTTAAACGGCAGCTACTAGCTACAGATATGTTATTCTTGTTTGAAATAAAGAGGAATCAATTGTTAAATCAATAACGCAAAATATTTTTAATCTTTTTTAGGGCTTTATAATACAGAGCCACTCGAGTGGCGAACGCGAGCCACAAAGAATAAGCCTATTAAGAGAAAAAAAATTTCTGCTGATTATGCAAATGCAAGTTTATTTTTGAAAAGTATCAAGAAGTTCAAAACTAATATTTTATATAATGCAAGATTGGATAGTTGGAGCTGCACAGTCATCTGTTGGATCCAAAGGTCTGAACTAATAGTATCTAATACTATAAATTTTTAGATTAGAAAATTAATGGATAACGATAAGAAAAAAATAGATTGTGAAGTAATTTTATTAATTAAGATATGCTCAGCTTTTAAACGGCAGCTACTAGCTACAGATATGTTATTCTTGTTTGAAATAAAGAGGAATCAATTGTTAAATCAATAACGCAAAATATTTTTAATCTTTTTTAGGGCTTTATAATACAGAGCCACTCGAGTGGCGAACGCGAGCCACAAAGAATAAGCCTATTAAGAGAAAAAAAATTTCTGCTGATTATGCAAATGCAAGTTTATTTTTGAAAAGTATCAAGAAGTTCAAAACTAATATTTTATATAATGCAAGATTGGATAGTTGGAGCTGCACAGTCATCTGTTGGATCCAAAGGTCTGAACTAATAGTATCTAATACTATAAATTTTTAGATTAGAAAATTAATGGATAACGATAAGAAAAAAATAGATTGTGAAGTAATTTTATTAATTAAGATATGCTCAGCTTTTAAACGGCAGCTAGTAGCTACAGATATGTTATTCTTGTTTGAAATAAAGAGGAATCAATTGTTAAATCAATAACGCAAAATATTTTTAATCTTTTTTAGGGCTTTATAATACAGAGCCACTCGAGTGGCGAACGCGAGCCACAAAACAGACGCGCATCCAAGCCGCAGCTGTGGCCCTGCCTAGCTTCCGTGTGCTTTGTCAAGATTTCATTCAGTTTTTAGTATTCAAGATGTCTTCGTCAAGTGAAGAAGATGATTTGTGCTTGCTTCTCTTACTGACAAAAAGGAAACGCAGACAGTAAAGGACTTTAGGAGTGCATCCCTTATTATTAGGAAGGCCCTCAAAAGGTGTTTTTCATACACTGTAGGACGATTTAAGAGACGACAAGTTGCTTTTGGGGCACTTCCGGAGGTCAAACGGGGATACTTCAGGAGGTTTTCTGGAGGTCAAATGTTTTACATTCCTCTCGAACAAAGAGGGAATCGTTTTAAACCTACATTAAAAAAATTAATAAAAAATTATTTATTTAGTTAAAATTTTGAATTTTTTTTGTGATGGTTAACCCTATAATTTGGAAACAAAATCACATCATAAAACTTCTCATAAAGTTTTTAAAAAAATTTAAAATTAAAATTTTTTTTAAAAAGTGGGGTAATTTAAAATTGTTATAACTCGAAATATTATTTGTCGAATTTTTAAATTTTTTCATTTAATTTAACAGAAATATAAAAGTTTTTATTTTGATTCAGCGTTTTTTAAAATATTAATTAAAAAAAATTTGAAATATTTAGAGAAAAATCTTTAAAAAATTATGTAACTGAATTTTAAAAAATCATATTTTCAAAAAATCATATTTTCAAATATAAATATTTTTATCAAATTTTCTAAATCAAAATTAAAGTAAAATAATTGAAAAAGACATATTCCAATTTTGAGCCATTTATCTTTAACAGTTCTAACCATTTATCTTTAACGGTTCGTATTTAAATTGTTATAACGGTAACTTATAACAATTTAAAGACGAGAAAAGGTGAAAAAACCCATGATGCAGAAAAACGCATTTACAGTTTTAAACATAGATTGGCTACTATTAGAATGTTGCAAAAATAAAATGAATATCTCCTGCTCTAATGAAGATAGAAACGTGATTTGATCGTCATTTTAAGCGGAAAAGAATGCAAAATTTTTTAATGCAACAGAATTTTATTCGAAATGAATTTTGTGTCTTGGACCCTCTTAAAACTGCAGTAAAATTGTTTTATTATCCACTGATATCGATGATAATCCACTGAGGAATATTATTATTTTTCGCCATTTTGAAACCAGAATTTTAGCCTACAACCAGCTCAAACAACGTCAAAGGGTTGACTGAGCCAATAGTCTTGCCAAGGCTAGCAACGGAAACGGTGGCGCTGTGCAGTGGCTTAGTATAATAAGCTCAATAGCAAACAATGGTGCGCTATCAAAGCCACAGTCACGCAGGCAAGCCACAAAAAGCGAGTATAGGCGACTGGAGTGGCCCGCTCAGGCGACAGTCGGGACCTGTAGCCACAGCTGTGGCTCAGTATAATAAGCTCCGTATGATTGCATGTATCGCTTAGAGTGGCTTGTCTGAGCGTCTGAAGCTGTGGTGCGCGTTCGCCACTCGAGTGGTTCTGTATAATAAGACCCTTACTGATTCTTTGATTAATTTCGTTTGAATGAAATTTTAAAATTTAGTTTAAATTATAATTATTAACTTCTTTAAACTTCTGTTTAAAGAGAAACAACGGACGCCATACTGAAAACATTTGAAAAATGCAGTCTTCTTTAGAGTACAGGATTGTATTTGTTACATAAAAAATCATTTTGAAGGGTGCTTAGAAAATTTTCAATAAGCTTTAAAAGTAAGTAATCACCCTCTTCACTGCTTAAAAGAAAATTTTCATTTAGCTGTTATTTGCTATTATGATTAATTATTTAAATCTGTTTCTAATGGATTCGATAACGTATAATTTTATCGTGGTAATTTAAATTAATATGGGTAAGGATTTAAGAGGAATAAGTAACTCACTCACTGCGGGCTAATTCTCTGTAGGATGTCAATTGCCACAAAGTTTTCACTCATTTCTTTGAATGGACTATGCTAATTATAATGACAATACAAGGAGTGGAAGTCCTTTCCCCCCTTAATTATTGTACGATTATACTGGGCTGGCCAAAAAGTTCGTTCGGTTTTTTTTTTCTGTGAGATGGCTTTATTAGCGTTGCCTTGTTTTTTAAGTCATTTCAATTTTATTAGATTTCAATTTTTTTATGTCAACAATTTTATTAGATTGTGTTGGGGCAGATGTCATATCACAGTGCCTTTTTAAAAAATAGCATCAAAATCGATAAATTTTTATTTTAACTAATATCCTATTGAAAATCGAAGAAAATAAGTAACATTTTTAGTAAATTATGCTTTGTTATTTCAAGGAATTCAAAAACGCAAGTAAAACACACAAAAAAGGATTTGTGCAGTGTATGGAGAAGGTTTTGCGACTGATAAAACATGTCAAAAGTCGTTTGCGAAGTTTCGTGTTGGAGATTGCTCGCTGGACGTCAGACAGACCAGTTGAAATTGAAAACTAACCAATAGAGACATTAATTGAGAACAATCAACGTTATACCAAGGGGTAGATAGTAGACGTACTCAAAATATCCCAGGCAAGCGTTAAAAATCACTTACACCAGCTTGGTTATGTTGATCGCTTTGATGTTTGGGTTCCTTAAGTTGAGAGAAAAAAACATTTTTGATGGTACCTTCACATGCGACTCTCTACTTCAATATAATAATCAAAATCAAAGTCAAATAAAAATTGAAATTACGTCAGAAAGTGGCGGTTTACTTTTTTTTGTGTTTATGGATGGACTACGGATTACGGTCAGCCAAAGTATTATCATACTTTGGAGGGGTATTTTTCTGGTTTGAAGGGTTTCAATTCCAAATTAAATATTAGATGTAAAGCCAGGAAGAAAATGGGAGCAATATTACGATGCCTTTAAATATTGATAAAAAAAACCTTTAATTGCCTCAAATGCATTTAACATTTCCTACTATTAAATGGAATTGATTATATGGTTGTATTTCTCACATATATTCTCAACAAAAAATTGCGGCTATGATGACCTACATATTTGGGACAATTTTATTAGAAAAAATGAACTGTAATTAAATAAGGCAAACTCAAAAAAAAATCCTGAAAAGCAATCTTTAATGCCAATGGTTATGTTTGTTCAGTCAATAATAAACCTACACGTTTGAAATAAAATATGTTTTCGGTTACTCTTATTTTTAGGTTACAGATTGCAATAATATGTTACATAATGATTAATTTAAAATATAATAGTGAATATTTTATCTCAAAACATAATATAATTATTTCTTTAGTGTAACTTCCCTTATCCATTTTTTTCGTGCATTTGGCCTCAAAAGATTTAATTTGGGATTTGACAACATTAGTTATTTAACAAAATATTTTGTATTTATTTTATAACAATAAAAATCACGAGATCTGGAAACTTACGTGATCACTGTAATTTAATATTAACCAATAAATGATGAGTTACACAGGAAATTAACTACAATGCATAAAGGTAACAGAATCAATAAAAGATATTGTTTACCAATTTACATTATTTACCACCGAAAATAAAATGGGGTTTTCTATGTTATTATTCATGACATTTATCCTATAAGTCCAAACTGTGGTGACAAATAAATGTTAATATCTTTTCTCATTGATAGATTTTGTTATTGTGTGAAAGGTCTATTAGAAAAATAAAAAAGAAAATTATGAGGATGCACATTGTAGTACACAAAAACAAAATCATTGGCTTGTGTAGCGTAATATTTCACAGTAGTAAAGGGCGCAAATTTGATAAATTTCTTGATGATGAATCTTACGTAATGAAGTTATGATTAGCTCATGGTAATCGAGAAGAGTATAAATATGAAAATAAAGAGCACCAAATCTTTTAATTAGTATCTTGGATACCAAAGTGAAAGTCTGAGACTTCAATTTTATATATAGAGTTAGGAAACGAGATGCCAAGAATAATCAGACTTGAAATTACAAACTCACTCATGGATTCAGCTCTAATTTATAGCAATTTTCATAATAACCCTAATATGAAAAGTTTAGATAATTAAAAAGGCTTTTACTTAGTTCATACGTTTGACTGATGCAGCATTTTAATGAGCTATTTTAATGTGCCTAGCTTTTATGAAAGACATGTTGAGAAGAGAGCAGCTATTTCCTATTTGCTATGAAATCCACTTAAAAAGATTTAAGTGACACACAAAAATGTCATTCCACTTACATAGGCACTTTTCGGAATGCAGACACTAAACATTTTTTTCTAACTCTAAACTATGTCAGGAACTTAATGTACGTCCTTGATGTCCTTGTGTAGGTAATTGATATTAAACAACATCGAGTAACGTGACGGAGAGTCACGTAAAATTTTAAAACCAAAAGGTAGCTGGATTATGATCAGCTCTACTCGACATCTTTATTGGAATAATGTCAGGGACATCTAAAGTAGTAAAATCGATATTTATTGAGATAGAAGGCATTTTATGATACTCTGGTGAATTTTTCAAGATATTTACTTTTTGAAAACGAAATGTACAGCTATAAGGTAATGGGGGAAATACTTCAAAATGATTGGATAAAATTAAAGTGGAATCCCCAGCAGTGTTATTCAGTTACAGTTACATGCGGTTGGAGATAGAAATAAATCCAGGAGAGTTCAATTAAATTTTATATCCATATTTTAGAGACATTAGCTTACGTGCTGAAAATGGGAACAGGGTAATGCTCAAATCTGCATTCTAAATACAGTTTGAACCTAATCATCTTAAAGAATCAATAAGGAACAAATTACTCGAAAGTTAGATAACCCAGTACTGGGGGCTCACAAGTGACTGAAAATTAATCTAGTCTGAACATGATGCTAACATTAAGGTAAAATATGCAATTTTATAACCCTTTAAAATCATACAATTTTAAGAACTTTTTAATGACCCATATCTTACTTTAAAAATAAAATATGGATATAAAATTACAAAAAAAGTTATTGCTGAAGAAACATTCTAATCATAAAATATAAATTAAAAAATTAAAGAATTGTGTTTTTAGTTTTGATATTACATTAGATTTAAAAAATTTTTTAAATTCCGATTAATTTATAAATCTGTATAATCATGTTTTCCAAGAAATTAAATAATTGAATTTGAATAAATGTAGATCTGTTTTCATTCAAATATGAAATATAAAAAATAAAAGACAATGCAGAAATATGAAATTATGGATCGAAAATAATATATGAATATATAATATACAAAATATTTAAAGACTCATATTTATGTTACAGAGAAAAAAAGGAAGTGCTAAAAGTATCGGAAGAGTATTTTGAGGAATTTTATTTATATTTATCTTTTAAAAGTCTCCTCCTCTTCCAAAAATTTTTCCCCAGTTTTATATTTTTTCAACGTTTGCTCAACTATTTACACTTGGAAGGTTTAGCTAATATAAGCCTCTATACCTAAATAACATTTCCTATCATGAAAAATTTCAAAAAAGCAAGTAAGGCGTTCGATCATCGCATTTAATTCCCATCCGGTAAACTGAAATGTAAAAAAAATTCTACTTATTTCTGAATAAAAGAGAACTTCTTGACACAGAGTATAAATAAAATTTTTTCTAACATAAATAACAGTACAATAAAAGTTTTGTAATGAGCTAGTAAGAGGTTTTTTTCAGATGTAAGAAATTAAATAATAAGTAACATTATAAAAACAATTTTTTACATTGGTTTTGAGTTACTATAGCAAATTAATATTTTATGAGATGAGAGAAACTTTCGTTCAGAAACTACTTGCTCTGTTTACATATATTTATATGTCTACATATAGTAATGCATGTATATTTGTTGTTTATTTACATACAAGGTGTAGCTATTAAAAAACGAGACTGGTGGCTAAAAATGTATTTATTTTTACAATATTACAACTTAATTGGTATCTCCATCAACATTTCATCTCACCTATACACCGCTGGAGACGAATTTTACCACTGTCGGAAACAGTGATGCAGGTCATCATATGCCAGTCCCTTCAGTAGTGTTGTCGTATTAGCTTTCACCTCGTCCACAGTTCGGAAATGGGTCCCCATTGCTTGATTTTACCTTAGGAAACATAGAAAAATCGAATGGAACTAAATCCAGCGAATAAGATGGGTGGTCCAGGACTGGGATCTTTTCAGCCAGGAACTGCTTAACTGACAGACGCACTGTTAGCTGGAACGTTGTCCTAATGGAAAATCCACTCGTTGTTCTTCAATAGCTCGTTCGATTAGTTTATCCAGAACCTGAACATAATACTGCTGATTGACTATCTGACCTTAGACTGCCCATTCAACCACGATCACACCATTGATATCGAAGTTAAACAATCGGAATTGCCTTTCATCTTGTTCATTCTTGCCATCTTCATTTTTGATGTCGTCTTCAACGGTCTCGTACCTCAGCAAATCATATATGCGATTCAAAGACTAACGCGGGTGACATCATATAATCACCGTGCACTTCTTGCAACAGTTTCAGGCACTGACTCTGCAACTTAACAAAAAATTTCAGATTCATGCGCTGCTCCACTTTTACATTAATCACGATTCCGGCGAGACGGCTGCACAACTCTCCCTTCGATCACTGCTAGCAAACTGACCACGAGCGACAACAAATCTTTACTTGTCTTATCTAATTCCAGATGGTTTAAGGACACTCATCTTCCCATTCACTCCCCGCTCTTAGAGGTATAGCGCTTACAAGGCACTCAGTCTCGTTATTTAACCTCTTCCTTACGGGGTGGGATAGCATGTATCCCAAGACTACGGGCCCAAGAATGTATATATATATATATATATATATATATATATATATATATATATTATATATATATGCATATATATATATATATATATATATATATATATATATATATATATATATATATATATATATATATATATATATATATATAACCCCCTTAATAGTCCTTAAAAATGAGTATGAATTTCTATACTCCTATGTACAGGGGAATCGGAAAAATGGGCCCCGTAAGCTAAAGGTTAATAGCACACCTTGTATACTTCATATGCATGTATATTTATTGTATATCTACAAATATTTATGCATGTGTAGGTACACAAAACATAATCACCGAAGTATATAGGAATAATAACTTGTTTTCAGACAGTCTAAAAATATGTCAAATAAATTACTGATTTTTAAAAAAATTAATCATGTACAAAACATACTAAATTTTAAACGATTTATCAACAGTCAAATCAAAGCTAAATTAGAAAATGAGTTTGTACTCTAGCATGTTCCTAGAAAATGCTAGTCCTTTTTTATATATTTTATTACTGATTTTCTCTATAAATTTCGCGCTATAGTTATGCAGACATACATATTTACATGCATATATATGTTTACTGTTTGCCACTGAGGAAGTATTCAGATCAATTGAATATAAAATAATACTCTTATAAGTAAAAAAAAATTAAATCAAACAAAACTCCTCCTTTAGTAAATTGGCGATGTTAAGGACAGATAAAAGAGATTATTGGAAAGATTGCTTGTTACGTAAATTGATGTCGCTAATTATTTCTCTTCGATTAACAAATTGGCGGATTCTTAATCCTATGACTCTGAGTAGAAAGAGAATATAGCAAATGATTATTATTTTTGAGGAATCAGCAGTAAAATAGTTGTACTATCACAAATATATTACCTGAACAAGTTACCACTCCTAAACGTTTAACTTAATAAAAGTCCCTCATTGAATAAATCTCTTTTAAAAAAAATTGAAGGTACTGATAAAAATTTATAATCCCCGATACTCAAAAAATGCAGATTTTGAACATTTTTAATCGATCCTTTAAAAAAACTTATTTCCACAATCTGTTAAAATCGTCTCTTTCCAAATTATATTTGCAGATTGATATCAAATCCTGGTGTCAATCACTTTTGCTTTGAAGCAACACAACTGTGTTACCACTCTTGATTTACCTTTCTGAAACAAAGTATTCGTAGTTATCGATGGGAAGATAATATTTTCAGCCTAGAAACATTTTAATTTTGGCTACAGGAAAATGACGTTGTACCTGATAAGTAACACTGAGGATGTAAGCATAAATGCCAAAACAAAAAATACTCCTTTCATCTAGTTCTAACTGTTGAACTTAAATCAAAATCTATAATAAGAACACAAAACTGCATGCATTAAATCCTGTTAAAGTGAAAATTCGAGCAAAAATACTGCTTTTAATTTGTGTCTATTTGGGAAAATAATACTTTATCATCCTTAAATAAAGCAGTATGAAGTTAAATGGAAACCAAAGTAAAAGTAAAATTGATTTTATTAAAAATGATAGATTAAATTTTTCTGAATATAAATCCATTTTAATAAATGTTTGTTGTCCTCGGGACTTACCGCCTGCCACGCTGGAAGGAAATAACTACACATTAGTTTAATTGTTAATTCGTACATGAGGGAATCCACTGATCCAGAATTAGCTCATTAGTTAAATTGTTAGTTCTTACAGAAGGGAGTCTACTTATTATGAATAATTGCATATGAAAATTAAGAGTTATTCCTTATCATGCCGAATAATAATAATAATTTGAATTAACAGTAAAAGTGAAGTAATTTTGCATCTGGCATTTTTAGTTGTCTTGTATATTATTTGTTTATTCCAAGAGGAATGGCTCCTAATACGGGTAAAAGTGGTACAGGGCTATTCTGTGAAGATACAACAAAGTCCTGTCTGCCAATCACAAGTATTTCGCCAATTTTTATCAATATAGCCAAACATGACGTTTCTCCCCTTTCTCCTCCAGTTAAACGGAATTTACAATCACTATCTATATATATAAAACAGTTCCGTAACTGACTCATTCATTCACTGACTGACTGACTGACTGACGTACAACGCACAGACCAAACCGCTGGACCTAAAGTGCTGAAATTTTGCATGGCGATTCTTCTTATAGTGTAGGGGTGCACTAAGAAAGATTTTTGAAAAATTCTTCTTAGATTTTTAAAATTAAATTTTTAAGCTGTTTTTGTAACTTTTTTAAGTTTGCATTTAAAATAATAATTTGAGAGTTATAAAATTTATATCACGAGAAAGATCATAAAAACTCCTTCAAAATGAGATCTTTTTCGAATCTTTACCTCTATTTTCTGATTTTTGGTGAATTTTTAAAGATTAATTTTTTAGAATTTAATTTATTAAATGCCGATCACGTGATTTCTTTTTCTGGTACTTTAAATAAATTTATCGTCACGTGCATAAAAACTAAATAGACAAAAAAATATTTTTTTCTTGCTAATGCGGCAGACGATTGGACATTATTTTGTCTAATAAAATATCCCTTACGATTTTTTTATAAATATGTTTTTTTTTACATCAATTGTATACATTGATCGTCGTATATTTATTATAAATATATATATATATATATATATATATATATATATATATATTTATATTTTTTGGCATTAATTGCATACATTGACCGTTGTATTCAATTTGAATGTACTCCGTAGCGAAGTGCGGGTTTTCAGCTAGTTCAAAATATACATAAACAAAAATATTTACTGGACCAAAAATCTGACAGGGGTTATGAAAAATGGAAACACTACTACAAAAAGGCACGTGAGCAGAGACGTATGGAAATCACGAAGACGACTTCATCGACGAGGGGAGGTATATAATAAGCATCAGCTATCAAGCAGTAGTAGTACTCTCGATGTAGAATTAGCTGGATAAGAATTAAAATTTTCAAAACGTCGGATCTGAGTAACGCGCAGAGAGCTACGATAATTAGAGCTACGATTCCGGAGGCTAGCGGGTGCTTCTGAAACAAAAACGGCAGACATTGTGTGTATATCACGAGATACAGTGTCAAAGATAATGACACAGTGCAGAAACAAGCAGAAATTCAGCAACTCATCTTATATCGTGATATAATACGCGATACTTGCAAAAAAACATGATTAAAACATGTGTTAAATTTGTTTCTCGAATCTTTTCCGAATAACAGAAAGAAATTTGAATTGAAACAAACCAAAATTTTGTTGAAATGACTGAAAATGGGTGAAAACAAAAAAATATCGTCGAAGATGAAATCTATTTTAGAGAAGAAAACGTGAAAAGAAAAATATGGACAGAAAAAAAGTAAAAAAAAAAATATTCAAGTTCTCTCCGTTTTTAACAAAAGTCTCATCCATTATGAATTGACACTTATAATTGACAGTAAAATATAAAAATATTTATTTAGATGTTTTAAGATGATTAACAGAGACCTTGTGTAAGAAAATGCTTGAAAACTTTAAAGATATCAAGTAAAGAGAAGAACGAGAAAACAGTCCTAGATGAGAAACCCTTTTCATTGAAATAATTTAAATAAAAAGTATAAATGCATAAAAAAATCTTACCCCCCCCCCCAAACAACAGCAACAACAACAACAAATAATAACGAGGCAATCGACCGGTCTCTTCATCAGAAGACCTAACTGAATCTTTCACCTCAGGGGAATCTTTATGAAAGAATGCGGGTCAAACCCAAAAACCAAAGCCTAAGGTCCCGAGATCCCCACATTGAAAACAGATAGTTAAAAGCATTAAGTCAATTGAAATCACAACACAGCATTCAAAGTACGGAAAACACAAAAACAGGAATTTAAAAGCAAACATCTATACCCCGATCAAAAGAAAAGGGACGGTAGAAAAGAAGAACCAGCTATTTATTCTGATAAATTAATAGTACCGTAGTAAAACTACGGAAGTACCGCGCCGCTTGTCTAATTGATAGGCAGAAAAATAAGTTAAAATTGAAAAAAGGAAAAATAACCCAAATTTATCTGGTAGAGCATTTTTCAAACATTAATATAAATCCGACTCTAAATACCATATTTTTAATAATTTTAAATTACCGAAGTTTCTAGGGAAATTATATTTTAGTAGATTTTCCTCGAAAATATCGCATACTACCAAAAAATCTTTACTATTAGTGCAAATATTTTTGTTTCTATACAGTTTGCGAGTGAAAACTATTCTAATAAATTTTAAAGTTTAAGTTGTTTAGGAAATTAGTAAACGTAATAACTTCAAATTTCAAATCTAAATTTTATCATAAATCCCAATTTTAATTCCGCTATCTTGAATTTTAATTTTGAGATCCAGATAAACCGCACAATAAATGTCTTCATTTGTTTTATTCAAAGTTAATTCCAAGGAAATTTCTGTCAACTTCTTGGACAGTTAGTGTCTTCGATTTATTTATGTAATTTGATATTTTTTGACTTGGGCCTTTTCATTGAAATTAAAAGAAATTTATAAAGAGAGAACTTAATAACAGTTCAAATGCGTGTAATGTTTAGAACAAGAATTAGCTTTTTGATCTCAATACGTTTTTTTTATTATATCTGAAACGTGAATATGATATTATGCAGCTTTGCATAAGATCATATTTGTTGTTTACTTAGTGTCAACAATGCAAATAAGTTATTTTAGGAAGAGAAAATATTTTTTAACTTGTGTTTTTTACGAGTTTAGATATATAAAAATTGGTAACGATACACATTCCATATCCAGCATTTATTAAGGCTTGTCCAAGAAACTGTTAACATTTTAATTCCTGGAGTAAATACCATATATCTTATATATGTAATTTAAACTATATCTTTGAGGAAATGGGTCATGCTTTATCCAGATTAGCAGCTAGGTATCCAGATGGTTTTTATTTCTTGAAGTGGAAAAGCAATAGCAAGCCTCAATTGCCCCAAGTTGAAATTAGGACACATTTTAAAATTTACTACCCATTTAGAAAGAAGAGATAATACATTCAAAACAATTACTGATAATAGTAAAAGAAATGCTTTTATTAGAAAACTAAGATCATACTACAAGTTTTTCAAATTGCAGTCTTTAGATACAGTTCTTGACAATCAGAATACAAAAAACAAGAAATGTATATTGCAGAAAAGGCAAATAATATCCTCTTCACAGACACAATGAATAACCTTAATTTAACTAAATTTTGATATGCTTGCCTTTGCAAAAATGAAACGAAACTAGTGCCAATGTATTTATAAATCCTTATAGAGAAGCCATCATGCTTTATTATCACAAAGAACTGCTGTGCAATCATTTTGATGACGGTCGACAGTATGTATCAGGTGGATTGAATAAAGGGTAAAAGTAATTGATTTATCTCCTTACAGAGGACTGATCTCCTTTGAAAGAAATTTTGATGCGAGAGGCAACATCTGATCAATCTTTTGACAGGTGTAAAAAGTAGATGAAATGAGTTATGCATGCATTCAATATTTTAAATCCAGTGATTCATGTTTGTTAACATAAACTGACTTTCGAAGCATATTTCGACATTTGTTTTTAAACTGCTACATTTAAATGTCTGCTCAGTCACTAACATGTTTTGTCCTCCTAATTAACGATTCAAAAAAGTTTATAGTAACTTTTATATGTAGAGTAAAGTAGACTAAGCAAAGCTAGACTAAGAACACCTTACAAATTAAATATATAAATATAAAATTTCATTGCCCCATAATCTTATTATTAAATACTTAAGTCTAATCCTTAACAGTAGGTTGCAAGAATTTTCAAGCATTTAAAAAAAACTTTAAACAGTGAACTTATGAAGCAATGTTATTCAAACTTTATTAGTTAAATGAAAAATGCTCAATCTCAAAATAAGAAAAAAAAAGTGTTAAACAACTTTAAAATGCTATATAATATTTTTCAGTATTTGCAATTTATTCCCATCTAATACCAAAGTTCCCCCTGTTTACAGGAAAAAAACCTCGGCACAATTTTATCAAATATTTATTCTCCAGCGGAGCTGTGAAATAATGAATCTATCCTGCGGAAGCAATCTCAGTGCTCACTTATGTCAACAGATGGCGCTGTGGCGTGGGATCACGTGGGGATGTGCGGGAGCAACTCTTCTTCATCACTCCGCATCCATCCACTAACACATCTCTTCTCGATATGAGAGCCAGTGGCACATTGTTCAGTATGATCCCTTGCTTCATAGAGCAGGGATGCAAAACCTCGGGTTTCCTCATCTACTCTCTGAATAGTAAGAGAGAAGTCTGATTCAGTCATCATGCTATCGAGAAAGATAGTCTATTGATTTGAAAAGTGCTTTGTTATTGATCGTGTACTTTATCAATAGTAGAATGTGTTTCGCAAAATTAAACATCAAACCAACTGCCCTCGAAGATTTGGTAGATTAAATTCGAAAATTTGTGAACGTTGAATCCGGGTTATTGACATTTTACTGAAACCCGGATTTAATTACAAGTGGACATTAAGATCAACTGAATTAAAAATTACAGTTCAAATGGTAAGTGAAATACCAGTTTCTTTAAATACATTTTAAAAGTTATATTGAAGCTTATGACAATTATTGCAATATCTGTCCTTTTTAGTATTGACGTTTCTGTGCTGAAGATTTGCATGGAAAGAAAGTAAATCTCATGTAACCCTTCTGTTCTTTACATGTTTTACTTACTAAAGTTAAAAGACGAATGAAATTGTATTAAATTTTATCACTGACATTTATATTCATTAATATAAACTACTGGGTTATTTCTATAAATGTTTTTAGCTTATCTGTATTCTCAAGAATGAATGTTTTCAATCCAATCTTCTATAATTGTATTAAAACACATGTATGACTGATTCACTACATAATGTTATCCAATTTTTTAAGAATTTGTGCCATTGATAAAAGACCTCAATCCTCAAAAGTTATTTTGTGCGTTACACTTAAACACTGATTATTCCCTAACTTTATTTTACACAAGTAAAACAGATTTTAATTCAGCATCTTATATTATCCACAGTTATGTTAATCATATACTTGGTACTCTTATAAATTCAATATTTGCTAAAGTGAGTTTTTCCTCCTCATTGTGTTGAAAATATTCTAACTTGTGTTATTTTGTGCTTTACACTTAAACGTTGATTATTCCCTAACTTTATTTTACACAAGTAAAACTAATTTTAAATCAGAATCAAATATTATCCACAGTAATATTAATAATATACTTGGTACTCTTATAAATTCAATATTTGCTAAAATGAGTTTTTCCTCCTCATTGTGTTGAAAATATTCTAATTTGTGTTATTTTGTGCCTTACACTTAAACACTGATTATTGCCTAACTTTATTTTACACAAGTAAAACAGATTTTCATTCAGCATCTTATATTATACACAGTTATGTTAATCATATACTTGGTACTCTTATAATTTCAATATTTACCGATATAAATTTCTATCCTTGCTGCTTTAAAACTCTTTTAAGAGACGTGCTTTTAAAATTCTTCCTTAGGGAGTTTCAAAATTAAATAAATCTTTACTTTCTCATGTCATTGTACGAACTTTTACATAAACCAGTACACATAATTATTAATTTCTGAAATAAATATGCCTGTGTTCTCATATTAATTGAACATAAAAAAATATGAATATGTATGTTGTCAGTTTAACAAAACTTGTCTCTTTGAAACGAAAGCTACACATAAATCAACTCTTCTCAAAATATTGCATTAAAATTTGAATGTTTCTTCATTTCAGTGGGCATATTTTGTACCGTCATACTTAATTATAGTTTCCTAAGAAGTATAAAGGTGTAACAAAAACTGAAAAATCTATTAAATTTATGCCTTTGTTATGAGTTGTATTTTTTATTTAAGATTGTGTATCAGGCTTTTAAGAAGAATATCACCTTTAAAGTTTGTTATGGCGAGATTATTTAACAGATCTCCTGAATGTTGACAACTTGTTTTTACTCGACAAACACTTATACCTCAGGTAATTGTATCTGAAATTTTAATTTACCAGTGATTTTCCAGTGAATTAGGTGCTCATTCAATATATTTGAAAAAGATATTACTCATGAACTATAATAAAATCAGGCTGAAAATGTTTTGCTTTAAATATGAAAGGAAAATAGGGTACCCTAAGACTGATTTAATTTAAACAGTTCATATATTGCAAATTATATATCATTTTATGATACCTGCGTGATACCCAAATATAATGAAAATATAAGACGGAATAAAAACCTTTTAATTTGAAGAAACATATGGAGAAAAAATCTGCATGTTTCACGTAGGTGATACCTGGAGAGTATGTTATAAAAATAGGAGACAAGGATTTTCAACTATTATTAATTAATGAAGCATTTTGGAAAATATTATCCATCAATTTTTTTGATACATTTAAAAACAGCATCAAGCTCTTGAATTATTACTCTTCAGTCACGTGATTTAAAAAATGAGATGTATTAATTCAGAATCATTTTAAACTAAGTTTCCCTTTACAGTTGTGGTTTAAAATCATCAATAAAATGCTTTCTCAGATATGAAATTGATGATTTGCATTTAGAATGGCATTATTATAAATTGCTATTAATTAAGTTATAAATCAGGATATTCACATTTTAAAATAAAAACTACATTTTTACATTCTGGGTTCCATAAAAAAAATTTCAGATCTTTTAAAAATTCCTATCACTTTTGAGTTATTATTTTCTTTTTTAAAAGAAGAATTGACATTTTGTTATCTTATTTCTTTATTGCATCATTTCAAATCGTAGCTTGTTTCGTAACTTTCTAGATTACTATGTTTTCCTTTTGCCTTGTAACTTTTCAGTATTCTGATAGTTTATTTTACAATTTTTTGGGGCCAAATAGTTTGAATCATTGGAAAGGAATTAATAAACAATTGTTATTTTTCAAATTTAACCTTAGAAGGATTTATTTAGTGCCCCTAAAGTATAAACAATATATTTTTTGTACAAAATTTAGGTATTTTATTGAATTTTTGAAATGTCTAAAACATTCAACCCCTTCAGCTATTTTAAAATTTTCTAAAATTCCAGATTAAATTGGTAAAATTTAATAGCTTTTGCGTATAAAAATCTATCGCATTCTGATACATCGTATTTTATGTTTTATCTTGAGGGATTTTAATTATAAAATTAAATAACCTTGTCCCTGATATTACATCCTGCAGTTACATTGAATTTTAATGGATAACAATGGGATTATAACCAAAGCTTTCACGTTCTTCTTGAAAGTACTAAAAAAATCATATATTCATTCCATACACACACACACACACATATATATATATATGTGTGTGTGTGTGTGTATGTAAGTAAGCAAATTACAGCAAACCAATGTTTTAAGGGAAGTTTTCTTTTGTTCTTTAAGCAGTTTTCTTTAACGATTTTGTCTAAATTTTTAAAATCAACAACTTTTTCAGACTTTTCTGAACGATTAGTTTAGCTGAGAAAGAGTGATCGTCTCTTACAATGTCATAAATAATTTTATTTTGATCATTTAGCACAGTCTGCACATAGGTGTAGCTGAGTTATGTAACGAATCGCTCTATTTCCTTAAGAAATTTAATGTTAAAATATGTGGTTATCTACAAAACTGTTTTTATCTACAAAAATGTTTTGCAATTTACGAAAAAACACTTGAAGTGGATAAGGGCAGTTTTGAATCTCACCCCTCGTATGTATTATTCGCAGGGCATTTCTGGCTCTCATTAATTTCATCTTTAATAAAAACAGTCTGGACTGTATGATATCATTTATAAGTAGAGATTATTAATCAAGATCTCTAACTAAAGCAACACACTTTTCCAATCAATAAGTACTGCCATGGACTGTTACATTAGTCACACCAATCTTGTAGGGTGTTGATCAGTATCCAAATTATTGTACGTCCGCACAAATTTCAGTTTTCTAATTTCACTTCCCTCTGGAATTCAGATATTTCGCTCTTTAATAAATTACATTTTCGGAGTTCAAGCTACTGTAATACATTAATCACTGTTTATACGGACGGTTCGCATTAATATCAACGTTTCAGGTGTGAGTGGTATTCCAAGAATGCACGGAGTTATTGTAAACTGAAAAGATGAAATATGTTGGGAACGCAATTTGAAGCTGCGATAGAAACTTCAAAAAGAAAGAAATTCTCACATAACAGCAGTTACGTCGTATAAGTTCGCCTGCATTTTGAATTTCCTTTTCGTTTTCCAAGTATAATTTAACAGAAATACTTGCAAAAGGGCATAATATTTGTTCTATATATGCTTAGTTTTCGTTTTGAAATTCATTCCATTGGAATTTTCTACGTTTTTAGAATAATGGAATCCAGATGTTGTAATTGATACATTAATTTTAAAAGTCCATCAAAGAGATTCAAATAACAATCAGTAAAACATACTCATGTCATGTTTAAAAGATGTTTCCTTTGGTGTTTCCATGGAAAAGTTAAAAACTGCAGTTGTTTGGTCTCTATATCTTATATATGTATTTCCCGTGTTACTTTCGTAAGGGAATACTTGATGTTCATTCATTATATAGAAGCTAGCTTTCTATTCCTAATTTAGTCCTCAAAATAAATCCGTTTTAAATAGGATTATTCATTTTATGTATTCATTTCAATGGAAAATCCTTGTTACTACAAAATATTAGCTACATAAGTTTCCTTAGAAGAGTGAATTTTCCCTTCAGTTGTAAGACTTAATATATATGCATAATAGGCACAGCATTAAGCATAGCATGTCAGTATTTCGGTTGAGAGACATCATCTTCAACACGTTTGTCGAGGGACTTCCCCACATACATTTAAAAGGAATTTATAGGTTGATAGAGCCAGTGCAGTAATATCTAAAAGACTGAAATATCACGTATTGGACAATATAAAACCTATGACTTTCTATAAGCAATCAACTTTGTTAAAAAAGATATTTAAATCAATATAAAAGGAAGTGGAAACAATAAATATTGATTTGATATCGCACAAAAAATTATTAAGATACTTCCTGTATGATATATTACAAAATAAATTCAAACTAGAAATCCTCTCCGAGTGGTGATTTGGATTTTGACTACCTCAGGAGTTGTTTAGAAGATTAGAATCATTAATAAAGGAGCTGTACATATCGCAAGAAAGTTATCTCAGCTTCACTAAATTTCCACTTGAAGATGACAATCATCATTTTCATAAAGATAGAAGATGTCAAAACGTTACTTACCGATGAGCAGCCTCTGTCATAAGGATTTCGATGACTATGCGTTTAATACTGTCATGGAAAAGCTCAGCTTTTGTTTTCAAGCTCAAAGACGTATGGTCATAATATGGTCAGATTGTATTTCTCTTAAAGAAACGTGCGTTCTGCGATGTTTGGAAAGACTAGCACCAATATATTTTTACAATCAAGGAAATTTTATCTTGCCTGTAGAACACTTAAAGTTACAGGAATCACCATCTTGCCTTTAATGCTACAGCCTCGGATATCTACGGATTTCAAAGACTTATAGCTCATGAAATAAAAATTTCAGCTCGCTTTTTTAAATTCATAATCCATTTTCTTTTACACTTTTAAGCTACGATTCATAAGTTTTTTGATAGAGAATTCTTCCTTTCTATGAAGTAATCGCTTTAATTTTGTGATCCGTAAATTCACTACACCTTGAAAAAAAATCAAGTTTGTTTATCTTTAAAATATACATGTAATTCAAATTGGAAGAAACCATGCTAAGAGGTTAAATTTCCGTTCGGGGAAAGGGCAAGAAATTAGAACATAAATATGGTTTTTTAAGCTAAGTGCTATTTTACTCATTTTAAAATTCAATTATATAAATGGTATTTAACTCTCTTTTGTGTGTAAAATATAAAGATTTAATTTTTTGGGTTAACTGATGAGTTAATTTCTAAAAAAACTGGTGGGTGATTCATGTAAGCATTTTCGGTGACAGAACTAATAGCCCAATGAAAGTGAAAATAACTCTGTGAATAGCATTTATATTCTAATAAATCACAATATTTTGAATAAATACATGGGTTTTTAAGCATTCAAAGTTCCTATAAGTTATTTGGGGAAAATTTTTAAAATGCATAACAAAGTCAATAGGAAGGAAAAATATATGAAAACAAACTCTAAAAACTTAGGAGGAACGTTTTCAAAACGGATTAAGAAATGGAAAGCAAGTCAAATTTTCTGATCTACAAATACGTATTTCCACTCTTGTAATTATCTTGAAACATTCATATGCAATCTGAAAGTGTTTATTAGATTTCACCACAATTTAATAAGCAGCTTTGTTATGTGCTTATTACTTTGTGAACTCATTTGTAGCTTGGACGCAATATTTCAACACCTGCTAGTGGAAGAACATAATAGTGCATCATAATTTCAATTAGTGGAACGTTTCATTAATAATATGAACAGTTTTGAAGGGAGTATTTATTATTTCGCTTTGAGTAGTCATCCTTTTGTGAGCAGTTCCAGTCAAGCGTAAGATACGGAGACAGAGAAATCGACCCCACATGCTGAAGAAAACTTTCCAAATTACTTTAAAATGTCCTTCCGCTTCTGTCAACATTGTCAAAAGAAAAACTTATTACTCTGGAGGCTCAGGTTAGTGAATAGGAGCCGAAAACAACTGTTTGCTATTCTTTCACTCACGTCAAATTAAAAGAATCCCATATTAAAGTGTATGTTTTGTATCAAAACGCGCAACCACGCATTTATTCGGTGTACAATTTAGCATTGACATTTATAAAATTGGGCTAAAAATGCATACGAGGACTTAGTAAAAATTAATTAGTCATATTTATCATGTTTGAAGACATATTTTCCGATCGAAGTTAAATATTTTAAGATGCTATTTATAATACTACAGATAATTTATGATATAACAGTAGTTTTAATAAATACCTCACAAACTACTTGAATTGAATTATTTTAGAAATTTTAAACCATTTTTTGTATTGAATAAATTTTAAATTAAATACGTTTCCTAAATATTTGACAAACGCTTTATATAGCCCCCCCCCAAAGAAAAAATAAGCGCTCAGAGATACAAAAAAAAAGGATTATTATCGTGTTTATTTAAATTATAAGTGGAGAAAAAAACACCTAACATTGATACTTTTTTAAAATTAGATAAATAAGAACAATTTATGATGAAACTTATTAATAATTTCTATGTCTCATTTTCATTGAAGGAATTTAGTTTTAATTATTTTAGTGTTAAGGCAGTCATTATCTTCGTTTACTTTATTCGTGAAAGATAATACAATTTCGTTCTCTTTTACGTTTCATGTTCAGAGATATTTTCTTTTTTAGTACATAATATAAAGGTTTATCACCTTTGCAAAAATGCTTATATGAAAGAAAAAGGGTATTTTTCTAGATTCATGTTATTGCAAGGTAAAAAATCGAATTAATTGTTGCTCAAACGTTATCCAAGTAAAGTGACAGTTATTACACCTAACGGGTAGTAAGGCATATTTTCTGCCATTAGAAGGCTCTTTTGGGGGATTTTATTCAACCATAACACATGCCATCTGATATTCTTTGGTTACATTTAAGTATCACGTAATAGTACACTGCTAAGCGTATAGAAGCAGTATAGTTTAGGAAAGGCGCAGCTTTTGACAGCGTAAGTTACTGTCAATATTCCAGTATGTTTACTTACAGAAAGTGAATTAAGTACACTGGTGTAAAAAATTAAGAGAATTTGCAGACTTGGTCGATTATCTCTAGAACTACTGTACCGATTTTAATGAAATTTGATATGCACATACATTGATACAATACAAAACAAATAACCATTCAATAATTGTAATAAACACCCATGATCGTGCGTAACACTCGTTGGAGTCGGAAAGTATGAGACAGTGGTTGCAGAATAAACAAAAAAAATGGGTTAATAGAGGGGTTAATAGGGGGTATGGTCCCCTCTTACAGATATACAGGTCTCACAGCGTGATTTCATACTTAAAATAAGGCAGTTTATCATTTCCTGTGGCAATTGGTCCCATTCGTTCAGCAACGCTGTTTTCATTCCCTGGATGGTTCTCGGAGGGGAGTTGCAAGTTGCAATTGCCCTCCTCAGAGCATCCCAGACATGCTCTATAGGGTTAAGGTCAGGAGATCTGGCCTGGCCAATCCATCCGGCAAATATCCTCACTCTCTAGAAATTCGTCAACCAGAAGAGCTCTATGTGACCTCGCGTTATCGTCCATTAAAATGAACTCAGGGCCAACTGCACCCCTGAAAAGGCGAACATAGGGCTCCAAGACCTCATCCCTATACCTCACAACAGTCACAGTGCGTCTTTCAAAGACATGGAGAGGTGTGCGGCCATCCAACATGATGCCTTCCCAGACCATTAAACCTCCTCCGCCATAATGGTCGATTTCGCGGACATTGGAGGGTAGGTAGCGGGTCCCTGGTTCTCTCCATATGAACTTACGGCGAGAATCGGTGTTTAGGCTGAACAGGGACTCATCAGCGAAGAGAACGGTCGCCCATTGATCCATATTCCAATCTGTATGCTCTCTGCGCCATGATAAACGGATTCTCCTGTTCGTAGAAGTGAGCTGGACTCAAACAGCAGGTCTTCTTGCAAACAACCCTCTCTCATAAAGTCTTTTGGAAACAGTCACCCTTGATACACGGGTTCCTGTGGCTGCATACAAGTCACGAGAGAGCTGAGAAGCTGTAGCACTCCTGTTACGCCTCGTTATAATCGACAAATGGCGATCTTCTCTGGAAGTCGTGGCTCTTGGAAGACCTTGCCCAGGCTTTCTTTCGATGGATCCGGTATCCTGGAACTGTTTCCATAAGTTACACACGACGCTGTGCGTTAAATTGAACTCTCTACAAATTTGGACTTGAGATTGGCCTGCTTCTAGCCTCCCCACAATTCGCCACCTCATTCTATCATCTAAACTTTGGTGGTTACTCATTTTTACTGTTACAATTTCAAATTAACCGATTGCTGCAAAATAACACCAAGAAATTCGCCGAGGTGTGCTAGCGAACGAAATGCGTCTTAACTTACGCGCGCTTATAAAGCCTGTTTCTCTACTGGCTCCGCCTACACACACGTGTACGCCTTCGTATTTGACGTACAAGATTTGCATTTTTGTCTAGAAGCAGTGGTTTTACATTCATTTTAGTTCTTTTCATGAAATTCCATAAAATATGCAAATTCTCTTAATTTATTTCACCAGTGTATTATAGCTAATATTCTTGTCGGTAAGAAATATCAAAAGGAATGTTTGCATAAATATATTGCAAATTGTATGATCGAGGTTTATATAAGGTTGAATATGGCTAAGCTACAAGAATGATAGTTTTTACAGTTACTTATATTTTGAAATTTTGTTTAAAAGTTAACAATTCAGTTATAAAAAACTTAAATTTTAAATCTGCGGATGAAAGAAATGAAAAAAATTCCCGCGTAAACCTTAGTTGTTTTACGATATGCTGGTTTAAAAAAATGCAGGGAGAATGCTGCTTTAACTTAATTTGCAAGCAGAAACACAATGAATCTACGTTCAAAAAGTCCACATAAAAGTCTTACATCTCTTTAGCATTTAGTCCTAGCATGATTTACTAGCTAATGGAAACACTTTACTAGCTAATGGAAGCTAATTACTAGGTAATTTTTTTACTAGCTAATGTAAACACTAAGGAGAGAAATGTTTAGTATTTTTGAAAGATTACAGGTCAAAGAAAGAAAGAACTAAATACAAGAATAATGATAACTATATTTTTAACAGCATGCTCCTATATTAATAAGAATGAGTGTAAACAATATTTACAAGTTTATATATTGTTAAAACTATGGTTTTTTTGTATATTTCAAACTGTAACAATGGTATGTAGATGATTCAATTTGTCTCATAACACACACCCAAACACATTATATCTATATGTGTGTGTGTATTACATGGGTAAAGCTATTTCAAATGCCAAATCCTATTTATTTAGTCTTTAAACTGACAGCTTTCAAATTTCCAACACTTTTTCTTAATCTTTTGAGGGCACATCGTATTAAATAATATAATAACTTAGCATTTGAATGTACTTCTTCGTCTTTGTTTTCTTGTGGTAGACAGCCATCACGCGAGGAGTATCCATTGAAAAAGTATCTATTTTAGAGCGATATTCTTTAGGAAAGAAAACTGTCTGAAAAATACCGTGCAGTTCTCTTCCTCTGTACACGAGACCCCAAACGGCGAGAACTAGTGTAGTTAGATGAACTTCCTTCATCTGAAAATTACCTTATTGGACAGTTTTCAAGATTAATCTTGTCATTAAATATTTAATGGTAAAATAAGAAAATAAAAGTTCTATACATATAGGCTCAAATTTTTTTAATCCTTGTGTGAGAAACTTTATTCGAATGCTTGCCTATATGTATATACAGTCGAACCTCCATATATCGAACTTCCCTATATCGAAATATTCTATATATCGAACTCTTAGCAAATATCCAGGTTCATTACATAGAAAAACTTTTTCTATATATCGAAAAAATCTCTATATATCGAAATTTATTTCATGACATATTGGGAGATTTTATTCCACTTTAGAATAAAATCTAACAACTTTTGGCGTTTGAAACAATATTTCGTGGAAAAAGTCCCTGATAAAGTTTTTAATGGACTGAATAAATGCGAGCATTTCTTTGATAACTTTCTGCAAAACTGGCTGTTCAGCAAGATATTCGTAGTTTTTTTTAAAAGAATGTAACTGTGATCACTGTAACCACTAACTGGATTATTGCTTTTTTTAAAGGTATATAGTACTCAATAAATCTTTCGCATTAATTTATTTTTTAGTTACTAACTTTCATTTAATGTGATTCGCATATAAATTGGAAATGGAGTTTCGTATACAAAAATTAGCTTTAATTATAATTTTTTAGGAGAATTATCATAATACTAAGATCAATTCTATGTATCGAAATTTCTATATATCGAATTTTTTTCCGGCATTTTGCTACTTCGATATATGGAGGTTCGACTGTACTTACGTGGGCACGATAAGTAACTGAATTGCCAGCATCCCTAAACAAATCTCTTACATGGTATCCGAAACGGATTCTTTGAAATGTGTGTAAAGTGGTTGCGCCATCCTATGTTGAAATAAAAGAAAGTTGTAAGCTTCCCTTGCAAAAGCATCCTGTAACTGATCCGAAAGCATTGCCATCTCTAGTTTGAAGCCTTCGCTTAAAATATTGAAGGGACGCGTGTATCCGTCCAAAACTACCAATAACGTAGAAAAGCCCACTCTTTGGATCCCGTAAGCTTGCTAAAAGGGAAAGCAAAATAATAGCTGGTGAGCAGAAATAAAACAAGAATAATGTGCACAGATTTTGCTCTCAGTATGTTTTCTTATTGGAAACCCGAAAGATTGAGAGAGGCAAAGATACAGAATTTTTCTCTCCTTACGGTTTTCAAAAATGTTCTCCCTTTATCTTGGTATTCGTGACGAGGGAAATATCATTTTTTCTCTCTTGCTATCAATCTACATATAATGTGATTTTTTGCAGAGCTTTTAAATAAATCATGAAAATAAACAGAAAATATCCGGTAAAAGTATCCAATTTTCTTACACGATACCTGATTTATTTTTTTAATACAGTTTACGCATGAGAATATGTTCTTGTTATGATATGATAGAAAACAACTAGAAGTTAAAAGTTACCACTATTTGTGCGTTATTAAGAACATTCGTCTGAAAACACTCAACACAATTAAGATTAGAAAAACAAATTTTCTGAAAACAAAATATGATATATAAGTATTACAAGAATATCATAATCTGTAAAATTTTCACAACATTAGAAATAATATGTTTCTGTATGAAATATTTATAACTGAAAACGAAGCATAATCAATCACTGAGAGGAGATAAAGGATTTTAGGAACAATTGGTGTATATATTCCAATTTAATTCACATATGTTACTCAGTAAAACACAAGGCAAATATATCCCATTTATCAAGCATTAATAATAAAATTGGGTTATCCTTTTTTTAAGAAATAAACTTCGTAAGAAAACGTACAATAAATTAAATTTAGTAATTACTCATGATTAATGTGTATTCGATATCTCAAGTAACTTTCCAAGGAACATTAGAAAAACTTATTTATTAAATATATCATTATTAGTGATATTATGAGTCGATATTACGGCACATTTTTATGGGGAAAACCTTAGGGTTTGTAAAACAGTAGAACAATTTTATTTTAAACTTTGTGTCATAAAAATAGTCACAATAATAGCTTGTGTGTCAGCCAAATCTACTAAGAAAGAAAAATTTAGGAATCATCAGCACTAATGTTTCAAACTTTTTTGCTTAAACACTCGTACTTTAAACACTCTTACTGGGGTTTTAAAGACTGTGTTACTTGAGAAGTTAATTGATCAAAAATTATTTTTCAAGAGTATTGAAATTAATAAATTATTATTGTATTATATATCTCTTATTTGTAAATATTTCAATTTAAAGTCTGTTAACTAAGATTAGAAATGATTTTTTAAGCAGGGTACCTCACAAAATTACGATGTGGGATTCTATAAATTAATAAAAAATTAATAGAAATAAATGAAGAGAATTGGGACTTTTATCAGTGTATAGCAGGTAAAGCAATAAAGTTTACAAGAATTACGGATTTCTTTAACTGCATGTTTAGTTTTTTGTTAAGCTTCCACATTTCACGACAGCAAAAAAATAACTCCCTTTAGAAATTTAGGTTAAATAAATTAGCTGGCAGAATCGGCATATAAAAATTATCTCTATTTAATGAATGATATCTGTAGTTCAAGTAGTTCGGAAATTGATCCATTAAGTAAGCAAAATAAAAACAGAGGCTGGGAATTTTTTCATTCAAGCAAGAGTAAGTATTTTTTCTTTATTTTACAACACTATCTTCAACACCGTTCTTCTTCAAAGATTAAACAAGTATGTCAAAAATTACACTGAGAGTCAAAGTAAAGTTAATTTTAGATATTTCTTAGTAATGTATCTCCTTTCTGATGTTAAGGAGAACCTATTAAGTAAAGGTAAGTTATATTCCTAAACGAAGCATACAGTTAATGAAGAATACTCGGAAGGGAAGAAGGTAAGAAAGTAAAGAAGCAAGTAAAATCTGCATTTAAAATCAATCATTAAGAAAGGTAGATCACTGAGAAGAAATGAGGTAAGTCCATTTTAAGTATAGAGTTTTTCACATTCGACAAAAAATATGTTGAAATATCTTAAAGTAAATATCATCATAGAATCAGCCGACGAAGGTTGAGATAAAAGTGGAAAAAAAACAGATGAAAGCACCTTGGAGCACAGTCCATGTACACATACAATGCATGCACACAAATGCACATTCATGAATATATGTGTGGGTAGTGCAGAAATATATACACGCAAAGATGTCTCAATGCATATATATATATATATATATATATATATATATATATATATATATATATATATATATATATATATATATATATATATATATATATATATATATATATATATATATAAATATATATATATATATATATAATATATATATATATATATTATATATATATATATATTATATATATATATATATATATATATATATATATAATATCTAGTATCAAAGACTTTGGTATCTGTCACTCATGTACGAATTAAGTGATATCCATGTAGGAAAACAATTATTCTTCAGAAATATAAGATCTTTTCAAAAATCTGCCAATATCGGATAAATAGCACAGTCCAAATATAAATATTAAAGCATATAAAATATAAAACTCATGAAGAATGAAAGTTAAGGGAGTTTCAAAGAGCCTGGGAAGTGTCCAAGAATGTTATATTGATATAGGAAATTGTTGAAGAACACTGAAAACTTACTCAACATTTATTCATCCTTCCCGAATATTCTATGAACGTTGAAAGTAAGCTTTGACAGAATTGTTGTAGTTTTAGAAAGGAAATTGAATTTCATACACGTGTGACCGACTCAGAAGGAAACAATTTAAAAATAATATCTCTTATATGATTTAGTCTCTCTTAAGACAGCCAAATAAGGGGAAAATCAACGAAAGACAGTAGCTTTGTATATACATTTATACATACGTACATACACACACTTCCACGGACGGGCGCGTGTATGCGTAGAAACGTACACGACAGATACACGCGGAAATACAGTCCAACCTCCATATATCGAAGTAGCAAATTGCGCGAAAAAATTCGATATATAGAAATTTCGATATATAGAATTGAGCTTAGTTTTATCATAATTCTTCTAAAAAAATTAAAGCTAATTTTCGTATACGAAACTCCATTTCTAATTTATATGCGAATCCCATTAAATGAAAGTTAATAACTAAAAAATGAATTAATATAAAAGATTCATTGATTACTACATATCTTTAAAAAAACAATAGTGCAGACAGTGGTTACAATGATCACAGTTACATTCTTTAAAAAAAAACTAGTAATATCTTGCTGAACAGTTAGTTTCGTGTTAGAAAGTTCAAAGAAATGTTCGTATTTACTCAGTTCACTAAAAACTTCATCAAGAACATTTTCCGCGAATTGAAGTGCACGACGTATTGTTTCAAATGCCAAAAATTGGGAGATTTTATTCTAAAGTGAAATAAAATCTCCCAATTTGTTCGAAAAAAATTTCGATATATAGAAAAAAATTTTCTATGTAATGAACATGGAGATTTGCTAAGAGTTCGATATATAGAAAATTTCGATATAGGGAAGTTCGATATATGGAGGTTCGACTGTAATCAGACAAATGATTACAACAATATTTTCAATTCATAAGGTCAGTATATATTATTCAATTTTAGTTTTTGATATTGTTTTTAGTTCTAGTCTTCTAAGTTTTGATTGTAGAGCATTAACGTGATTCCATTTTAATGAATGGATTTAACCTGGGAATCCTTCGAGCCCGAGTGAGTTATCGGTGTGTCTGTCTTCTGTTGAGAGGTGAAATGCAACAATTAAAATCTCTCTAACACATCTACGCTCGTGTTAATCCAGTAACATTTATAATCACTTGAAGCAGCTGAGGCGAGCAAGATAAAATCGCCTCCAGCTATAAATTAGTTTGAGCGTATCGAAACTTAAACGATGAAACATTACTCAGCATCCATCCCGGTAATCCTCTGTCACAGATACGCTGAAAAGCGTGAGAGATTCTCTAATTACGGAAAAGAATTCCGACTGACGTGGTATTCACGCACTGGATTACGCAGCGCATTGCTCGATCTTAATGAAGAGTGGATAATGGAATAAAGACTAATTCAGTGACGTTATCTCACATTCTGTCAATCCAATTGCCATTAATTTGATTTAAATTCCCGTTCTCTGTCACATTTTGAAAACACGATATTCCGAGTTGGATAACCGTTTAGATTTCCCTAGATACTTTTAATTAAAGAGATCAAAGGAGTTCAAGTTGACTTATAACTGAGTGCTGTTGATTTTTTCAGAGAGAATTAGGGAAACATTGTTTTGATATTTTCTAAACTGATGAATATTTATTTTGATGCTAACTTATAAATTTTAAATAAAAGTATCTTTCAATAATTACAAGATAAAAAGAACTTTTTATATACCATGTTTTTTTAATTTTCTGTTGAATCATATAAACTTGACAATTCTATGTATTAATAGATACTTTTTAAAAATTTGTTTGATGAATTAGCCCATCAACTTGAAAGAAAATGAAGTTAATTGGAAGTTAACTTGCATATAACTTTTCGTTCCCGTTCCGGCCAATAGATGGCTGCACCAGTCTACAAAACAAAATTAACTGAAAATAACTGAAATTAATTTAATTCTGCTTAAAGATGGCTAAAATTATTAAAAAAATGCATTGTCATTGTGTTCTGAGCTATTCTAAAAGTTGCAAATGTCTAGCTAGTCGGGAAGTTAGTTAAAAATCGATTACAAGATTTGTACTTGACAAACACACACATAAACACAGAAACAAGAAAGCAAGTTAATAAAAACATGGTAAAAAATGCAATATGTATGAATGTGAAAAATATTGTGCATGAAATCATACCTGACTTTGTAAAAAATCATGATCATTTTGAAAAAAAATATTCATTTACATAAATTTTCCACGTGGCTGTTAATATGTGTATATTTAAGTCATTGAAGGGCGAATAATTTTGACCTTGATGTATTCTCTGCACTATATTACTCAACTTCAATTAAGATAATATGCATGGAATATTCGTTATAATTACTTTCGTATATCTGGCTAAATAGACACCAAATCTCTGATTCTATTCCTGTTCTTACTTGTTTAAGTCAGTCTGCTTCAAATGATTTATCTTTGAATAAAATCAGATACTGGGTAATAAGAAATATAGCACCACAATCGGTGAAACCAGTTTCAGTATACGGGAGCATCTTCATAGTATGCAAAAGCAGGCAATATAGTCATAGTTTATGTCTACCCTGATTTAGAGAGTAGACGTTCTCTTACTCTGCTCCAAGAAAGGTTAATTTGCTATTGAGTTTTGTAGACAGAGTTTACTTTTAAGCAGTTTTACGGACCATTTTAAGATATTCGTAGTCTCTAAGAAAGAGAGTTTTTCGGATATTCATTCCTCAGCATAAGACTTCTCAACTCTAATTTAAAGGTTAGAATTAATGTTAAGGTCGCTAATTATTTAAAATACTAAGTATAACCTTATCGATACGCTTTTCCTATTTTCTAGTTTTACTAGTCACCAGCTATTAATTAAAAATCAAGCTTGTTTAAATTATTTCAATTTAAATAATTTCAAGGTTTATTTAATATATATTTTTTACCATCCTAATTTAGTTAGGCTATTTTACAAGTTATTGGTCCCAGTGTTATTTTTTAGTTAAAATATTCTTTTTCTTTAACTAATGATTTATATTGCAGGTTTTAGAATAAAATTCTCATCTTGACATGGATACTTTCCCTGTGTAATTATTCTGCATTTTAGATCTTTCAGATAATATTCATCACTTTACTCCCCTCTAAGCCAATGATATATGACGTTAGCTCAGGATATATCTTTCGACGATTTTCAATTCGCCATTATCAAATTATCACATATTTATATAATGAATCTTTAGGCTTTATTTCCGACGATGGAATGTTTCCTGTGCATTAAACCAGGTTCATCTCATCCCGGGATATATACTCTCCTCATGGAACTAGACTGACGCAGGCCCAGATTTCCGCATGGGCAAGTGGGGCACTTGCCCGGGGCCCCCAAATTTATGGGGCCCCCTAATTTAGTATTAAGTTGTACATATTTTTGAAAATTTGGTTTTAGGTTAATTCAGTAAAGGTGAGCAGTGGCGGATACGGAAAAGAATCCTGGGTGGGGCACAGTGCACCCACTATATTCATTTCAAAAGAAAATTTCCTGAATTTATTTATTAACATTAAAAGTAAATTAATTAACATATTATTATTATTATTATTATTTTTCAAATGTTTGACTTTTTGGTCGAAAATTTTTTGAATTTCCGGTCCGAATTTATGGGGGGGGGGGGGGCGGGGCCTTGGTGAGTGTCCCACATGTTCATGTGGAAACCTACTCTTGGAGGGGGAGGGCACATGGCCTCCCTCTGGATCTGTCCTTGGAGGGGGCCCCCAAAGTCTGCTTTGCCCAGGGCCCCATTGAGTCAAAGTCGGGCCCTGGACTGACGCAGTAAAAGTCTCAGTACCATTCGCCTTCCTCAAAATTACCCTTACCTATTAACATGTTAGGACGAAGTTTCATAGCGATTCGTCGTTATGATTGCCCCAACAAGCTTCAGTATTCATTTGACTTGTTTGAATCACTGACGAACACTTTCCGATTAATCGAAACCAAGTAAATTTAAAAGTTAATAATTAATCAAGAATAATAGTTTCTGTAGAGGATTAAATTCATTAAAAACGAAATATGGATTTTTTTTCCCCAAAAGGGATTCCAATGAAAAATTGTATTGATCCTATTGGTTGCGTAAGCATCAAATGCAAAAAGAGTACTGTGTAGAAAAATGAACTTCATTTCCCTAAGGAGAGTAATTTTTTCTCTTGTTTGAGGAAATTTATGTGACATGCAAATGTGAAATGTTTCGGGGACATAAGATCTGGTCTGAGTATTCAAAAGGGGAATGTTTTTTCAGTAAATATAAATGCTAGTATGCTGATATGCACAAAGCAGTTTGAGATGCAGTACGTACTGATAAATGTTTTGCTATTTTTCTCAATTGTATTGCCTTAAAGTAAATAAATATCACTCTAAAAAGAATGCTAGAGATTTGGCGACATATTTCGAATATTTGTGAAGCTCTGAAGTAATCTTGTATAAAAATGCGCATATATTTATGTTAATTATCAAAGAAATATACTTTATGATAAATCGAGAAAAAGATAGAATTAAATACACTGTGAGAGAAGTGATTTGTTTAAATAACTATCAAAACATTAAAATTAATCAAATTCATTAATATTTCATAGCTCCCACGTTTATATTTAGACTTCAGCGAAGAGAAGATTATGTTTGCTGTCTTGAGCCAGCATCAAGTAAATATTATTTTCTCGACCAGTATTTAACTGGTTTCATGTTTTGGGGAAACTGTCGTTTACCAGAAAGATATCTTATAAATTAAAGCATTTTAATCACTATAGAAACTTCAAAGTATATTTATAATAAACGCGATTTCTAAGTAAGTATTGGCCGTGAAATCATATATTTTTGATTGTAGTTTTGTGTCAAAATTAAATACTCCCACACATACAGGGTCAATTAATTTTTTTCTTTGGGAAAAAATACTGAACTTGATCTTACAGGGGGGAAAACGATAATTTTTATTTTTTTAAGTTTTAATATTTTTCGAAACTAATAACTATGGCCAGTCGTTATTACTATTAGGTAATGGCGCCAGTTCAGATGGGTTTCTTTTTGGATGCTTCCAAAAATAGATTAGTAAAATACAGAGAGATTTTTCTGAATTGTGTATGGTACATTTCTTCTCATGTATATTATTATATTTAAGCACAGTTATCACACGTAATGAACTTCGGGCTCTATAATAGGACCGATTAGTTTGAAGAGCAAAAATAACTTCCTCAATAAAGAGCTAAAACTTGAGACAAGATATTTTGGTGGCAGCCATTTGCGGAAAATTTAAAATGTTTCCTTTTTCTCACAATAAATTATAGATTTTTGAAGATAAAAGGGCCTAATATTTTGGCTTATATAAATAATTTTTTGTCCAATAAAACCGCAATCACTATTTTTATAATTTTCCCAGTAGAATTTGAAGTGAATTTCGAACCTGAAGAATAGTATCTATGTTTTAAACTTGCTGTAATTGTTTTTCTCTGCTGAAGTCTCAAGAGGCTGTCGTTGATAATTTCAAAATAGTATGATTTGAATATCTTAGACAATGTCGTTAGATCGGTGTTCTTGATATTCCTAGTATTTAAGTTGCTATATCTGATTGATTTAACACGCAGAAAACGGTCGGAATATATAAAAACCACATTTTAATAAGTTTGAACAAATCTAACACTAGGTTGCAAAATTACACATGCTCGACCTGAAAAGACATACACTAAAGGAAAGAATGAGCCAACAGAACACTGTTCTAAGCTTGCATTAAGAAACTGATTTATATCCTTTTTGAGACATGCGTCAGTCAAAATTTGTATTAGTCATCCGTAAAATAATTGTCCTATGGTGTCGCAAGTCTCCACATTAGTAACTCTTTTCTTAATAATATATCCCCATAAAACCCTAATAAATGGTTTTTAAAACTAATCATACTTTTAACAATCTCTTTCAATTGAGTGAAGATGGATATATCTAAAACTATTCTTCCATAATATGCATAATATCTTGAAACATTCAAAGTACAATTTTAAAGTCCAAAAATAATGTAGTTAAGTACTGTTTGACTTTAACTTTCCATACTTCTCATATAACCATCAAATTTGATGGTTTTATGAGATATTATGCAATAATATTCACCTCATGTATACATTATACTCTTAAGAAAGCCTTTATATCTTTCCCTGTCAAAAATATTATAAATGTGTGATTTCTTCACCTGAAAATTTCGAAGTATATCATTCTCAAATGGTCCGGAACAAAACTAAGGTAATTTTTCAGTGTTAAGTACATAGATATTGAATCGAAATAGGAAAAAAAGTTATATAAATGCGCGTTGGAGTTGTCCGTAAGTATAGAATTTTTGGAGGAGAAATTAACTATTTTGACAAGTGATCTTAAAACTGAAGTGCCACAGATGATAAAATAAATTAATATTTCAAAAGGTTTTTTGAACTAGGGTGTATCTAATTTTATTAATGGAACATTATTTTTAGATTTTTTTATTGTTGTAAGGAGTCTGAAGAACAGAGAACTTATCGAATATATCTATAAGAACAGAGGATTTTCAAAGAAATGAAACTAAGCATTTTGTTATTTTTAAATTAAGAAACATATATGGAAAAATTAGTTTTAAATAAAAAAATTATTCAGTATTTTAAATTGTTCATATATATATAATAGGTTTACCTACTGCTCTTCACCGTACCCGTGTTAAAGATACATGTATGTGGGAAGAGTGTTGAATAGCTGAAGTGCAATGGGTTATAGACTGAACAGTCAAATTTCTCAAATGTAACAAAGAGGTACTGATACAGTAACCTGAAAAGTTATTTCTTCTGTCTTAACATAACATGTAGAGTAAACAGAGTAAATAATACCTTCGAAATTCATGCGATGCAACTAGGCCTGACCAAAATATAATTAACTCGATATAAATAGCCGTGCTATGCTAGATAAAGAAACGACAAAAAGTTCCCAAAATGGGATGTTAATATCCTAGAGATGAATAATATTCGTGATACGGGTATACTTTTCGAAAAAAAATGTTTCACTTCCTAATTCTTTAATTTATTGTCACTGATCTAGGAAACATTAAGGTGACTGCCTACGTTAAAAATGCCATTTTTTGACTATTATGGTCAATTTCATTTTTTTGCAAGAATCGTGTCATTCAATCTTTTCTCTTTTCAAAACCGTTTTGATTTTCATTCTACATAAATTAGAAGCAGAGTTATAGCTATTAAAAAAACATCTTCTGCTACAAAATTGAAGTAACAAACAACTTTAAATGCGTTTTTCTCAGAATTATGGTTTTTAGCACAAATCTCTACGGTTATCATGATATCTCACATAATAATGTGTATAATTTGACAACATTTTTAGGAAATGTTTTAGATGCTATTGTTAATGAAATGACGGACAATAATTGGTGTATAATAAATGGTTTTTTATTTGGGGCTGTTTTTATAGGGAAAGGAATGACGAATCGGGGAAAATTTTCATAATGGAACATAAAATTGCGCGTATTGTTTTTGCATTTTAGAATTTCTCTTAGATTGTAGGTCATTTTGTCGTATGTATCATGTGTGAGAAGGAAATTAAAATAGTAGCATTAGGATTTTGTGGAGAGTGATAGGCGTTTTAGCTAAATTTTATTAAAAATTACTTCAAATTGACTAATTTTTTTTAAAAGTATGCTATTTACAGGTAAGTTTTTGTTCCTTTTTTTAATTAAGTGCTATTTTACCATAAAAGACCAAAAAATCCTTTAAAATATTATTATTATTAAAAATTGACTCCGAACGTATGCAGTCACCTTAAATTAATTTAATTTTTCGATCTTTGGTGGACATCAATGAGTCAGATGTAATGCGTCATTGAATATTAAACGGTCCCGCTTTCATATCTTTTTAAATATATACACACAAAAAAACCTTTTAACAGATTTACAGGTATCCAAAATACAACAAAATGTAAGATTTGAATAATAAAAGTATTTTCCGCAAATAAATAGAGCATATAATTTTTTATGATTAAAGAAAAAATCACGTGAATTAGGATTAAAAAACATCCGAAGTGGACCATTCAACTAATACCATTGACATCTAGATTTAGAGGAGAAAATGACATTTAAAATTCATTTGTTCACACATCATTTCAAGAGTAAATCACTTTGCAAGGAAAAATACTTGTTATTCAAATGCAAAGTAGATTAAATTATGAAGGTAGCATTACGCTAAAGATCTGAATTCCTGCAAAGTATATCAGAAACATTTACGTATTCAAGAATATCAAGTAGCGTAAGTCTCTGATCAAAAGGAGGAATTAGAATTAGCAAATAACCCGAGAAAAGAGCTTCCTAAAAGCTTCTTTCGCTTTACTAGCGGTAAAGAAATGTAAGAATCTAGTCTCTGACAGTAAAAAAAAAGAAACTATTGTAGACTTTTACGCACCACAGTGCTTTTCATTACATCCTCAAGAATTATTGAAATTCCTCAGGGATTGGAGATGAATGGTGTCTGGATGTACTGTTTTTGAACAGAATTTGTTGAAAACTAAGGAAAAGGTGAATTATATTACACTCTTTTCATAATGAATTCAGGTGGAAGCTTTCTTACAGAGATTTGCATAAGGTTTAAGGGTATTGAATCAATGTTTGAATGCGCAATTCGACAATTTTATAACTGAACGAAAGAATTTCATCGGTTGAGTGTCATTATAAAGAGAGGAATTCTTATCTTAAGTCCTATTCCTGAGCTCGTAAAGAAGTCACTATTGCATTCAAGAGAAATATATATTTCAAATAAAATAATGACTAAATTAAAAAGGATAATTATAAAATATTCATTAAAATACATACCATAAAAATGTAGTTAGTTTTCCTTAAGCAAAGTACTGCAATCCTTTTTGAAACTACAGTAATAATTTTATTAATTCTAACCATTAAACAGTTTGTAGAACATAGTTAGCAATAAATAATAAATATTTTTCATTACATTAGCCAAATCTTTGGGTAATATCACAAACAATTATCAAATATACGATTGAACTTATTACATTTACTCGGGGTATTCATGTTGATATTCATAACAGTGTGTTTTGTCGGAAATTCATTGTAAATAATTATTTAATTGGACTCGTAAAACCAAAACAGATTTCCGAGAAAATTTATTTTTGATAAACAGATTAGTAATGTACTCATGTTGGAAATTATTTCCATGAAACCAATTTTTAAAGGCGTAGAAGATTCAGTTCTAAAGGTCCTATTTTGACCATGATTTATCTCATTTTTATACCACAATCAGTAGTATCCATTGAACTTCATATAAGACCTTTTGAGGTCAGTTTTAATTTACAGAAACAAACGTATTTAACCAATCTTTAAGAAAATTATTAATTAAAATTATTTAAGAAATATGTTCATATCATGCTTAAAACAATATTTCCTAACAATGTCTCCTATTACAATTAATCAGATTTATATTGATTCCAATTTCTATGAGAAAAAATTTGTATTACAGAAACTTTGTGTAGCCTCCTTCAGCAACACATATAAAACTGAATTAAACTCTAAAAATTTTATCGTCATATCTTTACCAAAGCTTCGAATCACTCTCATTCGTCGAAGTGAGTTAGTTGCTTCGAAGCAATGGCGAACTCATTAGAAGAGTTTCCTAATAGATAAAAGTGAAGAAAACATTGTTCAGCCACTCCAGTCGTTTATTTATCGGACGAGCACCGAGGGAATGTAGAAGAGAAGGAATTCTATTGAATCATGTAAGAAAATGGGTAATGAGGCTACTTAAAAGAAAGCGCTTAATTAAGTGCATAATGATGTTAAAATTCTGAAGAAATGACTCGCATAGAGCTGATGACTGTTGTAAAATGCCGGTTGATGCACTAATGCATTTCTATATATGACTAGCTGAAAACCCGGGCTTCGCTACGGAGTACATTCAAATTAAATACAACGGTCAATGTATGCAATTAATGCCAAAAATAAATAAACATATATATTTATAATAAATGCGACGATCAATGTATACAGTTGATGTAAAATATATATATATATATATATATATATATTTATAAAAAAATCGTAACGGATATTTATTTTTTTGGATAATATCCAATCGTCTGCTGCATTAGAAAGAGAAAGAATATTTTTTTTGTCTATTTAGTTGTTACGCACGTGACGATAAATTTATTTAAAGTACCAGAAAAAGAAATCACGTGATCGGCATTTAATAATTAAATTCTAATAGTGAATCTTTAAAAATTCACCAAAAATCAGAAAATCGTGGTAAAGGTTCGAAAAAGATTTCATTTTAAAGGAATTTTTAGGATCTTACTCGTGATATAAATTTTATAACCCTCAAATTATTATTTTAAATGCAATCTTTAAAAAAGTTTCAAAAACAGCTTAAAAATTTAATTTTCAAATATCTAAGAAGGATTTTTCAAAAAGCTTTCTTAGTGCACCCCTACACCATAAGAAGAATCGCCATGCAAAGTTTCAGCCCTTTAGGTCCAGCGGTTTGATCTGTGCGTTGTATGTCAGTGAGTCAGTTACGGAACTGTTTTATATATATAGATTATGTCTTTATAAATGTCAGTCGCAGAAGAAAAAGTGTTTATGATGAATGAAGAAGTAATCATTCAAGAACTTTAACTGCATCACTTAACTATATTCATGATCTCTATGGAACATTAATTTTTGATTAATTACTCTAAATGTTATGCAACTGGTTATGCAGAGTATGAAATATTGTTACTAAGAGAGGAAAAATCAGTAAAATGGGAAAAAAAACAAGTAAGTGCCATCATGTAAAATTTGAAAGCAGATTTGATAAGATGAAAAAAACCTTCATTCATGGCTGCTGATGTGAGGGATCGACAAAATAAAGAAGTGGCCAGATTCTGCCGCACAATAAAAGTTGCTAGCATTCTAGTTGTACAATAAATAGGACCATTTAAGATGATATTCATGTTACCTTCCTTTTACAGACATCTTATCGTATGAGTTATGCTTATCATGGTAATGCTTTTATTAGCTACTTGATGTGTTATGAGCTGTTTGTCAATTCAAAAATTATTACAACTGTTTTGAACTAAAAAAAACTAATGAGCGGAAATAATAATTTTTCTTGTATGTTGTTTGAAACAACCTATTATAGAGTCAGATTTTTTTTATACCCGAGGCAGATTCCAACCACACATTTATTTTGCTACCTTTGCAGAAAATCTGATATGTTGTTAAAAAAGGAAAATTTTCATTTGAGATTCAATATGTTCTTGAAGTTAAAAAAATAAACATTTTGACAACTTTCCTCCATAAGCACGCTTTCCCCCCTAACATTTTAAAAGATTTTTCCAGGTGCAATTTTTCCAGACGCTTTATAAAATAAAACTAAATCTGAATTATATTTGTTGAATTGATAATGCTTTTTCGGATTCAAAGAAACTGTATTTGTTATTCAATAGACATTCTTATTGGAACGAGCTCTGTAGAATCTCAACTTTTTGACTGTGCACGCTTGCGAAAATGAGTGTATGAACGAAATGAAATCAACATATTTTTCAAATAAAACTATTCTCTAAAACTTTATAAACGCACATTATTTCACCATTTTTTTATTTTGAAAGCATAAGATTTATTTTTATTTCTAAGCATAATCTAAATTCCATGTATTTTCAAATATTCCAAAAAGTTCCTATAAATATTGGTGTTCCAGTCTGATCATCTCCGGACTTTTCCTTTTTCGATTATATTAACTCTTTTTTATTTTTAATCATAAACTGTTCGCAATGTAATTCTACTAACAGCTGCTATAGTGAATTGTAGCGCAAGATTTCTATAAATAGATCACTTCCTGTATAGCGCGCATGCGCATTGATTTTCAACATTTCGATTCCCGCGTTAAGTAAATTTTTGTCACTTCGAAAGGGTGCTTCTTACTAAGAGCACATTCTATTTTCATTACATGTTATTCTTAATATTAATTCTGTTGACTTTCGTTTCTTTTGTCGTTTGATAGAAACTTTTAACCACTGAACCTCATGTTGACTACTTCCAATTGGTATAGAATTCCTTTGAATGGAACAATATACAAAGCGTTTATGAAAAGTCTAAAATAACTTACAGATTTAAACAAATAACTATTTGATTGCAAGTAAATGCCTAACTGTATATAGAAGTTAACTTGAAATTGGACTTGCCAAGAAAAATAAATATTTGCTTTCACACATCATTCATACAAAGACCTAAAACACCTATATGTACGTCTTCTTGAAAAATCATATATAGATAAAATAAATTTATTCATATTGATGTAGTGCTAATTTTTAAGGATATTGTCTCTGGGCAAAATTAATCGCTTTATTTAACAATTACATTCATGAAAACTGTCATATTAAAAAAATTATCTTCTTCGATTTTCAGTGTCATAAGTCAAAATACCATCAAAATAATGCTATTTTAACATTTTGTATATTTTATTTATAATGATTTTATTTCATTATCATTAGGATTTTATTGCATCATAATATTAAAATACCTATTTACGTTGTTTTAAAAACTTTTTCTACAAATACTATCTATTCTTATCCTCTGGATACGTTGAGTTAAACCAGTCATTATTTCCTGATGAATGTATTATTTGGTTAAGAACACTTCTTGAGAACTTTCTCTAATTGTTTTTTTTAAATTTTTTTTATTTTATGTTATTTCAAACAGAGATTTTGCGATAAGGTCATTTATTTTTTGCTATATCAATATACCGCAATGCATTAAAATAATATTTTGCTGCACTTTTCTTATTTATTTCCTTCTTTTTTCTGAAAAAAATCGGTTTATTAAAACATCCATTTCCTCCAATACGTGCCAACAATAATAAGATCTTTGACATATCAACAATGGATAACAGCTTTTTAATGACATCTTTTTGCATTTGTAGCGAATAGCAAACCATATTTAGTTCATCTCCGTTGCCTAGGTTTATTTAAGAGGTTTTATAGTGCGATCTGATAAAGTTTTCATATAGAGAGCATTTCTGTAAGACTAAAAAAAAAGGGAATTTTCTAATGTGTTAGCTGATTAGATTAAAAAGTCTAAAGCTTCTATAAATGAAGAGTATTTTTATAACATTCTAGTTGACAAGTAAATTGTTTTAAGGATATATCGTATGGTTTTTTATTTCAAAAACAGAAATCTCTAAAATGCCAATTAGTTGCTAACACAATGATCAGTTTGAGACAACATCCCTAAATCATGAAATTCTCAAAATCTATAATTTATGATAGAAAAATTCAAGTTTATATTCTATTTCAAAAAACTGTACAGAAAAGAGAATACGGGTTGACTTAATTCTGCAAAGACTTACCCATATGTTTGAAAGGAATGGAAAAAGAAATTAAGATAGCAGGGTTAATGGTGACTTGTTGTAATGTAAGTTAAGTAATTTATTCCCGTTTTTAATTCATAATTTGAAAGTTAAAAAAATATTGTTAATAAAGATAAATTATGGAATGATGCTACAGTTTAATTTTGAAACTAATTAGAATATGGAAGCGATACAAATCATGCTAAATCTGAGTTTTGAGAAAGAGAAACTTTCTATTGCTACATAAATGTATTTTCTGAAGGAATTCCGTGACCGCCTGTCATGCTAAAAAACACCGATAGTCAATTCATTACTGCGATTAGGGACTGTGGATATTTCTTATTTAAATCTGGATTAGATTGACATATTTTTGCCTTCGGAATAGCATAATAAGGCTTCATAAATAATTTTGAGTCTCCAAATTAAAGAGAGGCAATTTTTTCCTAACCTATCATAGAGTTCTTCCCATAATCTCTATAGTCCCTTTGGTAGGCATTCTAAGGCTTTAAATACATGCATACACACACACACACACACACATATATATATATATATATATATATATATATATATATATATATATATATATATATATATATATATATATATATATATATATATATATATATATACGCACACTCTACTAAGATGCATTAAATTATGAAATAAGACTGGCTCGAATACTTCTAATTTGAAAACTACCTGTTTTACATATCCAGGTGCTTATATTTCTCTATTCACTACTTTACTACACTACAAACGCTGAAAAAGTGGCCGCATTTTAAACACTTGAATTCGAAATTCAGATCTTTCTCCTAGTTTCTTAAATTTTACGATGTTATATCAAACACTAGTTGTGGATTTGAAGAGATTGAAAATAAAGTCTTAAAAGAGTTACTTCTGTCATTGAAATTCTGTTTTTTTTGTAATTAACAGCTTAACAAACATGACACTTGACTTGAGAAAAAGTTTTTAACGGCACTGTTTAACCTGCTGCTAATTGTTTGAGCAAAATACCAGGGATTATCAAAGTTCTTGGAGGATTGTACATTTCAAACATTCACGCAGACCAAAAAGTATTACAAAAAGAGTTATCTTTTATATTATTGTTTGATATTAAAACTCCTGTAAGGTATACATAAGATTCGATTCACAAGAATCGAACTTTTGAGTGAATGAATTAAAGAAGCTGCTTGAGATATGCTAATTTCGGCATACGCGCTTGGTATAAATACCAAGCAGCTTGATTAAGTAAAAAAGGTTGAAGAAGGTTTTGTTAAGGTTGATAGATAAGCGAGTTAAGGGAGCTACGAGGAAAGCAGCTCCAGGTGCTATCCTGCGCTAGTGCTTAGGGGGCCCAAAGTTTACGTGGCAGTACTGCTGGTTTGACTCTCTGCTGGTTTGTGAGTATGGCAAAGTGTATTTCTATTGAATGCATATATATATATATATTCCGTACAAGTAGTACGCATGCTTATTGCTGTAAAAGCAAATTCTATATGTGCAACGAATTCAATAAACATTGTTTCATGTATAAATTGTGTTTGTATGAAATTCATTTAGAGTGCCACTTCAAATTATATACACCCAAGTCTCGGTAGAAGTGAGCTATATACTCTATACTCCTCCCACTTTATTCTGGAGATCCATATTGTGAAATGTCAGTATAAGCACCCGCAAGTCAAATATAAACACTAGTAAATCTCTAAAATGCTTTTATTTCTATATTAAATTTACTTAGTAATTCACTCATGTAACAAATTATAATTACATAATTGTTGGAAAAACTGGTTAAAACTAGTTTTTAAAATGATGTAAGTAGGAACAAAAAACTTACGAAAACGTAACATGAGTATAGAAAGAATGACTAAAATTAAACGTAAATCAGTTTAATATTTTGGAAACTTTCCGCGTATCTTATGAAAGAAATTACATTACCCATAGTACCCGAATTGCCTTCTAACTTTCCAAATTTCCGTTCGCAAAATTTTCTATTCATAGATAATGTTTGTCAAAATAAACGGAAGAAATCATATCAAAAAATGCTTTTTAAAATTTAATATATGAAAGGTTAAAATTCTTTAAAATGTTGGTTTTCGCTAGGAATTTAGAGAAGCACTTAACTTTACCGCAACATTAACTTTACCCGATCTCGGACAGTTTTTTACGTGATATCAAAATTAATCTTTTGTTTCAAAGGTTTTCAGCTTCAGAAGGTTTGAATGGAAAAGGCCAGTTACAATTTTTATAAGCAGTTTTCCTCCTTAATTTCCTCACCATCGACATTATTCAGTTATATATCGGATGGTGAACTGTAAATGACCCATACACTGTGTTATAAAAGCGAATACAATGAATTTCAATAGATGTAGATGGAATTACAGTTTTAAGGTTACTCGTTTAAAGGGATTTTAAAGTCAGAAAGTAAAAATATTTAACAAAATAATTTATCTTTGAGACTTGCTTTAATTTTATTCAATTATAACAATGTATGTGTTTCAGGTAATGAGAAAATCTGAGCATGAAGCGGAACTACCTTAATGTTTAAAAGGATAAATGGATAAAATTATAGCAGTATTTTTCCCCCAAAAATGTAAAAGATTTATTTTCTAAGTAAACAACACATAGTTCTAAAATTACCGAAACCCGTAAGATAAAGATATGAGCAAACAATACCCTCTTGGAAATTGTTGCAAATAAAGCATTTATGCTATTGTAACCTGGAAAATACGTTAAAGCTACTCAAATGCTTTCATCTCTAGCGTGAAAGCATAGCAGTGGTGGACTGCTCTCACCTTTACAGTGTTTCCGATTAACAAGACGTTAGAGAATGAAAAGTTCAAGATAAAATTACTTTATTTTGCTTGGAAGTAGGGAAATATCAATGAAATATTTGATAAAAGTGATTAGTTCATCGCAATTCCCACTGAATTATGCAGAATAAAAAGTTTTACTAGAACTTAGCTGAGAGGATAGAGAAGCAGGAAAAAAAAATTATGTCACCGCAGAAGTTACGAAAAATAATTCAACTTATAGAATTGTTCAGCTGAAAACACCATGCTGAATAGTCCATAACTGGATATAAATCCATTTATGACTGCAATTTTAAAATACTTTAGAGATACTAGTTTTATCTTACCTCATAATTATAAAAAGATTTCCTCAGTTGGGAATTCTGCTTATGTTCTCAAGCTCTTATATAAAACAAACACCTTTCCCATTAATTATTTTCTTCTTAAATTCTAGCAGCGAGGTACTGCTTTAAAGAAAAACTCTTTTTTTTTGTTTATTGCTCTTAATCGCAAAAATTTTGAAAAAACTAAAAATTCTATTATTTTCTCCCTTTAGCGAATAGAAACCATGGTATTTATTTCGTATATAAGAACTTAAAACTATCCAATATAAAGAAGCTTTAATAAAGATCATTTTCGTGATTTTCATCGCGTGACTTAATTTTGAGAGTAAATTTATCTTGTGGAAGCGATACTCTCGCAAACAAATTAACTGAGAAACATGATACGCATTACAGAGAGCAGTTTTATAAGCTGTTAGGAACTTCTAATTGTTGAAGTTCTCTGGGTTATTAGATTAACCTCAAATTAGGAGTTTAGAACATTTTGCTACTATGAAATAGAATATTTCTTGACATGAAGAGTTGTATCTTTACGTAGAAGGATATTAAAACAGCGGAACTTTGAACTTATGAATTAAAACGGTCGTTTTAGGAATTTTGAACTTACAAAATTCCTTTTTTCTGAAAATTTATGTAATTCATTCAGTAACAGATTCATGTTATGAAATTTTATTTATAGCTCGGTGAACACGTTTAATTTGAACTGACCTTAAAATCTCGTATTCAAAGATTAAAGAAAAAACTTTTAATAACCACGGTAGGTCGTTTTCAAAAAATCAATTACCGAAATTCTTGGGACTCGTTTTTCCTAATAATATCTGAAGAGCTTGACATTATAGAATCATTTAAAGATCTACATTTATTAAATATTTGGCAAGTAATTCGAAACCTCATGAAAGCTATAGATGTTTTATATCTCGCCTCAGGAAGAAAACTGACAACAAATTTTAGCCAAATTTACAAAATTCTTTTCATGAAACCTGATTAAATAATATTATCAAAAGCTTTGAAATTAATATTCTAAACTCATACTTTATTTGATATATACATGATAAAAAATCAAAGAGCTGAGACTATTAAAATGTTCTCTGTTTGAAAGCTTTCTTCTATTTTTACTTAACACTTCCTATTATCGGGTATTTTTTGCTAAGGAGTCAATCCAGAGCTGATAGTCAAAGACAGAATGTTCCCTGATTCAGTCTGGAAAGGAGCAGATTTTGAAAGAAATATTATGCCATTATTTTATTGTGGTTAACAGATGACATTGACAAAATAATAGAAATTATTATAGTAACTAGAAGGTAACCCGTCATTTTGACGTCATAATACTAATAATGACGTCATAATGGAAAAAGTATATGAAAGTTAAAAAATATCCCGAATTATCTAACAATATTGCATTTAATCCACACCTTGTAAAAGCAAACCCTTTCATTATTTTTTATTTATTTAGTTTTTCATGCGATTGGAGTAGTAGACTGCCATCCAACCCGTCATTTTGACGTCATAATACTAATAATGACGTCATAATGGAAAAAGTATATGAAAGTTAAAAAATATCCCGAATTATCTAACAATATTGCATTTAATCGACACCTTGTAAAAGCAAACCCTTTCATTATCTTTTATTTATTGAGTTTTTCATGCGATTGGAGTAGTAGACTGCCATCCAGTTTTTCACAACTCACTACGCGATATGAATACTTGAGCTACTTGATTCATTCACATTCAAGTTTGTGTACTTTCAGAATTCATCGCAAAAGTAAACAGATTTTTAAAAACTGTTAAATATACAGCTAAAAGCATCCAATTTTTTTAGTTCGGAATGTTTTATAGAAAAATAGGCTGAACAAACGTGATTTGATGAAGAAGATATTAGTTTTTAGGTAAGAAAAAATTCTGATCCACATCTGAAATTGAAATTAAGCCTAACCGGCTGTTTGTTTACTGAGGGCTTCAATTGAAAGATGAGTACAGCCCAGAAGTGTTATACAGAGACAACGGCTATTATATATATATAATTATATCACGGCACTCTAAATGATCAGTTACTGCAGTTTATATTGTATATCATTTTTTGTTACTTTGTAGACTCGTATGAGAACCTTTGTGTAAAAGTTTGATGAAAAATACCTAATAACTATGTGCTTCATCTACAGTATTCTCATAAAATCCCTTTTTTTTCTTGTGTACACGATACACGACTCAACACTATACAGAACCTTTATTTCCTGATGGGTTAGAATTAATGAGATTTATTGTTTTTGTCTATAAACACAGTCAAATGAAGCAAACTTTTGATAATAACTCTTATAGAGTTTCAATACGCAAATCAGAGTCTAAATGTACTATTCACGAACATTCCTTAGATGATTTTTGTATGCGAAGGGTGAGACAGTTTAATGAAATCAATCTCAAGTTTTACCAACATTTCTATTGGCTGTTTCATTTTGACATGCGACAGTACGGTAGTTGTTGCAGTACACGATACTTAACAGGATGCTTGAAAACTCAGTGCTTCCCTTCTGAAATATTTGAATCGAAACATTCATTTCCAGTTCAAAGAAACGGAAAATCCAAACGTCTAACAACCAAACCAACCCTAGTATCATTTTTGCCATACAATCATTAAGAAAAATATTTTTATTATATTAATATATTTCCTCGATTTTAAAGCTATCATTGTAAGATATGATATCTAATTGGAACTTTTAAGTATTCGGAAAGAAAATATCAAGGAGAAATAGCTTGTCAACAGTTATCTACCAACTTTTATCCACTAATTTTAGATGGTATGCAAAATTCTAATAAAATATTATTATTCTTTCGTATGTATTACCTTTTCCTTGAGTTTAACATGTCGCTAAATTCTTGTTTTCCCTACTCATAAGAATGTTCTTGCCAATCCGGAAATCTGTGTCACATCGAAATGGACTTAGTAGAGTGGGTGAAAAAATAGGTAGCAGTTTTTCGATGAAATATAAGATTGTACTTTGACTCATATGTCCTATATCGATTACGTCAATGGGAAAGAATGCATTATGTCAGTTATTTTTTCATTTGTAGTGGTAGCAATGAACTATGATAAAATATAATAAAATAGGAAAACAGCATGTTACACAGTTTTCTCGAACTGCACAGCCTAAAGTTGTCTCAATTTCATAGAATATAAAGACACAAAAGCATACATTGTTATCTTTTTAAATTTTTCCATTCCCGTTTTACTTTTAATTCTCTTTTGGATCATTTTCCTTTACCACAAAGTTTTAATTAATATGGCACCCTCATTTTTTCCATCTTGAGCCATT